>CAUYUJ010017615.1:1737276-1761352 GCA_963575745.1 Prorocentrum cordatum | reverse complement strand
AGGGGGAGGAGGAGGAGGAGGAAGAGGAGGAGGAGGAGGAGGAGGAGAAACAGTTGCTCAGCGTTTTCGGTTTCGGGAGGCCTGTTTCGGACCCGAGGGCCGGGAACAATGAGTCCGGGATGAACCGATTGCCAGGATGGACCTTTGGATGGGGTCTCGTAACAGATTTTGAACTGTTTTCGGTCGGAAGCAGGAAGAGAGAAATTGACAATCGACGTGAGTGCGATGGAGAGGGGGTAGGAGTGTGTAGATGTGGGGTGGTGCCTGAAGGCGCAGGGGGGGAAGGAGTAACATCTGAAGCTGTTCGGCGCCAGAGAGCTCTTCGCATTTTGGTTTGGGGCTCGTTCTGAGAGGAGCTGGGTTGAGATGGCGAGCTCGTTCTCGTACGTGTTTTTGAAATGTCAGGTGGAGCTTCTGGGCTCGGCGCCAGCAGTTTGCTGATGCCGTTCATCGACTCTCCATCGCTGGTCGCTGGCCAGTCTGCTGGCTTCCATTACGGGGACCTCATGGCCAACGCGCCAGGCTATTGGCGATTCGAAACAGCACTCGACGGAGGTGTTCCGCACTTTCTGATGGCCAGAGGCGGTCTTCAGGCCCTGGGGCCGTTCAGAAGAAGCACGTGACGAACAACCTTCCTCGATAGAAGGGGTCGCGAGCTTCGTGGGCCAGTCGAACCATCGGCTTCAATGCGCGCCCGTGAAGTCCCAGATGTTGAGAAGCTGCCCACTGTTAATCATTATTGTACTTCCGTGTGCCTTGCTCGTGCGCCAGTGATTGAGCGGATTGTGCGAGCATGCGCGCCGCGAGCCGATACGTCGCGGTCTGTGAGCCCTGTCAGTACCGATTGGCAGCGCATGGCGAGTATTCGCGTGTTTCGGATCTTCATTGGCCGCTGCCGCATGTCTTCTAACGCGCAATGAGCATCCACATCTTGTTGTGCGGGTGCGCAATCGAGGTTCGGCGCTCCGTGCCCATTGGCCGCTATTCTCGGGGATGGCCTTCGGACGTGGGAGGTGCCAAAGGACTTGCGCTCTGAGCTTCCAGGGTGGGGGCCAGGAAAACCAGGGCTGTATCCACGAGCCCGTTGGCCCCCCACAGGCATAGTCAGGATCAGTGCCCGTATTGTGTGGCTTGTCGATTTGCGCCTCAGCACTGCGCTAGATTTGGTCGGCGTTGGGTTACCTTGCCCAGTTCTCTTCGATACTTTCAGGGCGGCAGCGGGCGCGAGTGCGACTTCTGGTGCGATGGGTGATCACCAGTCCGTCTTTCGCCACGCGATTGCAGGCAGTGTCTTGCGCATGTCAGTATCCTGCTGCAGCGCAGGACCGTGGAATATACCAGCATGGGCGACGTCGTCTGCAATTCCGATCTGGCTGGCGCCGTGTGTGACGGAGCGGGTGCTGGCACAGTCCTCGTGAGCGGCCCGGTTTTGCTTGCGTCCTCGGTTGCGCACTCGGTGGCCGGTTGCGCATTCGGTGGCGGAACATAGTGCGGCCTGTAATCGTTTGCGCTGCAAGCCGAGGCTAGATCAGCCCGCCACTGGTTGCGCCATGAGGTGCGCGCGTACTAGGCGGCTGGGAGTACAACGGCGTGTTGTTGGTTGCGTCATAGGCTGCGAGTTCGGCGGCCGAGGATACAAAGGCCGTGTTGGTTTGCGCCATGTGCTGCGCAATTCGGCGTCCGAGTACGAATAATATGCCATTGGTTGCGCCATCAGCTTCGCACTCGGCGGCCGAGAATAGAACGGCCCGCTTTCGGAGGCGACGGGCCGGTATCGTTTGCGCCATCGGTTTCGCATTCGGTGGCCGATGATACATGTGTATCCCCTTGGTTTGGATCGTGGGAGTCTAGATGACATGTCCGAGACGATTCTGGCCAAACATTTTGCAAACAATTTTTTCCTGAATTTCTGGCCGCAGTGCTGGGGCTCCGTCAGATCTCCAAAGCAGATCCCCTTGGCGAAATTCTCAAGCCAAATCTCCACCGGACTCTCCGGGAGATCTCCGGGGTTTCACTTTCCGACGAAATCTCCGGGCCATTCCGCCCGCGCGAGAATCTCCGGCGAAATCTCCGGGGTTTCCGGAGTGTTTCAGGCTTTGTTCGAATGCATTGGGATATAGGACATCTCAGTGGAAATCTCTTTCGAAATCTGTTCCGGGAGATTTCCCGGGAGATTTTCTCGGAGACATCCGAGGGGCAAGATTTTCCGGGAGATTTCCGTCGAGACTTCCAACTTGGATGACCGTGGGGATTATTAAGTGGATAGGAGGGTTACAAGTGGATGCCACGGTGGGTTATATCTGGCCCAGCCTGGCTTAGAAGTGGGTTACAAGTGCCTTAAGTAGCTTAGGGGGGTTAACGGTCCAGGCTAAGTGGGCTCCGCCCACTTAGCGGAGTTATCTAACCCCCTAAGCCATTCGGGGCGCTTGTAAACCACTTATAAGCCAGGTTGGGCCAGATATAATCCACCTTAGCATCCACGCGTAACCCCCCTATCCACTTAGAACCCCCCACGGTCATCCCAGAAGGGGCAAGATCTTCTAGGATATTTCCGAGGGGCGAATTCTCCAGGGTTTCCGGAATGTGTTAGGATTGTAAGAATGTACTGGGATGTAGGACGACATTTCAGTGGATGTCTTTTTGGAGATTTGTTCAAGGAAATTTCTTAGGAGATCTTCCGGGATATTTCCGCGGGGCATTTTTTTTGATATTTACACAAACATTTGCGGGGGGCAAAATTTCCTGGGAGATTTCCCGGGAGATTATCCGGGAGATTTCCGAGGGGCAAGATTGTCCGGGATATTTCCACGGAGATTTCCGAGGAGCAACATCTCCCAGGAGATTTTCCGGGATAGTTCCGAGAGGCAAGATTTTCCGGGATATTTTCTTCGGAGATCTCCGAAGGGCAGGATATCCCGGGAGATTTACTGGGAGATTTTCTGGAATATTTCCGAGGGGCAAGATTTGTTTTGAGATATTATTGAGTGTTGTGGGGCGTCCAAGATTTGTTTTGGAGATTCTGGTTCGATGTCATCAAGGCTCTCCCCCGATCCAACTTTTGATTGCGCCATAGGTTGCGCGCTGAGCGGGTGATAATTCAACGGCCTGTTCTTGGTTGCGCCATAAGATGCGCACTCGGGGGCCGAGACAACAACTTTTTGTTTGCGTCAGCGGGTGCGCACTCGGCGGCCAACAATAGAACGGCGTTCTCTGGCATGCGCCATGAGTTGTGCATTCGGTGGCAGATCATCAAACAGCTGGATATTTGTTGCGGTATAGGTTGCGCACTCGGCGGCCGAACATGAAACGGCCCGCTATTGGTTGCGCCATAGGTTGCGCACTCGGCGGGGCAACACACATCTCGTAGCGCGGGTGCGCAATCGATGTTCGGCCCCGCTGCGTGCTCTCGTCCCGGCACAGGACTGCAGTATTTTCGTTGCTGGTGGCCGTGGTCTCGAGGATGGCGTTTGGACGTCGGAGGTGCCAACGGGTATTCGCCGTGAGCTTTATGAGAAGGGGCCAGGATGTGCCAGGGCCGATCGGTGACAGCGGAGTCAGGGCTCTGAGAGTATTGTTGGGGCCCGCTCGTGCGCGCCTCGTGGTAACCGGTACGTCCTCGTGGCGCCTCGCTGCAGCTGGTGCAGGGAGCGCGCTCCTGCTATATGGAGGGCCCTGCGGCCGGGTCTTCTCGTGCTCGATCCACGGGGGCGCAGCCAGACCGTGCCGACGGTCACTGGGCTCATTGGGCCCGTTGCTTGGATCCGCGGGCTCCGATTCGCACCTCTGCCGATTTTTCCAGGGCGGCAGCGCAAGAGAGTGAGACACCAGAGTCGGCGGGGCACTGCCATTTCGTTCTTGACGCCCCGCGATCGCAGCCCGTGCTCTGTGTAGGATGCAGTCGGATTGCAGCGCAGCGCCGAGGAATGTACCAGCATGGGCGATGTCTTTCCATAGTGCTTGGCACTTCGCGTATCCCCACCAGCCCATCCCAAAACAGAGGCCAGGCGAGTTGCCCTGATCAGGATTGTCCTGGTTGAGTGGTTCCTGGTTGGGTGGTTGCCTGGTTGAGTGGTTGCCTGTGGTTGAGCGGTTGCCTTGTTGAGTGGTTGCCTGGTGTCGTCATTATCGTCGTCGTCGTCGTCGTTGTTGTTGATGATGAACTCTCACTGTTGAATAATTATTATGGTTGATCCCCTCCCTCTGGGGCACGTTGTGTTTTTTCAATTGAAGTGCCCTTCCTGGGGCTCTCACCTAGTTTTTTATTAGGGAAAGTCTTGGGTCTCAGAATTTTGTTTGTGGCCCCTGGTTTACAACAACAACAACAGCATCAGCTCCCGCTTCATATTTCTTCCAAATTTATTGAAGAATCGCGCTCTCGCTGGGGACTTCCTCACAATTTGTACAGGAATCGCCCTCTCGCGTTGGACTTCCTCGCAATTCATTCAGACGTCGCGACCCCAACGCTCAGGAATCACGCTCTCGCTGTGGATTTCCTTACGGTTTGTTTGGGAATCGCGCTGTCGCTAAAGACTTCCTCGCGATGCATGCAGGACGCACGCTTCAGCAACCCGCCTGCTCGACCTGGCCGCCTGGGCCCGCCTTCCCGACCCGCCCATTAGGGTCTACCCGCCCGATCTGCCCGTCTGGTTCTGCCACGTGTTTCCTGCTCCTAGCCCCCCTCCTGCTATTCTCTCTCGTGCTCCATTCTCCTCCCTCCCCCTTGTCTCTTCCTTCCATCCGTCCTCTCTTCTCCTGCATTGAGGGCTGCACGAAATACAAGGTGGAGGTGAGAAAGGTATACCCCTAAGGTGAGTGCGATCGAAGACGAAGAGGGCGGGTATCGAGGGTATGGGATATACGTGTTGAAAGGCCCTCAACCAGATAGGAACGAACAGTCTTAAACTGATTGTTGCTGTTGTTGTCGCTGTTGATGTTGTTGTTGCTGCTGCTGGTGTTGTTGTTGTCGTCGTTGTTGTTGTGGTTGTGGTTGTTGTTGTTGCCGTCGTCGTCGTCGTCGTTGTTGTCGTTGTTGTTGTGGTTGTGGTTGTGGTTGTTGTTGTTGCTGCTGCTGCTGTTGTTGCTGTTGTTTTTGTTGAGTTCTCATTTCTCATTGTTGATCCTCCCCTGCCCTGTAACCGTTGAATTTTTCAATTCAATTTGCTTCTCCCTTGGGGTCGCACCCGGTTTTTTAACAAGGGGGAGAGCGAGGTGTCACCAGACTGCGCCCCTGGCCCCCCGTCTACAACAGCAGCGGCTCCCGCCCGATACTTCCTCACACTTTTCCCCAATCAGTGCCTGCACTGAAGGGGTCCTCGCGGAAGTGAAACGATTTGGCGAACGTGTCCCGCCGATTGTGGTCGCACGCTGGGTTCCCGGGTTGCCGTTCCAGGTTCCCGGGTTCCAGGGCTCCGGGTTCCGGACCGATTTCGGTGTGTGGCGAGGTTCCCAGGTTCCCGGGTTCTTGGTCCATCTTCTTATCGATCGGTCTCACCATCGATCTCATTACCCACCTCTCTATCGATCTCACCATCGATCTCACAACCGATCTCATTATCGATCTCACAAGCGATCTCACTAGAGATCACACGAGCGATCTCGTGATCGATCTCCCTGTCGATCTCATTGAATCGATTGCACTCTCGGTCTCACGATCGACCTTACAATCGTCCTCTATCGATTCCACTATTGATTTCATTATCGATCTCACAATCGATCTCGAGATCCATATGACTAATTTTCAAAATCATCCACTGATTGGGGTTCTCTCAGGTGCAATGTTCAGCGCAAGGTTTTTTCACCTCATCGGCCGGTCCCAGGATGCTTGTTCCCTGGGCGCTCGTTCACTTGGCTTCGACTAGGTTTCGTGGTCTTCGTGCCCGTTTCGCAGCACCCTCTTCTGCCGCCCCTCGTCGTCGATGCTCGTCGCCACGGTGGCTCTGACCTCTCGCCCCAGGCTTTAGCCTTCACCTGGGCCCACTGTCGCGGGCGGGAGCTCTCCTTGGTTGCTCCAGCCCTTCCCCGGGTGTCCGTGGCTCTGGCTCTGCGCTCGGGCTTCGTGTCATGGCGCCAACATCGCAGAGCGGATTTCGTTCGGCAAACACCAGGATGGGCCCGGAGTGTCCAGGAGAATCTCGTTCCGGATTTCGAAGTGAGTTGGGCCAGGAATGAAGACTGAACAACATCTCACATGAAACCCACTTGGTTTTTCGCTCGCCGTTTCGGGCTCTTGCGTGGACAGAAATCCACGCAGAAATCCGCTGCAGCACGTCTGCAGGGCCGGTGCAATGCCTCGTGTGGAGGGTTTCTCCGAAGGGCTTAGGCGACCCCTCCTCCTCCTCCTCCTCCTCCTCCTCCTCCTCCTCCTCCTCCTCCTCCTCCTCCTCCTCCCCCTCCCCCTCCTCCCCCTCCTCCTCCTCCTCCTCCTAGGCTCCGCCCCAGCGCTGGCCCCCCCTTCTCGCGGAGTCTCGTCCGAAGTGCACAGGCCGCGATGGGGGCTGCCGCACCCGCGGGGGCATGAGGGCTGCCAGAGTGCCGCCCCCCGCGCGGGGGGGCAGGCGGGCGCTCCCAGTGCTCTGGCTGCAGGCGCTGCTGCTGCTGGGAGGGGTGCGCCCAGGCGAGGGGCGCTTCACGTTCCTCTCGGTGTGGAACCCCCAGAACCTGCTGTCGCCCGCCCGCTTGGACGAAGTGTCGCGGGCACTGGCTGGCGTGGGAATTGTTGGCCTCCCAGGCACGTGTGTGCGCCAGTGGTGGAACGAACCTCACCACAAGGCGACGTCAGTGGCCCACCACGTGGTGCATTTTGGGTGGCAGCGCTCCAGGCTTGTCAACAAGAGCTGTGGATGCGCGCTGATGCGGGCCAAGAAGTACTTCGGGGTGAACGATATTCGACGGCTGGTCACCCCGCCTGTGGGCCTCCGTGGGCGAGGCGGACTGGCCTACATCGCCTCAGGTCCGCTGCTCCTCGCCGTGTTCGTGCTCTACTTCCCCCCGCGGCCAGCGGACAAGGGGGAGGCACCCATCTGGCGCGACACCTGCCGGGCGCTGGTGGCTTGGGCGCGGGACGAGCTCATTCGTGTACCACAGCGGTATACCCCTGTATTGCTCATGGACCTCAACTCGGGCCTGACCCAGCACTTCGACGAGGATCCCGTGGTCGGCCAGTTCGGTGCAGCGACCGAAAGCTTGGCGGGCAAGCTGGTCCATGAGTGGCTGGCGGGGGCACGTATGCAGGCGATCAACACCACGAAGCAGGTTGGCAACACTTACTTCGGCATAGGCGGAGTGTCCTCGCAGATCGACTACATTTGCGTGCCCCAGAGTGCGGGAGTATTAGTGGAATGGGCGAAGGCGTGGCACCGTACGGCGGAGGCTGTCCGAGCGTCCCCTGCGGTCCTAGACCACGTTCCCGTGGTCACCAAGATACGGATCGTGCCGCCCTTGAACCAGCTGCCGCTACGAGAGCGCTGGGACCGCCCGCGCTTGTCAGGAGCAGTCATGTCGGGTAGTGGACGAGAACAGTTCATGACCGACCTGCACGAGGCTTTTCTGGAGATCGGCCCATCGCTCGACGTGCTGGAGACGAGAGAAGCGACTACTGGCCACGCCACGCTGGTCATGGGCACTATCCGCAAGATCGGGCTGGCGCACTTCTCCCAGGCCACGGTGCGCCCAATGTACGAGAGGAAGCTGGACGAGAAGAAGTGGCAACTGCTCCGCGAGAGGCGTACCATCCTGGAGGAGGTAAAGGCCCAGGAGTTCGAGGCCATTCAGAGCTGCTCCCCTCCAGCGACCTTATCGACGGCTACGGGCCCTGCTGGTGGCCCCTCCTCGTCCCTACATTGCGCTGGATCTGTCGAATCACTCGTATCAGAACGCAACACGTGGAGCAGAGGCCCAGGTGTTCTTCCTCGACGTGGTGTTGAGGAGCCAGACCTGCCTCGCGAGAGGGTCGCCGAGCTGCGGACGCTCGGCAGCGCGATCAGGAGCTACACGAAGGCCCTCCAGCACTGGCGACGCCGCAGAGCCCACGAGCGCCAGAAGTTCATAGAGGACGAACTCAGACAAGCATGGAGAGGCCGTGACATGGCCCAGGTTCCTCGGCTTGCCCGCTCGCTGGCACGCACGGGCATCGGCGTGAAGAACCGCAACTACAGAGCACACGCCTCGTGCAACCCGACGTGCGACGAGTGGTCCACCTTCCTTGCGCAGGACCCGCTCCAGGGCGGCTTGGCAGCTACTCGCACGACCGTCCCTCTCTGCCACAACTTGAAGCCCGACAGGCTCATGGACCTGGGCAACACTTCGGACTGCGCCATCCCCGATACGGTGAACATTTCCGAGGAGGACGTTCGTGGGGGCCAGTCGGACTTCAAGATGACAATCAAGGCCCTTCGCCGCACGAAGATTGGCAAGTTTGCGCCGTCCTGGTCTGCTCCCTCGGAGATTTTCAAGATGATCGTGGACCCAGGATGGCTCAGCAGTCCAACCTTGTATGCCCGTCTGCCCTGGGGAGTGGGAGCTCGACGACCGCTGGTGATGGAAGAAGAACCCCGAGCGCCTGATCCCTATGCGCGCCTGCAGCTTCGCCACCTTGAGGCATTGGGAGAAGGACGTCGTCGCCTGTGCCGCCTTGTGCTGCACGTACGACGCATTGGACTGCTACCAGTGCAGGCGTCTCTTTCGTATGGATTTGCCCCAGATAAGCGAAATGGGAAGACAGGAGCTGCAGGCAGACGGCTGGTGCATGTCTTGTGCCCTTTCTGGGGAGCTGTAATGAGGGGATGACTTCTTCGTGGGGGCACCTTCCGACCGCCAGCGTGGGCGTTCGCGGCTCGGGGCAGGCGAAGGGAACATTTGATGATGGCGACGAGGGTCGTGGCGTGGAAGGGGCACCACTCAGGACAGTCCATGCTCCACAAGAGCTACGACGCCACGAACGCGTTCGGGTGCGGCCGCAAGGAGGACCTAGAGCGCTCCGTCAGGAACCGATTGGAGGAGGAGGAGGAGGAGATCAAGGACGAGGACCTCAACTACGTGACGGCGATCTCCCGTCAAAGACGTTTGGCGCTTACCGTGGTCATCCCAGCTGCAGACGGCGAGGTGGCCCTGAGGAGCGGATCAGGAGGGTTCATGGGGGACGCATCGGAGCCAGAGATTTTCATGAGTAACTACCACACCGCAGTGGCGAAGTGGGCCGAAGTGGAGGCGGCCCGATCTAACGGCGAGATGCTCATCAGGATGCAGAACTTGCCCGAGGTCGGCGCACGCCTGGGATGCTTTATGGACGACATCTTCAAGACCCAGCTTCTGTCGGAGCCCCAGTCAGCGGCGGAGGTGACCCGCCTCTCGCTGCGTAGCGACCAGGGGTTGGACCAGGCCCTAGCGGAGAGGGCCTACGGCCAGAACAGGGCCAAGCAGGACGTGGTGCCCGCTTTTCCCTCGAGGCAGCTGGTACGTCGTACGATCACGGAGCTGAATCGCAGCGGCTGCCGCAGCAGCTACGAGCTGAAGCACCTGGGAGCCTGGTTCAGAGCGGTGAACAGCAACAGCAACGAGCTCAAGGGACGGCTGGCGGCGATCACGAAAGGCTGGATGATGGTGCAGGGGTTCTGGTATTCGTCGTCGCCATTACGAGTCAAGCGATTGATGTTCATATCCCTGGTGAGCGGTGCGGCCCTCTCGGGCACAGTGGCATTTTGCTGGACGGCCGCGGAGACCAGGCAGTTGTGTGGTGCATTGGCGTGCAAGCTACGTTCTATGATGGGAGGCACGGCCAAGGCGGGACCATCGCATATCACGACGCTTACCACACGTGAGGTATATAGGCATTGGAATCTCGTGCCCTTTGCATTGGAAGCAACAGTCCAAATGCTGAAGGCATGACAGGCGATTGCGAGAGCGCCTCGGAACCATGCCCACTTGCTGGCCATCTTTTACGGCGGGATGCAGTGGGAGGCCACCAGCGCCTACCGCTGCCCACCGACGCTGCTAGAGGACGGCCGCTTCAACGACACGACGCTGATCCACCCTTGGGCGCGTCAGCTCCGACAGGACTTGGAGGTGATGTGCAGCGCACCTGAGGCGGAGTCATTCGCAGAGGTGTGGGGGTTTGGCTCTGTGCTGGACCTGCTGTGGGACGAGGAGGTGAACTACCTCTTCACCTCTTTTGTTCCGCGGTGCCTGCGCAGCGCCTTTGCTGCAGTACAGTGGGCACCGCCACCTTGCCTGGCGGACACTGTGCCAGCCGCCCAGGACGATCAGCTGACTTGGGAAAAAGGAGAAGCGGACGTCTTTGTTTGCACGATCAGAGCCAACCCAGATGACCCGATATGTGGACAGAGCTTTCGCGCGCGTTCAGCGCTCGTGGCGCATGTATGTCAGTCTCGACAACAAGGGCATGGGGGACAGAGTTTATTCAATATTCTAACGCCTAGCAATGCATGCGTCAACTGCAACACGGTCTTTCAGAACAGGGGGGAGGCGGTGAGGCATCTGGCACGGTCATGGCACGCTGGGAGATGTATCAAGCACAACACGGCGTACCCGTACACGCACCACCTACCTACTACGCACGTGTGCGCGTTGTGCCAGTCCTCGTTCGCGACCTACGAGAACCTCCGTAGCCACTTGTGCTCGCACCTGCCGCCGACGCAGGAGGGCAGATCCATCTCAGTTGTCACGCCGAGACCTGTGCCGTCCAGACCAAGGCCGAGGGTGAAAAGCCTCGCAGCGCCCGCTTCAGGACCACGTCTGAGAGGGAGTGAGATCCGCACAGTCGAGCGCTTGTTTGTCAGCAGCACCACTCTCTTACCTAATGGGAGTGGAGAAGTCGGGGAGGTGGCGCCCACGCAAGGGGGGCTCCTTGGCTCTGTCGCCGACTGGTGGGCAGGCGTCCAACGGCGGCGACGAGAATCAGCAGCGCAAGGGAGCTCGAGCCGAGGGAGGAGCACGACTCCAACGTGGCGGCGGAGGCAACGAGGGCTCGGGGACCAAGCCGAAGGTCAGGCGTGGCGGTCGGAGGCGGGCCGAGCAGAAGGACCGCAAGCTGAACACCGAGGATGCTGGCCTCCGAGAGATCCTGCTACTGCTGAGCATGCAAGTGGCCCAGCTCACCCAGAAATCGCGGGCGCTATGGGGGATCGCCACCAGGACTATCTTGATAGAGGAAAAGAGCAGCGTGGTGAAGGCCATGCAGCAGGAGTCGAAGGATTTCTCGGACCACGCGGCGAACCTCCGCACGCAGATAGGCAAGTACAAGGAGGACGCCAAGAAGGCGAGCGGCTCCGACGCGGGGGCCGAGAAGGAGGCGGCGACGAAGGCCGAGGAGATCCAGAAGGAGCTGCGCGCGCTGGGGCCCCCCGCCCCAGCCCTCTTCGCGGCGCTCGTCGAGAGCCTGGCGGCCGAGGAGGTTGGGGCGGTCAACCGCAGGGCGCTGGAGGCGATGAAGCAGGTGTTCGTAGAGGCCCCGCCCACGGACGTCCGCCTGTGCAGGTTGGAGAGCTGCAAGGACGAGGACATGATCAAGATCGTGCTGGCCCTCGACGACAAAGCCAAGGAGGGGGTGATCGCGGCCTCGCTGCACGCGATGGGTGCCCAGGTGACGAGTGGCATGGCCCCCTCGGGGTACATGGAGGACGAGATCAGCGCCTGGATCGACGCGCTGAAGGCGGCTTGAGCCCTGCAGGTGAGCCTGTCGAGCCTGTCGGAGGCAGCTTCGCCGCTCTGCGCCCAGACGTTGGAGGGGTCGTGTCATTGTCGTCCGAGTCGGGGGAGGAGGAGGGGGATATGTAGAGTCTTGTCCCCCCTACAGCCCCCGCGGCTTCGCCGTGCTCGCGGTGTTCTGACGGAATATCGCGGGGGCAGTGGGGGGGACGAAGACGCCGTTCCTCTTTGGACCGACTAGAGTCGGCAACCGTCGAGGCCACTGACCGTCTCGGTGGGTTAGTATCTCTGGACCGATGTGCACGCACTGCCTCGGAGCCATCGAGCTTCGGGATGCGCAGCCGTGCGCACCTGGCATAGCAGCAGCACCAGCACGGTGCGGACGGCGGACATGTGAATCTTTCTAGCAGTTTTACCCTGTGACGGGTTGCTCAGCTCGCGTGCAGCGTGTGGTCAGTCACCTCGTGCACGAGTGCTGTGTGTATATGCGTTAGATGTCTCTTGCGAGCGTTGGAGTACTTCGTAATATTGTCCAGCAGCCGCGTGCAAGCAAGCAAGCTCCTCCTCCTCCTCCTTCTCCTCCTCCTCCTCCTCCTCCTCCTCCTCTTCGCGTCGCCTTGCTCTCCCGGCGCCCGGCCGCTGCTGGGCGTCACGCTTGGCGTGCGGCCGCCGCTCCGCGCGCGCCCTCCTGCCTCGGAAGTCGGGCGCGCCCCCCCGCAGGAGGAGTGTTCAGAAATAGTAGAACTACACCAGAAATAGTAGAACTGCCCATTCGCCTCCTGCCCACTCGCCTCCCTCCTCCCTGTCCCCTCCCCGCCCCCCCCACCCTCTTCAGACGGAGTGTTGCTGCTTACCCTCGCGCGCCATTTGCGCAAAGCTTGCAAGTGGTTGCCGGCCGAGGCCCAGTGACATTTTCCACGTATGCATGTGCACATTTCCTGCCGATGCGCCGTCTGGGCGCGGCTCTTTGTTGTTGTTGTTGTTGTTGTTGTTGTTGTTGTTGTTGTTGTTGTTGTTGTTGTTGTTGTTGTTGTTGTTGTAGAGAGAGACTCACCACCCACCAAACCACCCCAACCCAACCCGAAGGCCCAAATTTGTCCTCGATTTCCAGTGTGGGGGGGGGGTCGGGGAACACTGAAGAAACACATGGAATTCGTACCCCCCCCAACCCGAAATTCGGGTCAAATTCGGGTCTTCGGGTTGGGTTGGGTTGGGGTCAGAAATGGTAGAACTACTTGGATGACCGTGGGAGTTATTAAGTGGATAAGGGGGGTTACGCGTGGATGCCAAGGTGGGTTATCTCTTGCCCAACCTGGCTTATAAGTGGGTTACAGGCGCCCAGAATGGCTTAGGGGGTTAGACAACTCCGCTAAGTGGGCGGAGCCCACTTAGCTTGGATCGTTAACCCCCCTAAGCTACTTCAGGCACTTACAACCCACTTATAAGCCAGGTTGGGCCAGATATAACCCACCTTGGTATCCACTTGTAGCCCCCTATCCACTTAATAACCCCCACGGTCATCCCAGTACACCAGAGAGAAACCTCAATCAGTGGATGGGTTGAAATGGAATCGGTAAGGAGATCGATAAGGAGATCGACCGGGAACCCGGGACCCCGGAACCCGCCGAAATCGGCCCGGAACCAAGGACCAGGAGCCCGGGAACCCAGAACCGGGAACCCGGGAACCCAGCCAGCCACCCAAATCGGCGGGACACTGTCGCCAAATCTTTTAATTTCAGCTAGGACCCCTTCAGTGCAAACACTGATTAGGGAAAACTAGCCTGGGCAAGATTTTTTGACCATTTCTGACTATATTTGAAGCTTTTGGTTGATTATTTTTGCGCTTTCTTCTAAAGTCCGCCTGTAGGAGGACATGCCCGACCGAATCTGTAAGTCGGGCATGTCCCTCCGCAGGAGGGATATCCAAATACAGCCAACAAAAATACTCAGGGGAATATTCTTGGAGTATTTTTGGGATATGTTTGAATCCACTGTTCGTACCTATACGACCACCCTTCGGGTGATAAGGAGGTTGTGTGTGGGGGGGAGAGGGGGTAACCAACATCTGACTCAATCGATCTCACTATCGATCTCACTCAACGGGACACCACGGGACACCACGGAAAACCACGGGACACCACCACGGGACACCACGGGACGCTTGTCGATCTCATTATCGATCTCACTATCGATCTCACTCAACGGGACACTACGGGACACCACGGGCCACCACGGGACACCACGGCACACGGCGGGACACCTCTCGATCTCACTATCGGTCTCACTATCGATCTCACTATCGTTCTCACTTTTTGGGACACCACGGGACACCACGGGACACCGTGGGACACCGCGGGACACGGGAGACCACGGGACACCACGGGACACTTCGGGACACTACATCGGTATCATTATCGGTCTCCCTATCGATCTCATTTTCGATCTCACTCAACGGGACACCACGGGACACCACGGGACGCCTGTCGATCATAATTTCGATCTCACTATCGATCTCACTTTTTGGGACACCACGGGACACCTCGGGGCACCACATCGATCTCAGTATCGATCTCGCCATCGATCTCACTCAACGGGACACCACGGGACACCACGGGACACCACGGGACACCTGTCGATCTCATTATCGATCTCACTATCGTTCTCACTTTTTGGGACACCACGGGACACCTCGGGGCACCACATCTTTGTCAGTATCGACCCCGCTGTCGATCTGCTTCACTATCGATCTCACTATCGATCTCACTATTTGGAACACCACGGGACACCACGGGACACCACGGCACACCGCGGGACACCGCGAGCCGCCGCCGGACGGACGGACGGACGGGCGGGCGCGGCGGGCGGGCGGGAGGAGATAATCAGTTGTCTTGACTTCGCCTTAGCAACGGCGGACACCACGGGACACCACGGGACACCGCGGGACACCGCGAGCCGCCGTCGGACGGGCGGGCGGGGGAGAACCATTTGTCTTGACTTCGCCTCAGCAGCGGAGGGTTCATTCCTCTCGCGCGCCCACGCAGCCTCGCGTCGCCCGCACGCTTGACACGAACGAAATGAACCGATTCCCCGGCTGGGGGTCTCCGTTCCGCTGCGATCTCACCCCCCGGCCTCCGATCTCCGATTTTTTCTTCCAGAATCCGCCTGCAGGAGGACATGCCCGACCGACTCCTCCTCTCTGTCCTCCCCCCCTGTTCCGCAGCTCGCCTCCGGGGCGCGCCCCTCCCGTTGCTCGACCGGCGCCCGCGTGGCCTGCGTCCGTGGACTCGAGAGAGTCGCGAGGGGCCTCTCAAGACCTCTTGCGGGCTCTCAGGAGGCCTTGTGCAGGCATTCTCCCTCCTCCCTCCTCCTCCTCCCTCCTCCCCCTCCTCCCCCCTCCCTCCTCCTCCCTCCTCCTCCTCCCTCCTCCTCCTCCTCCTCCTCCTCCCTCCTCCCCCTCCCCCTCCTCCTCTCCTCCCCTCCTCCTCCTCCTCCTCCTCCTTCCTATTCCTCCTCCTCCTCCTCCTCCTCCGCCTCATCCTCATCCTCATCCTCGTGGGGACCCTGTTCAAACTTCTTGGAGGTCTCTTGGAGGTTTCTTGGCCCCCTGGGAGCCTCGGCGGGGCCTGCTGGCCGTTTTGGGCGCCATATTGGAGGATACGGTTTGAAGTTTCGGTTCGTGCTCCCTTTGAGACGGCTGAAGATACCCTCAAGAGAGTTCCAGGACGGGTCCTGGGAGTGTGTTCGGCCACATGAAGGAAGTTTGGATTGGACAGTGTGCCCTTGAGGCATCTGGAAGAACACGGGGAAGCACAGAACGCATGAGAGCGCCTGGTTGCCCAAGGGCGCCTGGAACACAAGACTGCAGGTCCTTTGAAGTCACTGAGTGTCTTACAGCCCGAAGAACAAGCAGTGTTTCGATTCTCGTTTGACCCGATGCGCATTTTCCGATTCTTTCCTATCCGGTGTCCCGCCAAACCAATTGAGAGTTTTCGAGCCGAAGGAGGGGAGGCTTGTTCAATGCAGATGTATCGACGGGATCTGACGACATTCCATACAGTACCTACAGTACGGTAGCGGATTTCAGGGATGTCATCACGAGGTAGCTGGTGCCAGCTGACTCACCCCCCTCGATTTCTTGGTTGAGGTTCTGCTGACCCCATGGCCAATCGGTGAGAGCGGTGCGGGCTCCGAAGTTGGACGCGCCCCACTTGCTCCTGCTTCCCGCCACTCCATGGCTGGATTCTCTGGCGTTGATGGCGTGCATGCGCTGACCCTGGCCAGCGATTCTTTACCCTGCCCCAGGATTTTTGCGAAACGACCCTGTCGGTTTGATCTGCGAAGGGTCTCTCCGCAAGGCCCATGACCAGGAAAGGCCATGGCAGGCTTAAGGTCAGCGTATCGCTTGCAGCTGTCGGCTTTGCCGTGGGACAGCGCGGATGCGCATGCTCCAGCATGCCTCCAGACCTCGTCGTTGTGCCCTGGTTCTTGCCGGCGTTGGGCCGACGACCCTGGGCGTGCAGAAGGGAAGCTCCGCCCGCGCTGCGGGCGCCCCTCATGTCGATGACAGCTCAGGCGGGCGATGATGGCTACGATGGTGACGAGGAAGGTTATGCTGTGGATGGCGACGGAGGCTGTCGTGAGCGTGTGCTGTGTTGGAGCTGGTAGTCCCAAGTCGGGCGTGTCCCTCTACAGGAGGAATATTCAACTACCCCAGTGCGACCCTACCTAGAAGTTGGAGCCCCTAGGAAAGCAGCATTAGTTGCTATGCTATGCTATGCTATGCTATGCTATGCCATGCTATGCTGCGCTATGCTATGCTATGCTATGCTGTTCTATGCTATGCTATGCTATGCTATGCTATGCTATGCTAAGCTATACTATGTCATGCTGCGCTGTGCTATGCTGAACTATGCTATGCTATGCTAAACTGCGCTATGCTATGATATGATATGTTATGCTATGCTATGTTATGCTGCGCTATGTTATGCTATGCTATGATATGCTATGCTATGCTATGCTATGCTATGCTACGCTAATGCAGCGCTGCGCTATGCTAAGCTAAGCTAAGATAACCCTCTAGACAGAGCCTAGGTCGGGAAGTACACCCATGCTAATGCTATGCTGCGCTATGCTATGCTACGCTATGCTATGCTATGCTGTGCTCTGCTATGCTAAAGCTCAGCGAAGCTAAGATGAAGGTAAGCTAAGCTAAGATACACCTGAGCTAAGATGAAGCTAAGCTAAACTAATACATAAGCTAAGCTAAGATGAGATAAGCAACGCTAAGCTAAGGGGACGTAACTGGGGGAACCGCGGGGCGGATGCCGGGGGAACCGCCCGGGGCGATTTGCACTGCCCGGCCCCTTTAAGCTAAGAGGGTAAGAACCCTTCTAGGCAGAGCCTAGGTAGGGAAACATAGCAAACAAATAGTCTGGGGGCCATTTTTTGGCAATTTTTGAGCATGTTTTTAAGCATTTTGGGGGTATTTTTTATTTTTTTCGTCGAAAATCCGACTGCAGGGGGACAGGCCCGACTTCCTGGTAGTCGTGGCGCGGCGAACCGGCTCGACGCCGCGTCGGCCAGCACATCGGACCCAAAAAAGGCCGCGGCCGGCAGCAGTCTCGTGAACGGCGCGGCAACGTTTTCGGTGCTCCCGATCTCTTGTTCCGTACGGCGTGTTGGCGGGCTCAGGATTGCAAAAAAACCCCGAAGGATTGCAAAAAAAACCCAGGATTGCAAAAAAACCCAACGAAGGATTGCAAAAAAAACCCTTCGTTCAAGGGTTTTTTTGCAATCCTTCGTTCAAGGGTTTTTTTGCAATCCTTCGGTTTTTTTGCAATCCTCCGCGTCGGCCAGCACGTCGGACCAAAAAGGCCGCGGCAGTGGTCTCGTGAACGGCGCGGCAACGTTTTCGGTGCTCCCGGTCTCGTGTTCCGTGCGGCGTGTTGTCGGCATCACCCTAACATACTTATACTACATGTGCTTCGCCCCCCCGGAGGCGACGCGCGCACCGAGAAATCTTATAGTATGTGCGTCGTGGGGGGCGCTTTCTGGCCACACCGCTCGGGAAGCGATATACTACGAGATGGGTATGCTATATATTCGGGTCGGACGCGCGCCTCCAAGGAGGACATATAGTACTAGTATGTCTTTGTGCTTCCCATGTTGGCGGGCTCAGCTGGTTGAGTTGCCGATGTGCTTCCACATTTTTTTTCGATGCTCGTTTCGGGGACCTCCCTGGAGCCCGCCTAGCGGATCCGTTCGACCGCAGTTCGGCTCAAGGTCGACTCAGGTTCGACTCAGGTTCGACTCAGGTTCGACTCAGGGTCGACCCAACTCAACTGACGTTCGACGCAGCTTCGACGCACGAGTGGAGCGAGTGGCTCCAGGAAGGTCCCCAGAACGAGCATCCAATATTTTCAAGCGGCCAGGCATGGGACGTCTGCTCAGGGGCAGTCGAAACGGTCCTCGAGTCTCCGACCCGCACGCATCACAACAGATGTCTTACAGATATCTTGATTGGGGCGACGAAGCGTCACACTGACGACGTGGAAGACCAGTCTGCGCGGGAGGATGATGTGGAGGATCGGGAGGATGAGGACGACGAGCAGCAGGAGGAGGACGTGGGGCGGGAGGGCTGGATGGATGGACGGGCGGAAAGGGTGGAGGGACGCAGCCAGGAGGAGGGGGGGAGGACTAGGTCCGGTCAGGCAGTCGACGGAAGCTCGTCGATGAGGCGATGACTGCGGGCGTGAAGCACGGAGGGCTCCAGGCCAAACGCCGAAACGGGGCTGACGGGGAAGCGGCACCGCAGGGGTCTTGGACATCCCAGAGGTGCACGCGAGCCCAGGGACGCGAGGAGCGGGCCCTCCGCAGGGAAAGCTTGCACAGACCAGTCCGAGGGAAGAAGGAGCGAACACACACACACACACCCACGCATTTCACGCCCCCTCCTCACCCTCCTCCGCATCCTCGGCGCAGAAGCCGAGGACGTGAAGGAGGAGGCAGAAGGCGCGTCGTGGCCTGCGGCACCACTGCGGGGCACGGGTGCGGCGAGGCAGGGGGAGGAGGCGAGGAAGACCACCCGCCCCCGTCAGGCTTGCCGCCGTGCGGGAGGGGAGGGGACGGACAGAGAATTGACGAACGAACAACACACACCCCCATAGGGGGGTCGTTGGGAGGAGGACTGGCTATGGGTATGGGTGCGGGTTGTCGGACCCTAGGGAGCGCTCCCGTTCGAGCGGGGACCCCCATCCGACAACACGCACCCATAGCCATTTCCGACCCCCCTATGGGTATGGGTGTGTGTTGTTGGTTCGTCAAGAATGGACGACTAAAACAAGTCCTGTCCTGGACAAGCGAGCCCGGCCCCCTGCATAACAAGTGCAGTCCATGTACAGCCACCCCCTTAAGAGTCATGAGTTGGCCGTCGCCAAGGTGAAACACCTGTGCAGATCAGTCTATATTGAGGCGTTCGTCTGTAATGGAGGCGGCTGAACAGGCGGGGGTTCTCTTGCGATCCCTCGATTTGCTACGGCGGCGCCTGAGCGCCTCTGCTCGGTTGGCTCCAAGACAGGCCAAGACGTCAGGAGGTAAGCGAGGGGGAGGGGGAGGGGAGGGCTCAAAGGCGGAGGGAAGGGGTTGGAACAAAGAACGGTACTTCCCTCCACATGCGAGGTGGCTACCAAATGTTTGCCTTCGAGCTCCTCTGCCTCACCAGGGAACTGAAAGGCCACAGGATTAGGATTCAGGATGGCCGAAATGCAAGTTATCGCTGACGGGGCTCGGGGGGCCTGAGAGCCTGGGCAACATTTTGTCCCATGCTAGGGCCCTCCTTACCATTGCGAGCAGACTCGACAAAGATTTTCCTTAGCTCCAGGATCTTCGAGGAATCATTCTCATCGGTACCGGGCAACAAAGAAGAGAGTCGTAGTAACGACGGCGACCGAGCACGGAACAAGGGATTCGCGAGGACCTCACATAGTTGAGGTGGGTAGATCTTACTGGGAGAGATCTTCCAGCGCTTCAGAATCTGGTCCTTGCCCACTGGGGCCGCGTGGGCCCTCGGCCCATGGGAGCAAGCCCTTCCTGGAGTGTCATGCAACAGCCCATGCAACCCTGGGAGGCGGATGCCGAACATGCCCGTATGGGGCCCTGCCTACCTGTTCAAATTCACACGGCTCACACGTGGTAGATGATGCACAGGCAGCCGCGCAGAGCGCCTTCAATGGCACAAAATTCCAGGAGGGAACACTTCTGGGCTCCCATGCAGGAGGCGATGGGTGTTCCATCCACGCGCATCCCTGGGACACGGCAGTCAATTCGACCATGGATTGTAGCAGATTGCTAGAGGCCATATCCTGCAGCTGCTGTCTAGGCGTGAGGTCGTGAAGCCCCAAGGCGCCTGCCAGCTGCGAAGGGGAGGGGGATCCCCTTCCGTCCACCGAGGAGAACAGGACGTTTCACAAGGCCCCCCCCACAGCCACGACTCTACCGGCTCGAATATGCTTCGAGAAAGCCTGGTCAAAAGTTTTTTTTCTGCAGCTCTCGCAGTTCAGAGTCAAGCGGACTACCAATGGAAATCACAACCAACTCGCACGACGTCGTGTGTATCCTAAGCGACAGCCCTACAGCATACTGGACTTGTCCACTTCTCCTTTGGCCGCAGAGGAGATTCGTGACACAACTCTGTCTTTCGGTCGCAAATCATGGGAGCCTGGTGTACCCTCTTAATTCCGTCTTTAGCGTCGACTGGAGTCGCTTAGCGCCCGGGAGGCCTGGTGGTCGACGGAATTGCGCCGATTCAGCGCCCGTGCTGCGTCGATTCGCGTCGATTTAGCGTCGACTGGCGTCGACTAGCGTCGACTCGCGTCGATTCGCCAGAGCCGACAAGATGGCACGGTGGGGGCGTTCGTCAAGGAATGTGCCCAGGAGGTTTCAGACCCTGGAGGATTCCTCACTCGATGGGGGCGGCGGTGATGTCCACGGCCAAGCCTCAGTTGGAGTTCCACCGGCCTCCAGACCCTGGATTCCTTATCCAAGGGCTCCTTGGCCAATGCCCCCACCGTGTGGGAGGCTCCCGTGAGCTGCCGTCGAGCTGTCTGCGCAGCGTGCGCCCGGGAAGCCTCTCCGCATGGGGGCTCCGGCGGACGACTCGCCGGCTCGGTCCCCGCAGGCCTGACGGATCGAGGGTGTCGTCTTGGACGGCTCCCCTCCCCGAAGGGAAGAGGGGTTGTGGAGGGTGAAAGAGACCCTCCTTAGACCACCTGTCGCCCAAAGGGCTGGTGGGACTGCATCATATGGGAAGGTGCCAACCGCAGCGTTGGCAGTTATCAGCAGAGCCAGACACGGCGCGGCAGCACGAGTGTACGTAAAGGGAGCATCCATCGTGTTTCACCAGGCGACGATATTTGCTTTATCGTGCTTAGTGTGAGGAGCGTGCCCGCCACAACATGAGAGGGACTCAGAGCCCGCAGCAACAAACACAACGAGCGCAGTCGGCTCAGCAACTACAACCGTGAGCAGGTGCCTTTGTATAACAGGTGATGGCAAGTTTGGCACCAGCGGGACCCCCTTACGACACCAGATGGAGTACCCATGGCCACCCTTGGCAGTCGAAATGCGATGACGAATTATCATGTCGCCGAGATCAGTCCACCCTGGCCTCGGGACTCTGGATTCAGCCGTGCCTACCACATGTAGCTTTGCTGCCTCAAAGTGTGCAGCCAGCATTTGGGTCTGGTCTGACGCGGCAAGCCACCAGCAGCGTGCTTGGTTCATTCCTGATCGCACGCAAGGTTCGTATGTTGGCACATGTACTTCTCACAGCTAACATGGGGCCCAACATCGTTGGGCAGGCAAGGAACACCAAGTGTTTGGTGGATTCGTGTGAAGGGAAGGTCATGAGAGGAGGCATGATTAGCCGCCCTAGGTGGATAACTGTCCTTGACCGACGGTGCATCCGAAACCAGGATTAAGTCCTCCTGCTACATGGACGGGAACTGGGCCCACCCATCGCTCTCCATTGTTTTGAGTCGCGCCCACGATGCTGCGAGAGTCTGGGTCATCCATGAGTCTCATGGGCAGGCTGGCTGGTGGCGAAATCTTGAGCGACATCAGCGCTGCAAGTGAATCGGCCATCTCTATGGGGTCCTCAAGACGCGATTTCACATGATGGAAGGCCGCACTCTTATCCTGCTGTAAGCAAAGAATTAGCGCTCGCAGACAACTTGCCAGTCCTGAGACCTCGGGCATCCCATTCTCGTCTTGGGCCGCGCGAACGACAGCATTACCACCCACATGAAATCGGAACGTATCAATAGGTGATTGAACTTTTCAAGCCGTGGCCCATATCATGGCCACCGCTTTGGGTGCCAGGCTCGCGTGAGCCTTTGGGCATGACAAGGCATCCTGGTCAACGACACCCGCGAAGTGGCCGCCATAGTGCCGCGACCATTGAGGATGCAGCAAGATCACGGGAAAACGCAGAACGGCGGTACTGACTCCCCACCTCCCCCCGAACCATCCGTGTAAACGAAGGCTGGAGTCAAGTGCAACTCAGCCGCTGGGTGGGGATGGAGAGAACGTGAACTTGTTTCGTCGCGGCGCGGCAGAGGCAATCCGCTCGCGCGCCCAAGCGACCCGGGCTTCGGCGTTGCGAACTGTCCGCGTGCACGGGGGGAGGGAAAGAAAAAAGCCGGCCGCAGAGATCCAGACCCCCGACGTCTTTTTTTTTTTTTTTTTTTTTTTTTTTCTCTTTTCATAACGTCGACCCCAAAAAGGTCCCGACCCATTCCCCGGGACCGGTTTCTCGTCCCGAGTCGGTTTTTGACGGTCCCGAGGCCCGGTGAGGGCCCCCCGAGGCCGAAAGTAACGAAACATCTTCCGTCGTGATTTTTCCATGACTCGAGGGGGTGTGGGACAGGAAGTGGGGAGAAGGCGCAACCACGCGGCGAGGCCGCGGGGCACGCGCAGGGCGGCCAGGCCGCAGGGCAGCCCCTGGCAGCGAGCGCGGGGCGGCGCCGCGGGCGCGCCCCGTGGAGGGGCCGGCAGCCGCAGGGCGGAGCGGGGCGCGGCAAGCGGAGGCAGCGGGAGCGGCGGGCCGCCAACGGGGCGGGCCGGGGGCGCCGCGGGGGGGAGGGGGGGAGGAGGCGGCAGCGAGGGCCCGCCGCGGAGCGGGCGGGCGCGTGGCCCAGCGCGGCGCCGCGTGGGGCGGCGGCGAGGCGCGACCGCAGCGCGAGGGAGGGGGGGCGAAGAGGCCAGGAGCAGGAGCGCCGGGAGAGTGCCGGCGCCCGGCGGCCGCCGAACGGCGCGCGGAGGCCACGCGAGGGCAAGGGGCGGCGGCGAGGAGGGCGAAAGGGCAGCAAGCCGAGCCCAGGACTGGGCGGTCAAGAACGGGGCGGCGCCCAGTGGGAGTGGGTTTTGGGCGCGGGCTCCCGGCGGGGCTGGGAAGCAAAAAAGGGGAAGGGAGGGCGCCGCATCGGCGGTGCACCCCAAGTCGGGGCAGCGCGAGCTACCAGCAGAGGCGGCGGCCAACCTGCGGGGCTCGAGGCCAGTGAAGCGGCGAGTGCGCTAAACGGGCATGGGCCAGAGGGGCCCGAGGCGGAGCGCGCTTCGCGGCGCCCCAGCGGCGGGCGGTGCGGGGGCGTGCAGTCGTGACGGCTGACGCACCGTGCGCAGAGGCCAGGAGCCCGCAGCCAGTGCTTGCCTCGGGCAGCGCGAGGCGCGGCATCTGGGCGGGATGCTGCGTCCGCGAGGAGACGGGGCGCGCCATCTGGGGTGGACGGCGCGCAAATCGGGTACTTGCGGTGCGCAGACAAGTATTCGCCGCCGGGAGGCGGGCGGGCGGGGCGCCGCACCTGGGGCAGATGATGCGACGGGGCCAGGTGGGGCGCGTCGCCTGGTGTGGACGGCGCACTCGCTGTGACGCACCTAACAGGTGCGCAGACAGGTTGAAAGAAGTTGGGGCGCGCCGGCAGCAGCCAGGCGCACCACCTGGGGTGGATGGCGAGCCTGGGGGGCTGGAAGCCGGCGCACCACGCGGGGTGGGAGGCGCGCCGCGCGAAACGTACCTAACAGGTGCACAAGCAGGTGGATCAGGACGCGGGGTACCTCCTGGGATGGAAGGCACCTCGTGAGGCGCACCCCCTGGGGTAAGAGGCGCGCCAGGCGAAACGCACCTAACAGGTTCACAGACCGGTGGATCGAGGTGCGGGCCCCTCCTGGGGTGGAAGGCGCCTCGCTGTGGCCGCAGTCCAGGTGGATCTGTGACACGCCCACTGGGCCCAGGAAGCGGCAAGGCCGTCGTCGTCTGTCGCCACTAGAGTCCACGTAACCGGGGCTGGTCCCCAGTGGGCCAGGTTGCCTCGCTAGGGCGCTTGCCTCCTTGGCTTTTCCCTCCAGCTGTCTGGTTCTG
>CAUYUJ010017615.1:1689776-1732276 GCA_963575745.1 Prorocentrum cordatum | reverse complement strand
TCGTCTTCGTCCTCCTCCTCCTCCTCCTGGCCGTTCTGCCCATCCTTCTCTTCCCGCTTCCTCTCTTCCTCTTCTTCCTCTCCCTCCTCCTCTTCCTCGCGCTCCTGTACCTCCTGCTCCTCGGGCGGTTGCGCCCTGGGGCGGGTTGAAATGAACGGCCTGATTGCAGATGAGGTTGCCGTTGCGGTTGCGATTGCGCCCGCTGGCGGGTTGCAATGTGTCGCCTGAATGCGGTTGCGGGTGCGGTTGCGCCCGCGGGCGGGTTGCAATGTGTCGCTTGGTTGCGGTTGCGGTTGCGGTTGCGCCCGCGGGCGGGTTGAAATGTGTCGCCTGGTTGCGGTTGCAGTTTCGGTTGCGCCAACGGGCGGGTTGAATTGTGTCGCCTGGTTGCAGTTGCGTTTGCGCCGGCGGGCGGGTTGCAATGTGTCGCCTGGTTGCGGGTGCGGTTGCGCCCGCGGGCGGGTTGCAATGTATCGCCTGGTTGCGGTTGCGGTTGCGCCGGCGGGCGGGTTGCAATGTGTAGCCTGTTTGTGGGTGAGGTTGCGCCTGCGGGGGCGGGTTGCAATGTATCGCCTGGTTGCGGTTGCGGTTGCGGTTGCGCCAGCGGGCTGGTTGAAATGTTTCGCCTGGTTGCGGTTGCAGTTTCGGTTGCGCCAACGGGCGGGTTGAAATGTGTCGCCTGGTTGCGGTTGCGTTTGCGCCGGCGGGCGGGTTGCAATGTGTCGCCTGGTTGCGGGTGCGGTTGCGCCCGCGGGCGGGTTGCAATGTGTCGCCTGGTTGCGGTTGCGGTTGCGGTTGCGCCGGCGGGCGGGCTGCAATGTGTCGCCTGGTTGTGGGTGAGGTTTCGCCCGCGGGCGGGTTGCAATGTGTCACTTGGTTGCGGTTGCGGTTGCGGTTGCGCCCGCGGGCCGGTTGAAATGTGTCGCCTGGTTGCGGTTGCAGTTGCGCCTGGGCGGGTTGAAATGTGTTGAAGTTCAGGCAGGGCATGTCATCTCAGTTCATTCGGTCAGTCAGCGGAGGGCACGGAATTTCACCCGGCTCCGCCTGGAAGAAGAACATGTAAGAACCCTTGGGCGCAAACATTGTTGGGGGAATGAAGGCTGCATTTTCATTCGCAATGGCTTGTTACACTGACTAAGCCATCGTATTATATTTCTTTCACCTTCGTAGTTCGTGTGCGTAGCCTTGTGCCCCATCCGACCCCATCTCCGACGCCCAGCCCGGTGCCAAGCCCGACACCCACTCCGACGCCCAGCCCGACGCCCAGTCCAACCAGCCTGGCGCCTCTGCCGTCAGAGTCCGCTGCTGGAGGTTTCCATTCGCCATACATCCACAGGCAAGCGATCGTTTGGATGAGTCCGCGCACGTATCCCGTCCGATTCATGTTCCACGGGGGCGGGTTCCGTGCGAATTGCTTCGTGTTGGCGGAGCGGCGCAATTTTCGTCCAGACAGTTGGCGCAGTGGTGCAGTTGGCGCAGTGGCGAAAAAACTTATTGTTCAAACAGTGCTCCCACTAAGGACTTCTTCTTGAGCTTTCGTGCAATTGGCTGGCGCGGCTGGGTTTTCGCGCCCAGTGTGCGTCCGAGGGCGCCTCGTGGGCGCCTCGTTCGCGAGTTGGTTCTCGGCCGGTGGGCGCCCACGGGCGCCTCGTGGGCTCCCCGTGATCTGGCTGATGCGGCAGGGTTTTCCACCTGTGGGCGCCCTCGCGCCGGGTGTGATTGCTGGCGCAGTGATAGATAACACCACGTAGGTTGTCCCTCATGGATTCTCGCTTTCACACGACGAAGAGTCGACTCCACCACCTTCCCCCGCCCCGAACTTATCGATGTCCTTTGGGGCCCTGCAAATTATGATTCTGCCCCACTGTTCATTTTCCAAATGATATCACATCATGCCAGCCAGGCCGGTATCGCCCCCCTGTCACTCTTTCCCGGTAGTACCATTCGTGCGCACTCGTTTATTTCGAACATATACATATATTATTACTACAAAGGGCTCCACCAGACAAGCCTAACGCATCATAGTTATTCATCGATCATCTAGCAGATTTTCTGTCCGCGCTTGCTTGCTGAAGTCACAGGATAATCATATGATTTCATCAATTTCATCCAGCACCCGCACTTCTCATTTCACCACGCGGGGCATCCGCGTTGATCTAGCATGCGCCCAGTGCGCGAATCCGTATCACATAACCCGAGTAAGCGATTAAGGAACCCCCCCCCCCCCCTCTCCGGTGAAAGGATAACGCACCCGGCACCCGGAAGCGTTATCCTGGCACCAGGAGGGGGTACACCAGCTTTCCTTAGCTTTTCTCAGCTTTTTCTTAGCTTTTCTAAGCTTTTCCTTAGCTTTTCTCAGCTTTTCCTTATTCGTATTCGTATTCTTATTCTCATTACAATTCTAATTGGGATGCCACCCGAGGCGGGGCGCTGGAATTATTTATTTTCCTTCCATTTGCGCGGTGCTAATAATATCGCTCGGCGAAAACCCCCCCAAATAATTATTTAATTACGGCGCGGTGCTAATGATAACGCCGGGGGGTTCCTTAATTGCTTCTCCGGGTTAGTACCGTGCGGGCCACGTGCGCGCGCCGCCACGCGCGCGTGTCGAAGTCCTTCCAACACCATTGATTCACGGTGCTCTTCAAAAACGCGTGGAATAATTGGTTTCCAGCAAACGTCTGTCATAAATTCTTACATGTCTTCGCGCGCGCACTTCCTGATCACCCTCATCAGCGCCAGCACATCACCGCTGCCATCGTCATCCTCGACCGCCGCCATTGCGGCCATCATCACCACAATCACCGTCACCACCGACACGCGGACAACATCATCGTCATCATCATCATCATCATCATCATCATCATCATCATCATCACCATCATCATCATCATCATCATCATCACCATCATAGTCATCACCAGTATCATCATCGTCATCGTCGTCATCATCATCACCATCATAGTCACGTCATCAGCAGCATCGGCGCCGTCATTGGCCTTGCCGTCGGCATCATCATCATCATCATCACCATCATCATCACCATCATCATCGTCATCATCATCATCATCATCATCATCATCATCATCATCATCATCATCATCATCATCATCATCATCATCTCCACCACAATCGTTACTACCAGCATGGTCGCCGCCATTGTCGACGTCATCATGGTATCGCGCCCGCCAGGGTCACCGACCCGCACTGAATCGCCCGCGCGCTTGCGCGGCCTCATAGACGAGTTAGGAAGATTCCATCGGCACGCGCCATCGCGGCCTCACCAGTTATGCCAAACCAGCTGGTCGCTGCTTGCGCGATTTTGGGGGGCCTTCTGGCCATCGTCGACGCTCTTCGGACAAGAAGGCCGAGCATGCTGCACTCCTATGACGAGCTCGGCTTCGTGGGCCGGCCTGTGGCTTCCGAGGTCACCCAAGAGGCGCCCAAGAGGGCTCCAGGACGGGCCCTGGGACCCGCTTGGGCCATGCTGTCTGCGTGGTTTGCCAGCCGCCCCCCCGAGGCCACCGGGACAACACGCACGGTGGGAATCCCGAGTGCGCCCGGGAGCGTCCAGAACACGGCGGGGGCCTGCGCTCCCTCGAGAGCCTGTCTCATATGAAACGCAGAACACGAAGACACGTTACTCTCTGCCTGCGTCGCGGTGGCGGATACTGCGCATGGAGACAGCAAGGGCCTACTGTTCGGTGTCCACGCTGGCCTGCAGTTGATACGTCATGCGGGCGCAAACTTCATACCGCAGAGGGCGTGGGCGAATGCGGAAAGGGCAGGCGGCATTCGTTACGGCACCTAGGTTGTGGCGGCCGATCGCGCCAATTGGGTAAAGTTTGGGCCCGCGCATGCGATGGTTGACCACGGGCGCAGACGACCGTGAATCTATCAACGAAGTTTGTGCGAATAGTGCGGGCCTCGGCATCGAAGGTTCACCTGGAGGAGCTTACCACGCTGAAGGGGAGATCCGTCCAGAGAAATGCCATTATCGCGTAGCTTTGTAGGCATATCGGTTGCTCGCATTTTATGATTGAGCATCGGTATTCGAACTCAAGGGGCTTCTTGCTTGCTTGCTTGTTTGTTTGCTTGCTTGTTTGTTTGTTAGTGTGTTAGTTTGTTTGTTTGAATGTGTCTGTGTGTGTGTGTCATTCCTAGCGGCTCCAGTTGTACCTCAATGTTCGAGGTTGGCCGCCTTATTGGCATCAATGCGCCCGAGCTCGCATGTACTCATGCGCGCACATCATCATCATGATCATCATCATCATCATCATCAGCATCATCATCTTCATCATCGTCATCATCATCATCACCACCATCATCATCATTTTAGTCTTGACTCTCATCACCACCTCTGTTCCACGATTAATCTAACCTTGTGAAGACCTCATGGTGGTGCGGGCCAGCCGATTGCTTGTATGCAGTCTTTTGGGGGCTCCCAGGATCCTCCACCCTCATCGCCCAACTACAGTCAACCCGCATAGTAAGGATGAATGTTGCCCTTGCATCTTTCCCCTTCGGCCCATCCTTGGCCGTTTTCGCTGGTTGCGCCTCGCTCGCAAAGTGTCGACATGGCCTTCCCTGGCCCTTGCAGCCTTATCGTGCGTCCCTGTTATACGGGTTGGCTGTAGGATTTATGTTCAGGCGTTTGCCGAACTCATGAGCTGTTCTTGTTCTCGTTGCACCTCTCAGACCACCAGGCCACTAGGCCACCCGCCCGCTGCTTCGGGTGAGCAGGCGGCTTCGTTGCAGCGGTCCGTTTCTCCTTCTAAGCTTGTCATCGGGCTGCGATGACGTACCCGTGCTGCGGGCGTCGAGTGATGGGGGGACGATAATTTTTTGGGGGTGAATCGGTTTGCACCTTCTGTGCCCTAAAGGAGCCCCAGAGGGGCCCACTGGCGCCCAAAAGGGGCACAAAAGTTGCACTTCCCCCCCCGACCTCCACTTATCGCCCCCCCATTTATCAACGCCCCGTCGTCGTCGCCGTCGTCGTCGTCGTCGTCGTCGTCGTCGTCGTTGTCGGCGTGGTCGTCGTCGTCGTCGTCGTCGTCGTCGTCGTCGTCGTCGTCGTCGTCGGCGTCGGCGTCGGCGTCGGCGTCGTCGGCGTCGGCGTCGTCGTCGGCGTCGTCGTCCTCGTCGTCGTCGTCGTCGGCGTCGTCGTCGTCTTCGTCGTCGTCGTCGACGTCGTCGTCGTCGGCGTCGTCGTTGTCGTCGTCGATGTCGTCGTCGTCGACGACGACGTCGTCGTCGTCGGCGTCGTCGTCGCGAGGAGGCCTCGTTCTCAGCAGAGGACCTCTCCACGCCGGGCCACTCGCAGGGCATGGGGGCGATTCGAGCATCTGCGGTGTGGGCCCTTCACGCGTGCGCCTCTGTCGCCATGCGCCCTCTGCCGTTCCGTGCCAGCCGCATCCGCGCGTGCCCCGCCACGCGGCGCGCCCGCCTCCCAGGAGGTCTCCGGGTAGCTCTGGAGGCCTCGGGGTCGGCGCCTGCACAGGGCATGGGGTTACGCCGGGGTGTGGTTTGCGATCGGCACCGCCGGGGCCTGGGGAGCGCGACGCTGTCCTCGTCGGGCCTCCTCGGGACGCGGCGTAGAGCTCTGTCGAGATCCTCGCCCGCCCCCCAGGGCCCCCCAAAGGGTGCCCGCTGCAAGCAACACCCCTTGCAAACCACACCCGTCGGAGTCGCCGATCGGGGGGTCTTCCGAAGTACGGGAGGCGTCCGGAGGCCTCCAGAGGTTCAAAAAGGATGTAAAAGGACACACCCAAGAACCCACCTCGTTATTGTCGTCGTCCTCGTCTTCGTCCTCCGCCTCTTTCTCCTCCTCCTCCTCCTCCTTCTCCTGTAGCGCCTCCTCCCTGGCGAGGCGCCGGTCGCCAAGGCGAGCAAGGCGGCGGAAGCGTCGAACTCCAAGAAGAGGAAGAAGAGCAGCAGCTCAAGCAGCAGCAGCACGAGCAGCAGCAAGAGGCGCAGGAGGAGCCCGCTTTGACTTTGTAAGGAGAAGAGGAGAAGGAGGAAGGAGGAGGAGCAGGCGGAGGAGGAGAAGGAGGAGGAGGAGGCTCTCGCCGTTGCGCGCGCTCAGGGCGCTGATTGCCAGGAAGCCGTAGGGCGCTATGGGGTGCCATGGGAAGCAGCAGGAAGCTAAAGGGCGCCGCAAGATTGGCCGAGGCGAGCAATAGAAAAACGTGCGCGCGCGTTCTTGCGAATTATTACTAGAACCATCTGCTTTCCAACATTTCCAGAACATTCTACCAAACGGGCTTCGCGCGCGTGCATGTCGAAATCGTTCGAACGCCCTTGCGCGCGTGCCGTCGCGAGAATCCTTTGCAACAGATAGGACGGAGTTCACGGGCGCGCGTTGTCGCGCGCGCATGCCGAAATCTGTCAAACACCTGCGATTCCGTGACGATTTCAAAACCGAATGTCCGAACCACATACAAACACACATGGTTTCGGAACATCAGTTTTTTTAAAAGCGTGCGCTCGCGCTCTTGCGCATTCTTAAGCATACCATAGGTTTTCAGCATGTTAATGACATTCTGCCAAGCGGGCCTCTGGCGCCGCATGCCGACATCATTCGCATGCGCTTGCTCGCGTGCGGGGGGGGGGCACGATCCGTGTCAAATAATACCATGCGGGCCACTCGCGCATCGGCCGCGCGCGCATGTCGAACTCTTTCCAAAGCCTTCATCACCGACGCGAGGACGCCGTCATCGTCGTCGGCGTGATCAGCATCGGCGCCCGCACTGGCCGCGCCTTCGTTGGTATCAACATCGTCACCAGCATCGGTACTATCATCATCGTGTCTACCGTTGTCGACGTTGCTGTAATACCGCGCCCGCCCAATTCGCCGACTCGCAGTGAAGGGGCCGCTGGGATGTGCCCGGTGGTCAGCGCCACCGCGGCCGCGTCGGCGGCGCCAAACTAGCTGGTCGCTGTGCGCGCGTGTTCGGGTCGGCACGGCCGCAGAGATGCACCAACCAGACCAAGCATGCATCGCAATCGCCACCGCATGAGTTTTGCAAACCAACTTGCGGGGTGGTGGGTGGGATGTTTGCAAGAACATGGGATGTGTCGGTTCCTTTGTTAAAATCAGTTGTGCCGCATAGATTGTACCACAAAGATTGCACCACAAATATTGCACCACTTAGAGCGCACCACGTATTGTACAACACATAATGTACACGAGGTAGATCGCACCACATGGGTTTCACAACACACGTTGCACCATATTAAAAGCACTGCATCGATTGTGCTACATCGGTTGCATCACAGATGTGGCACCGCATGGGGTGTACAATGTATGTAGCACCACGTATATTGCACCACTTGGGCTGCACCACGTAGATTGCGCAACATAGATCGAACCGCGTAGATTGCACCAGCCAGTGCAAATCCTACAAATTGTTGAAACGAGTGTGTGCGAAGCTAAGGCGAGAGCCACACTTTGAAAATGACCCCCACTCCTTCCGTGTACCTCTTACACATCTTTAAGGCGAGTGTGCGCGGCGCTACGGCGAGAACAACATTTTGAAAACCACCCGCCCTCAATGAATCCGTCTTCTGCACATCAAAAAATCGACGCGCGCGGCGCTTAGACGAAAGGCGCGTTCTGCAAATTTTTAAAACGAGTGTGCGCGGCGTTCATGCAATGCTTACATTTGAAAATCACCCGTCTTCAATCCGGGAAAATGTTGCGAATTCTTGACAAGAGTGCGCGCGGCGCTAAGGCGAGAGCCACCTTTTGGAAGCGACCCGCCCTCTCATTGTGCCACCGTTGCCAGCTTTTAAGATGCACGCTCATAAATGGTAAGGACCTCTCAGGCGAAACGCCCGGCCCGCCCTTCCGACTGGTCTCGGTGCGCGACAGGGAGGAGTTATTCATGAGGAAAAGAAACGAAGGAAGAGGACCAGTGTAAACCCGAGACTTGTCAACGATTGTGCAATAAGACCTTCCTGCAAGCTCTTTCTTCATAGGCCCCTACAAGGGGTCATTTTCGTTGTGGGTGGTGTCCTGTAGGAAGACAGCCTTTTGAACATCTGGAACTGTGCCAGAACATCATTCCCGGGACGTAAACTGCACGAATCACCGTTACCTTTGCGTCTTGATGATGATGATGATGAATCGTGCCAGACCACCTTTCGTGGGATTTCAACACCGCGAATCAACGTGACTGTTGCGCCCTGACATTCCGACATCGTGCCAAACGAATGTACGCGGCGCCAAGGCGAGAGCCGCACTTTGAAAACAAACCCGCCCTCCATCCGTGAAGCCCTTGCGAACTTTTGTGGCGAATGTGCGCGGCGCTACGGCGAGAGCCACATTTTGAAAACGGACCAGCGAAGCGGCGCTGAGGCGAGAGCCGGATTTTGAAAACGAGCAGTTTTCCATACGTTTTTTGTTGTTTGTTTCATGTTTTCAAGGCCGATGCGCGCGGCGCTCATTCGAACGCCGCATTTGAAAACGGCACGCCCTGAATCCGCAAATCAACCGAGTGTGCGCGGTGCTTAGGCGAGGGCTACATTTTGAACACGATTCGCCCTCTACCCGTGAAACTCTTGCGAACTTTCAAGACGAATGTGCGCGGCGCTAAGGCGAAAACCACATTTTGAAATCGGATCGCCCTCTATCCGTCAAGCTGTTACAGGCTATAAGCTTCAGGATCGTCAGTGGTGAGGAAGTCTCAGGCGGAACGTCTGGCCTGCCTTTTCGACCAGCCTCGGGGCGCGGCAGGGAAGAGTTGCTCATGCGGCAGAGGGATGAAGGAGGAAGAGCAGGAGAAGGACTGCAACACTGTGCCCCCTCCTGCGGCCGATAGGGTTCAGCCTGTCTGTCTGTCCTCCAGGGGCTGGCGGCGGGCCTGAAGCTACGCGGACGGTGCCTGCATTGGCGCGGCGCGGCGGGTGGATGAGGCTCGGCGGAGGGGGAGCGGGCGAGGCGGAGGACGTGCGGGGGGTCTCGGCCGAGGCGTCGGGGGCTCGGGGTGAACAAGCGCGGCCGCAAGGAAAGCGAAGAAGAAGTCCCGACAGGCGGCGGACATTGAGAGGCGAAAGGAGGCAATGATCAGGTCGGCTGCGCCGAGGTCCGTCGCCCCCTTTTTTAGAGGTAGAGGTAGAGAAGGAGGAGGAGGAGTAGGAGGAGGAGGAGCTTGAGGAGCTGGAGGTTATGACGAGCTTCTTGTTTGTTGTTGTTGTTGTTGTTGTTGTCGTCGTTGTTGTCGTTGTCGTTGTCGTTGTCGTTGTCGTTGTCGTTGTCGTTGTTGTTGTTGTTGTTGTTGTTGTTGTTGTTGTTGTGGTTGTTGTTGTTGTTGTTGTTGTTTGCTTTTGTGTTGTTGTGATTTTGCTGGTTGTGCTGTGTCGGTGTTGGTATTTCGTCCTCTCTGTCACGCACTCTCTCTCTCTCACTCTCTCTCTCTCCCTCCCTCCCTTCCTTCTCCTCTCTCTCTCTCTCTTTCCCTTTCCCTCTTCTCTCTCTGTCCGTCTCTGTCTGTCTGTCTCTCCCTCTGTCATTCGCTCTCTAGTTTTTTTATTGGTTGTTTCTATTTTTATTTTATGTTCTCTCTCTCTCTCTCTGTCACTATTCCCTCCCTCTCTACTTCTCTACGTCCCTACCTTGTTACTTATGTTCCTCTCTACCTGTCTATCTTAATACCTCTCTGTCTGTCTGTCTGCCTGCCTGCCTGCCTGCCTGCCTGCCCGTCAGTTTGTGTCTGTGCCTGTCTGTCTGTGTCTGCCTGTCTGTCTGTCTGTCTGTCTGTCTGTCTGCCTGCCTGTCTGTCTGTCTGCCTGCCTGTCTGTCTGTCTGTCTGTCTGCCTGTCTTCTTTTGTGTGTCTCTCTCGCTCTCTTTCTCTCTCTCTCTCTCTCACGCCTTTCCCATACGGCTCCCCCCACGCTCGTCGCACCCCTTCCCCCCTCCTTCGCACCTCCTCCCCCCCCTGCCCCTTCATCTCAGAATCCTCGCTCTTCCAAATCACCGCCCCCCTCTCCCTCGCCTCATGGCTTCCCCTCCTCTTTTTTGAACGCGGCCCGGTTTCGGGCTGCCACCCGGTACGCAGCCCACGGAGCCCTCGCGCAAACGGCGGCCACGGCGTCCGCGAGGCACAGCAGCTGGGCGGAGGGCCACTCGCAGGCGGGGAGGGGTCAGGCGGCGACTCGCCGGCAAGGGGAGGAGCTACATCCTGCGCTCGGCCCCGCGGCCCGCGAGGTGGCGAGGTGGCGAGGCGCGAGGTCATCGCACGGCCCGCGCTTCGTTCGGCCCGTGGTCCACGGCGACGGGCCGTCGGGAAGGGCGGAGGCCTCGGCGCAGCGGCGCGCGGCACGCCGCGCGAGGCCCACCCGCGCGAGGCCCCCCTGCGGCGGACGGGGGGCGCAGGCTCAGCAGGGGCCGCGCCTGGGCGCCCTGCAGGAGGAGGAGGCGGAGGAGGAGGAGGAGGAGGAGGAGGAGGAGGAGGAGGAGGAGGAGGAGGAGGAGGAGGAGAGGAGGAGGAGGAGGAGGAGGAGGAGGTGGAGGCGGAGGAGGAGGAGGAGGAGGAGGGAGGAGGAGGAGAAGGAGGAGGAGGAGGAGGAGGAGGGGAGGAGGAGGAGGAGGAGGAGGAGGAGGAGGCGGAGGAGGAGAGGGAGTCCGAGGAGGAGAGGGAGGAGGCGGCTTAGGAGGTGCGCAGGCAGCGTCACTAGCCTCCGATGGAGCGGAAGGTGATCTGCGGCGTCGAGGGGTGCGTGACGGACGGGAGCTGCGAGGGCGAGCTGGCGCCGGAGGACTTCGCCCCTGTTCTGTTCGGAGCGCATCTCCCTCGGCGGCGATGGCGGGCAGCTCTGTGCTGCTGGCAGCGTCGTGCGGCTTGCGCCCTCCTTGGAGACTGTGCTGGAGAAGGGACCTCTTGCCGAGTCGACCCTGCGCGCCGATGCTCCGCATGGGCCTACGGCCTTCCCTGCTGCTGGAGGCTCGAAGAAACTGCCATGCGAGACGCAGCTGATCGAGCAGGGAGGGCGGCTCTGCACACGTGGCGCTTTCTGCTCTTGGAGCTGTTCGCGGAGTGCCGCCGAGCCCGAGCGGCCGTCCGCGAAGGCCGCAGCTGAGGAGGAGTCTGGTGCGGTGCCACCTGAGCGCTCATCCGAACATGCTGAAGCTTAGCGGTAGCGTGCTGTACTTTCTAGCGTTGCCGAGTCCGTGGACGCAGCAGTCGACACAGGGGAGCGCAGCATCGATTCCATCATCGAGGTGGCGGCCCAGATTCGGAGCTAGGCGGTGGTCGGGCCCATCGAGGCGCCCCTTCCTGCGGCGAGCTCGCCGCCCTGCTGCGACGAGTTCGGGCTCGGGTTCCAGTTTAGCAGGTATGGATCGAAGAAGAAAAAACGCCATAACTAACTTTTGGCGCTCCGCGCGGATTTCTTGGATCCGCGCTGGCCCTCCCCGACGGCGCCTCCGGCGCCGCCCCTGGCGCGCTCCCCGCGCCAGGGAGGGGGGTCCAGCGCAGATCCAAGAACTCCGCGCGGGGCGCCAAAAGTTTCTGTTTATGTTTTTTCTTGTTTTTTTGTTTTTCTCTTCCAATGGAGCCAAGCCCAGTGCGGATGTCGACGGGTGGAGGTCCGGCGCTGTGCGAGCACGGCCGCCGAAGGACTGCGAGGTTCTCCGGGGTGCTGCGCCGCCCGTGCGGCCCGCGGGGCCGCCGGCGCAGTGACCGCCAGCCTCGGACGTGGGCTCCGTGTTCACGGGCTGCGCGGCGACGGCGGCCTGAGTGGCCTCTTCGGCCTCTTCGGCCCCGCCTGCGCCAGCCCCGAGCCCCGCAGAGTGCAAGCAGAGCAGAGCTCAGAGAGTGCAGCCGAGGGTGCTGCGTGACATTCCTTCCGGATGCAACTCCTGGGAGGTTAATTCCTGACTTTGCCCTGGTCTGGAATCCTGTTTCCCCCAGTTTCATATTTTTCTTAATCTGGCCTAATCCCGTGTAATCTGGCTTAATCTTGCTTGATCTGCGGCCTAATTTGGTGTAGCAGGCCCCCCAACGGGGCTTAATTCTCCCTAGCCCTTCCGACGAAGACCTCCCAGTAGCTGCCTCCTAGCATTCCTCGTGCTGTTTCCATCCCGTGGCTTCTGGTGCAGCCGCACGGCTTGCTCGCGGCCCTCGCGGAGCTCCGTGGTTTCAGGAGGCCTCGGCGCTCGGCTTCGAGATCGGTGTTCTCATGAAGTTCACGGGTTGCAGTTCGTGATGTTTATGACTTCGTCACTGTTCCTTTTCCTGTTCTTTCCTTACCTTTCCTCCTCGTCCTCGTGGTTGTCGTCGTCGCCCCTCCGCCTCCTCCATCTCGTCCTCGTCGTCCCAGCCATAGTTCTCGCCCTCGCTCTTCCTCCTCCTCCTCCTCTTCCACCTCCTCCTCCCCGTCCCTCTCCTCCTCCTCCTCCTCCTCCTCCTGCTCCTCCTCTCCTCCTCCTCCTCCTCCTCCTCCTCTCCTCCTCCTCCTCCCCTCCTCCCCTCCTCCTCCTCCCTCCTCCTCTCTCCTTCCTCCTCCTCCTCCTCCTCCCCTCCTCCCCCTCTCCCCCTCCTACTCCTCCTCCTCCTCCTCCTCCCCTCCTCCTCTCCTCCTCCTCCTCCTCCTCCTCCTCCATCCTCCCCTCCTCCTCCTCCTCCTCCTCCTCCTCCTCCTCCTCCTCCTCCTCCTCCTCCTCCTCCTCCTCCCCTCCCCCCCCTCCCTCCGCCCTCCTCTCGCCTCCCTCTCCCTCCTCCTCTCCTTCTCCTCCTCCTCCCCTCCTCTGCTCCTCTCCTCCTCCTCTCCTCCTCCTCCCTCCTCCTCTTCCCTCCTCTCCTCCTCCTCCTCCTCATCCTCCTCCTCCTCCTGCTCCTCTCCTCCTCATCCTCATCTGCCCTCTCTCCTCCTCCTCCTCCCTCCTCCTCCTCCTCCTCCTCTCCTCTCTCCTCCCCCCCTACTCCTCCTTCCCGCCTCCCTCTCCCTCCTCCCTCCTCCTCCCCCTCCTCCCTCCTCCTCCTCTCCTCCACCGCCCGAGGCGCCCCAGTTCTCGGGGCCCGGAGGATGATGGCCACCCGAGGGATGACCCCTAGAGGCAACTACGCCCTGGACTTCGTCACCGGCGGCTCCTCGATGCCGCCGCCCGTGAGCCCCCCCCTCCCTGCCGCGCGCGTGCCCGCGTTGGGGAGGGCGCCGGGGCGCCTGCTTCACGCAGGAGGAGGGGGAGAGGGGAGGAGGAGGAGGAGGAGGAGGAGGAGGAGGAGGAGGAGGAGGAGGAGGAGGAGGAGGAGGAGGAGGAGGAGGAGGAGGAGGAGGAGGAGGAGGAGGAGAGAGGAGGAGGAGGAGGAGGAGGAGGAGGAGGAGGAGGAGGAGGAGGAGGAGGGAGGCGAGGAGGAGGTAGGAGGAGGAGGAGGAGGAGGAGGAGGAGGAGGAGGAGGAGGAGGAGGAGGAGGAGGAGGAGGAGGAGGAGGAGGAGGAGGAGGAGGAGGGCAGGAGGATGAGGAGGAGGAGGAGGAGGAGGAGGAGGAGGAGGAGGAGGAGAGGGGAGGGAGGAGGGGAGGAGGAGGAGGAGGAGGAGAGGGGAGGAGGAGGAGGAGGAGAGGAGCAGAGGAGGAGCAGGAGGGGGAGGGGGAGAGGATGAGGGGGATGAGGAGGAGGAGGAGGAGAGAGGCAGGAGGAGGTGGAGGAAGGAGGAGGAGGAGGAGGACGAGGAGGAGGACGAGGCGGAGGAGGTGGAGGAGGAGGAGGAGGAAGAGGAGGAGTTGGAGGAGGAGGCCCAGAGGGAGGAGAGGGAGGAGGAGCCGTAGCCATTTTGGTTCAGTTTTGAAGCCCAAGTCGTGGGGCTTCGAGCTTAGAGGTTTCGGCCGCTTTGCGACAACAGTCGAGGGGGCGCCTGACGCAGCCCTTTCCCTCCCATTGTGAAGGGGGAGCCGCCGATCGTGGGGCCCCGCATGGCCTCTCAGTTTCGTTGCTGGGAATTTTCTGGTCTCCGCAGTGCGGCACCTTGGACGTGTGGCGCGTGTGGCACATGGGTAAGTTTCGCCACGAAGATGCAGTGTGTGTCGTGCTTCGCTCGCGCTCCGAAGCATGTGCAGCGTTCTATCAACAAGGCCGTTTTGGCGCCAGGCGCGCCGCCATGGCAGGCCCGCGCCCCCCCGCCGCCCACGAGGCGCGGCAAGGGGGGCAAGCCTGATGGCGGCGGCAGCCCTCGCGCTGCTCACGGTGCTGGCAGCGCTGCAATCGGCGGCGCTGCAGTCGGCGGCGCTGGCGAGGCATGGAGCTGGCATGGCTCTGGCGCCAACCTCTTCGCCAAGCAGCAGCCTGCTGCTGGTGGGGACGACGTTATCGCCGAGCTCGATAAGGTCATCGGCACCCTGGAGTCCCTCGCCGATCCCTCCCTGGACGCCGAGTTGGGGCGCACGCGTTCAGAACGAACCGCGATCATCGCTGACCGTCGTGCAGGCAAGCTAGTGTTCCAGCCGCTGCAGCAACCGAATGGCAATATGGCGGCAGTCGGCAAGCAACTGGGTCGACAACGGGACTTCGTGCTGCCGTACCTTGAGTTTTGAGGAGGAACTGCTCACGGCCAAGCATCTGGAGACCACTCTCGCGGTGGAGCTCGAGGTGCTACGGACTGACAAGGTCGCTTTGGCCAAGAGGCTGCAGGAGGTGCTGCCACCACAAGCAGCACCACACTGCGGCAGTGCTGCAGTGCTCCATCTCGTCGGCGGCCTGAAGAAGCTGCTGCAGGAAGTTGAACCGCAAGAAGGAGATGTTGTGACGAAAGTGCCCAAGGCCTTCACGACCTTGTTCACCGAGTTCTTCGGCAAGCTCGAGAGCACGGCTCGGCCTCCCTCGGCAAAGCCTGCTGCAGCGGCTGCTGCAGCGCCAGCTGCGCCTGCGGCTGGCGAGTGGCGCGGCTGCTGGTTCTGAGGAGCAGCCGGTGCCAGTGTTTAGCGACCTCGGCGAGTCGAAGAGGGAACGCGTGGAGCTCACCGAGGAGCTGCCCCAGAGCGTGCCCGAGCAGGTGCGCGCCAGCAGGAGGGAGGTGTTGGGGTCCAACTACCAGCTGCGGGCAGCGACCAGCGCCGGGGCGGGTAGCGCCGACTCCTCCTCTTTGACCCGCGTCGGCCCTGCCGACACTTGGGGACTGGGAAGCGCGCCGACTCGCTGCCGCTGCAGCAAGGCGAGGACGTGGACCAGAGGCGGAGGCGGCGAGGCCGTCTAGTGATGATGTCCTTTGATGCCAACCTGTCCTGTTTCAGGCCATCATGGGCGAGGGCGGCATCCCCATCGTGGCAACGCGGGATCACGGCAATCCAGCGGATTGGCGGAAAATCTCAGGAGCCGCCCAATAACATCGGGGGTGGCGAGTCATCGGGGCACCAGCAGTAAGCTCAGCAGAAGGAGGCGTCCCCACGGAGGGTACCATCATCAGCCCTGTGTGTCTCGTGGTGAACATGGTGCCCTGCCAGAAGAGCTGGGGCATCTCGCCTGGAGGAGCTGCCGGTCGACGGTTTTTGGGGCTCGTATAAGTTTGAGGCATTGGATGGGTACGTGTGCTTTTGGAGTGAGGAGCCCGTGACATGGGCGGCGAACGCTGCAGTCTTGGACACCATAATCGAGTAGGTCGCCAAGCTGCGCGTCCCGTGGGTTGCCATGAGCGGCTCCAGCAAAGAGCCGAAGCCCATCGGAGATAGCCCTGGGGACCAGGAGCTGACGGGTCACGTGTTGGCCTGCACTGGCGAAGGTGGCACTTGCAGAATCACGTCGACCAAGCAGGGTGTCGAGCGCATCACCGATAGAGTGTTCGGCTTCTTGTGGGTGGGTGCTCGACTGGCAGCTGTTTTTGATGATATGGGGTCCCATGAGAACATGCCATGCCGACCTCGTCGCCCTACAGATGCGCGCCGATGAGGATTGGGCCGCGTGCAAGCTCCAGATTATCAAGATGCCCGAGCAGTGCCCAGCGACCTGGCCGCCACCTGTCCTGCCGCCGCAGCCGTTCGAGTTCCCCAAGGGTGAAGACATCGACGCGCAGGCCAAGCTGGACATGATCTGGTCCGACTTCTGGGGGGTTGCGGAGACGGAGCTCCGCGAACTGTTCGGCTGGGGCGAGTCCCAGGCGACGACGCGCCAGGGTCGAGGTGCCGTTCCAGAGGTCATGGAGCGGCTGCCAGTCCCCAAGCATTGCAGTCCTGTCGCCGATCGGGGCCTTGCGAGGGCCTGGCGCCAGGGCTGCGGGTGAGTTGGCATGGGTCAGCCAGTGGGCGCGCTGCGTTCTGAGAGGCCACCAAAAGGCCCAGCATGGGCAGGCTGCAAAAGACGCCTCTGGAACTGGACTCTCCTGCGTGTCGCAGAGCTACTTATTCGACGCACGACGCCAACTTCACAGAGGACGGCGTCGACCCTTTCAAATGGAGCGCCATTGGGGGCTCATGGGCACGGCTTCCTCAGAACGGTGGGCGAGCTTGCAAAGGGCGAGCCCGCCGTCGCCATCGCGGGCGCCGTCGATGCGATCTTGATCTTCTGCCAACAGTGGGGGGCCGCCCGGGGGGCTCGATCGGGATCTGACTCATTCTGCATCCGGCTTAGTGAGAAGTCGCTCGGGTCTGGCGGCTGCCTATGCGATGCATGCCGTTCGGAGCAGGCCTGGATGGGGGCCCGTATCATCGGTCGAAAATGTTAGGCCGCCGCCAGACCCATTGGGGGGCAGTCGCCGCTGAATGAGCAGAGTGGGGAGCCATCTGATCGTTGTCGCAAGGTTTGGCAGGATGGCCCGGTGAAAAGTGCGCGACTGCAGCAGGTGCATGAGCTTCTCACCGTCGAGGCATGTCAGTTGAGATTTATGTGTTCGGCATCGGCGGCTGGCACTTCGGGCGCGTCGGGTGGCTCAGTGCTGAATGCCTCGGATGCCTCGCACGTCTTCCCGCGGCGTGCGAGGTCCAGTGCTCGCGGCCCGCTGCCGTGTGTATGCCAGCCCTCCTCGTCGCGACGCAGTGCAGAGGGGCCAGGCCCTCCGCGCTATTTCCAGCGCCCGCCCGCATCTGGGAGGTAGTGAGAGGCTCGCTAATCCGGCTGCGTGAAGGCCAGCGCACGCGGTCCTTCGACAGGGCCGCGCCTGGCAGGAGCAGCGACGGGGGCGGTCTGAAGAGCCAGGCTGGGCGACGAGTCGCTGCAGGGCGCGCCCCTTCCACGCTGAGCATGCGGGATTCATTTCGCTCAATATGATGGGGTGCCTCGGCGTGGTGCAGGATGTGCCGATGGATGTGTGGGCGCTGTCCCTTGAGTCGTTTGCCTTTCCGAGGGCAGTGCGGAAAGGGGCAGGCCGCCGCCTGTTCAGCGCGCACTTGGGCGGGCTTGCCAGCTGTGTCCAAGTTCGCGAATCGACCCCTGAAGGTGGTGCCGTGCCTGTTGCGGGACCTGGCGCAGACATGGGTATGCGCGCATGTGGGCATCGCCAAGTTCGTGGGGGGGGGGGGGGGATGTCGCGACCAGGGTTGCCAGCGCCAAGAAGCAGCTGAACATAGTCTTACCGGAGGCGGTCGCCAGGTTCGCGCGGCGGCTGGATGGCGTTGTTCAGATGAGGTTGCCCAAGAGAATGCGATGCAAATCGACGCTCGCGACGAGCTCGGGCGACTTGGCCAGGGAGCTCAACCCAGGATGGACATGATGGGGCCCGAGCTCGCGGAGAATGAGAGGTGGTTGGTCGTCAACTACCAACCTCAAGGGCTACGGCGTCGCATTGCTCGTGACAAGAGGATGCGCTTCGCCGGGGGCGGATAGTTGTGGTCGGCCCCGCTCAAGCGCCCTGTGGCGCCTCGTGAGGCTAGTGGTCCAGGAGGGCCCAGGGCGCTCATCGCTTGCGATGCTTCACGCAGAGGATCTGCCCCCCCCCGTCATGGAGTTCGTGGAGCAGACGTGTCGGGCTTTGCGAGCTGGTGTTGGGGCCTTCAGATCAGGTGCCCTGGGGTGGGCGCTGGCGCGGCGTTAGGGCCGAACTGAGCACGCGCGGCCGGCGCCTTTGGAAGACCACGAGCGGCGCGAGGGTCCAGCTGGCGCGGTGGTGCTCGCGGTGCATGAACTGATCCGGGGCATGGTGGACCCTGGGCACGTCGAGCGAGGGTGGGTGGGTGGCGCGCGCGAGGTGCCAACGCTGGATGTCGTGGGGGAAGCAGAGGACCATCGAGGCGAAGGAGCTCTTCGACTGTGCCCATGAGCAGGACAATCGGGTTTTGCCGAGGCCATCTCCGCGGCTTCTCCCAGTGTAGCGGGTCGCGGGCGCCGAGGCAGATGACCGGGGCCGGGCGCGCCGCTGTGTGGACTGCGCGAGGACAGCGGCGCTCGGGGGCTGCCCTTCCCAGACGCGCTGCTTCGAGACGGGCCTGGTCGGCTCCGACAGCTCCGGCGCGCCGACGTCGCCTGGCTGGCCCAGGGGAGATCGATGGTTTTCGCGGCGTCGCGCAAGTCGGGTTGCGGTCGCGAACCAGGGGGCGCTTGCCCATTCAATCGCATGGGCCCGAGGTTTGATTGCGAGCCCAGTCTTTGCACATGCCGCCTCTGTCCCGCCAGATCCCGTTGGCGATGGGGCTTCCTCGCGTGCCTTCGCGTTTTTGGTGGCGACGTTCGGTGGCGCGATGATTCCAGGCGTCGAAGAATTTTGCGGCGGATGTTTTGCAGCGGCGTCTTGGGGCGACGGGCGGACTGCTGGGGGTCGGTTTGTTTTGGGTCCGTCCTTTCTCCGCGTCCGACCTACTGGTCCGCGAGGTTCTGGCCGTGTTTCAGGCGGTCAAGCATTGGGTTCGCTTCCAGAGGCTCACCGCCGACAGTGGGCGCACTGTCGACGGGCTCCTCGAATGGGGGGCCGCCTGTGTCGCTGCTGACCAACTCGCGGCTCGCCTCTGGCGCCTCGCGCGGGATGCCCTGGGCGATCAGGGTCTCTTGCCTGGGGTGTCCTGCCTGTGAAGATTAAGCGGCCCATGCCGCTGCTACTGCGACGGGCCCTCGGGCCCGCGCGGGCCCGACATTATTTCATGAGTAGTGCGGCGGGCCAGCGCGCCAGGGAAGGGGTCGAGCCCCGCGCCCCTCCGCGCAGGCAAGTCAAGCAAGCCCGTGCCGCTTGTGAGCTCCAGAGGCGGACCCCTGGGTCTATCGGCACTTTCAGGGTGGATTTCAGCAGCGGCAAGGTGGCCACCACCTCGCTCCCCGTTCCTTGTGGTCGGTTTCGGAGGAGCGAACGGGTTCGCCGCCCCGCGGTGGTCCGCGCGCGGGGTCCTTGCTGTCGTCTTAAGCTGCTTGAAGGGGGCCAGTGGCAGTTCTGCGATTGTCCCAGATTCGTCAAATTTGCTGCTCGTGCCAGCGTCTCCAAGACTGAAGCTTGTCTCGTTTGGAGTGGGGCTATTTCCCAGGGCAGGGTGCGTCTCAAAAAGAAGGCCTTGCTACGGAGTGATGGTGAGACTGACGCGGCGCGGAACTCGGCCGAGGTGGCCGCGCGTGGGTCTCCAGCCGACTCTGCCCCCCCTCCCCCCCCGTGAACACGACGTGGTGGACTGTGCGTGGGAAGTGTTGTTTGTCCAATCGGTGGTGGTTTCGCCCGCTCCCGTGCCCAAAGAATGCTGCGGGAATGTGACGGCCCCGTTCGGAACGACGTTCTTGCTCACAGGAGGGGGCGCCGTTATCGTGGCCGTGCCCTGGAAGGGCGGGGCCCCTGCGCAGGCTTGGCCGTGAAGGTGGCGTGATGGTCTTGTTAGATTCCCATCCCACAGCGATCCTGTCTCGGGAACGGGTATGACTTTCAGCTTTGATTTATATTCCAATCCCGAAGCGGTTCTCGCTCGGGGGCGGTGTCGGGGGCCACGCTGGGGGAGGTCTGGAGGCCCGCCCGCATAGCCGCCCATCCAGTTATAAAGGGAGTAGGATGCGGAGGAGGAGGAGGAAGAGGAGGAGGAGGACGAGTGTAATCTCAATAGTTATCAACGATGCTGGATTAAACCCTCCCTCCAAGCTCCCTGTTCATGGGCCTAACAACTTTGCATACCCATTGCTGTAACTGCCTCGTTGGAAGACACGCGTTTGAAGACCCTGGAGCATGCCAAGACATTGTTCTCGGGATTCCAACGCCATGGGTCAACGTGATTGTTGCGTTTAGACGATCCAGAATCGCGCCAAAACGCCATTCCTAGGACTTCAACACAGAGAACCAACGTAACTGATGCGTGCGCGTAATCCGGATTGTTTCCCACATGTCATTTCTGGTACGTTGATGATAGGAATCCGTGAAGCTCGTAAGAATGTTGTATACGAGTGTGCGCGGCGCTAAGGCGAGAGCCACATTCTGAAACAGAACCACCATCATCCCGTGAAGTTCTTGCATCTTTTTACAACGAATGTGCGCGGCACTAAAACTAGAGCTACATTTTGAAATCGGCTCGCCCTCAATCCGTGCAACTCTTGTACATGTTTAAACGAATGTGCGCCGCGCTGAGGCGAGAACCGCATTTTGAAAACCACCCGCCCTCAATCCGCGAAATCCTTGCATTTTTTGTTAGAACGGGTGTGCGCCGCGCTAAGGCGAACCACGCTTTGAAAACGACCCGCCCTCCATCTGTGGCGAGGAAGTCCCAGGCGGAATGCCAGGCCCACCCTAAACAGGGGCCTCGGGGTGCGACAGGGAACGAATATTTTATAAGGAGAAGGCATAGAGGAAAAGAAGGAGGAAGAGGAGGAGGAGGAGGAGGAGGAGGAGGAGGAGGAGGAGGAGGTGGAGGAGGACGAGGAGGAGGAGGAGGGGAGGAGGGGAGGAGGAGGAGGAGGAGGAGGAGGAGGAGGAGGAGAGGAGGAGGAGGAGGGAGGAGGAGGAGGAGGAGGAGGAGGAGGAGGAGGAGGAGGAGGAGGAGGAGGAGGAGGAGGAGGAGGCGTCGGAGGCGTCGTCGTAGTGGTCGTCGTCATTCGCTGTCGTCGCCGCCACCCTTGTCGTTCCTTTGTCAGCGTCGCTTTCTGGCGTGCGTGCGTGACACGTCGCCCGCTTTGCCGTCCCGCTCGTTCGCGTCCGCCAGTTAGGGTGGGCCCGCCCGCCCGTTAAGATCCACCCGCTCGCCCGTTGCGGCCCGCCCGCCCGCTCGAATGATGACCCATCTGCTTGACTGCCCCGCCCTCTGGCCAGTGCCTTTCCGCCCGACCGCTGTGGCCCAGAGACGGTCCTTGGCGAACTGGTCCTCCGGCGAGCCCCAGACCCCCTCAAGTCTTTAAAAAATCACGACGGGAGGTTTTTCGCGATTTTCGGCCTCTGGGGGCCCTCACCGGGCCTCGGGACCGTCAAAGAACGACTCAGGACGAGAAACTGGTCCAGGGGAATGGGTCGGGACCTTTGGGGGTCGAGGTTATGAAAAAATCATGACGTCGGGGGTCTGGGGCCCGCTGTCCAGCGAACTATTCCTTCGGCGAGCCAGTCTTCTGGCGAACCGGTGCGGGTGAACAGGTGCGAGCGAAGCGGTCCACCAGCGAAACAGTCTCGTGCCGTCAATGACCACCCCATCCTAGCCAGTTGGGAGAGGTGGGGGAGCGCGGGGATGTGTCAGTGGAGGCGCGGGGACTGATGTATTACCGCTCCGCCAGGGGGGGACGGAACGCCTGAGCAATCGGCAACACTTCCGGCGGCAGGCCGTGCCCTCGTGAACTCTGCGGCAGGACGGGCTGCTGAGGTCCGCGGCAAGAACTGATGCATACATTGGCACATACCCACCGCCTCCAGAACCGATGTCCCAGGATCCCAGGAGGCAGAGGACACGGACAGATTCGGGCCGTGGGCCCTCACAGAACATTCACACCCACCGCCTTCTTGGGCACAGGGACGCCGCATCTCCGAGGCGGTGGATCCGCACCAGGTCGGGCCTCGATCAAGACGAAGAGGCGTGGGTGTGCCCTCGAGCCACGGCCGCAGCTGGCCAGGGACCCCGCCGCACCGCGGTCACCCGGGTGCCTGCCCACAGGCGTGCGGTGAGGTCCAGCGCGCACGCCTTCCTCGGAGGTGCAGCGCAGGCGGCAGGGCAGCACGTGCCACGTGCCTCGACCTCTCCACTGCGGCCGGCGTCGCTCTTGCCTGCACCCGCTGCCCTGGCCCCTGGGCCCAGCGGGGCCACCTGCCGTGCCCATGGGCCCCTGTCCGGGGTGGCGGGGGGGCGGGGGGCGGGGGCAAGCCCCTCCACAGCTCGCACCACCTTGTGCAGTGGGGTGAGCACACCCTGCACCCTTGCCAGATCCTGGGAACGAGCCGCGGCATCAGGCGGATCCCAGACCGCAGGGATCCCACGAGGCCCTCGCGCCACACGTTCGAGGAGCAAAAAGATGGCATGAGCATGAACTTTTGGAGGTCGTGCGGATTTCTCTTGATCGGCGCCGGAGCCCACGGGCGGCGCCTCCAGCGCCGATCCACAGAAATCAGCGCGGACCTCCGAAACCGTTCCTTGATGCGTCGGGAATTCGCCAGGAGTCCTGCGAGGCAGGATTGATGGGCCAATTTTCCACCACCACTACCAAGTGTAGGACAGGGGAGAATGGAGGATGGGGAGGTCCTCCTCCTCTTCCTCCTCCTCTTCCTCCTCCTCCACCTCCTCCTCCTCCTCCTCCATCTCCTCCTCCTCCTCCTCCTCCTCCTCCTCCTCCTCCTCCTCCTCCTCCTCCCCCTCCTCCCTCCCCTACCTATGGCAGTGGTGGTGGAGAATCGGTCCACCAAGGATGCCACCCCCCCCAGCCTGGAGGGCCCCCAGGGCGGCCTGCGCGGCTGGGCTCCACGGGGCGCGGGGGGCGGGGGAGGGGCGGCTTTGGAAGCGGCCGAGCCCCGCGGGGGGGGGGGGGGCTGCTGCTCGCTCGCGCGGGGCCGCGGCCTCTCCCGCGGCGCGCAGGGCTGTGCAGGGCGCTCTCTTCGGGACCCCTCTCCCGTGCCTGTCCTGCCCCCCCCCCCCCCCCGCCCTCCCACCTCCGCCCCCCCCCCCCCCCACCCCCCCTCCTCCTTCCCCCTCCTCCCCCCTTCCCTCCTGCACCCTCTACAACTTACGCAGCATGAGGTTACTACTCTCCTCCTTCCCCTGATGACGTCCCGGAGATGTCCGGCCCCCCTCCGCGTATGATTTGTTACACAAGATTCCCGGGAAATGGGTTTTCATTTTTTGTTTTTGTTCTTTTCTCTCCAAGCTCCCGCTGAAGCGCTGGCCCCATTTCTGCTCCTCTGGTTGTTCCAAATCGTGGCCTTTTCGGTCCTTCCAAATAAGCCCCAACATTTAGAAAATGCCTTCCCGAAAAAGCCATAGGAAGTGATTACACATTCGGTGCCGGTTCGTTGATGTTTTGGGCCGCCAAATCCCCTCACGTGGGGCGTCGTCGTTTTCAGGATATATCAAGCGGGAGCCCCGTTTCTGCTTTCAGAAGGCGTTGTTGAAAGCAGAGCCAGCGGGTGCTCTCCATCAGCCCCGCCTTGTGTGGAGCTTTTCGGGGAGCCCAAGGAGCTAGACATGAAGCCACGACTCCGGACTGGCCCATACCTCTCGAAGAAGATCCACTTACCCTCCAAGGAGCCCGGCGCCATGCCCTGACATGCTGTGCGGTGTTGTGTTCTGCGCCGCTGTGCGATGCCATGCTTTGCGTTGCAATGCCTAGTGATGCAATGCTTCACTTCGCAATGCCACGCCATGCTATGGCATGCTATGCTCTGTCGTGCTCTTCTACGCCATGCCATGCCGTGCTCTACCATGCATCGCGTACCCTCTCGCGTACCCATCCCTCCGTCCATCTCATTCCCCGTTCCTGTTCATTGTAAACGGCTTATCCTCTTCGTTCCACAAGACGTGTCGGTAGGGCAGGCCAGCAGGCCGTACGTTCCGCCCAACACCGCCCACCGCTTCTGATCCTTGGGCTTGACAGTGCAGGCGGTTACAATGACGATGGGCGGTACATTTTCGACTTGCGGCTCTCACCTTATTGCCGCGAGTATGTGTCCCACGCGCTTCAATCAGTTACGCGGACGGAGTGCGAACCGTTTAAACAAATGTGGCATTCGCCACAGCGCCGCGCACAGTCGTCTCAAGCACATCCAACGGCTATACTAACTCAGTCTTACCGTTCTCAGCGCGTGGCTCGCCTTGGCGCAGCACACATGTGCTCTAACGATGTACACCAATAAAAAGGATAGGGGGCGAACCGTTTTTTAATAATGCGGCTCTGGCCCTGGCGCCGCACACATTCGCCTGATACGCTTCTACCAGTTACATGGGCGGAGGACAGCTTCTGTTCAAAATTGGGCTCTCGCCAGAGTTTGTCTCATAATCACGGTCAAGCGTAGAAGACATGTGAAGCATTTACACGGGTGGAGGACCATTCTTTTTTCCCCATATCCTAAGATGGGGTTCTTGTTATTACTTGGGCGACTCCTACTCCTCCTTCTCCTCCCTCCTCCTCTTTTTTCCTCCCCTCCTGTCGGACTTACTCATACTCACACTTGCTCATACTCAGACTTACTCATACACAGACTTACTCATACTCATATTTATTCATACTCAGACCTACTCATACTCAGACTTACTCACACTCAGACATGCTCATACACAGACTTACTCATACACAGACTTACTCACACCCAGACGTACTCATACACAGACTCACTCATACCCAGACTTACTCGTATACAGTATTAGTCATACTCAGACTTACTCATACCCAGACGTACACATACACAGACTTTCTCATACACAGACCTACTCATACCCAGACTTACACATACACATACTTACTCATACACAGACTTACTCATACTCAGGCATACTCATACTCAGACCTACTCATACTCAGACTTACTCAACACACATCAGATTTGGAGGATGTCTCAAGCGGGGCGCTGGTTTCAGCACCCCTAAGGGGAGCCGCCAGGGGTGGTTGCACGGGCTCGTTCGCGGCCATTTTGTGGGGATGTCTCAGGCGGTTTGCTTGTTTCTGGGCTCAACATCCTTCGCTTGGAGAGCAGATTGTGAGGATGTCTCAGGCGGGGCGCTGGTTTCAGCACCCCTAAGGGGATCCGCCAGGGGTGGTTGCACGGGCTCGTTCGCGGCCATTTTGTGGGGATGTCTCAGGCGGTTTGCTTGTTTCTGGGCTCAACATCCTTCGCTTTCGGAGCAGATTTGGAGGATGACTCGAGCGAGGCGCTCATTTTCACCACCCAGGTGGGCCAGATTTTGAGGATGTCTCGATCGGTTTGCTTGTTTTGGTGGCCAGGCTCGTGGCCCTAAGGGGAGCCGCCAGGGGTGGTTGCACGGGCTCGTTCGCGGCCATTTTGTGGGGATGTCTCAGGCGGTTTGCTTGTTTCTGGGCTCAACATCCTTCGTTTTCGGAGCAGATTTGGAGGATGTCTCGAGCGAGGCGCTCATTTTCACCTCCCAGGTGGGCCAGATTTTGAGGATGTCTCGATCGGTTTGCTTGTTTTGGTGGCCAGGCTCGTGGGCGCAGATTCTTCTCAGGATGCCACAGGAGGCTCCAACAGGCTCCAGGAGGCCCCAGGAGACCACATGAGGTCCCAGGAGGCATCAGGAGGCCACAGAAAGACTCAAGAGGCCACAGGATGTCCCAAGAGGCTCCAGGAGGCCCCAGGAAGCTCCAGAAGGCCTCAGGAAACCACAGGAGGCCCCAGGAGGCAACAGGAAGCGCCAGGAGGCCTCGGAAGGCAACAGGAGGCCCCGAGAGGCCCCAGGAGCAGGAGGCCTCAGAAGGCAACAGGAGTGGCTCCAATCCCATGTGTTTTACGTATGCTCCTATCGATTGGGCCTCACCTGGAGCACGATTCTTTGATGTTCTACGTATGTTTCTATAGATGGTCCTTCTCCTGTGTACACAATCCTAAATGTTTTACTCATGTTCCTATATATTGGGCCTCTCCTGGGGCACGAGTCCTTGGTGTTTTACGCGTGTTCCTATAGATTGCCCTTCTCCTGTGGCTCTAATCCGCAATGTTTTATGTACGTCTGTTGCTATATATTGCGCCTCTCCTGGGGCACGAAACCTTCCTAGGAGGTCCCAGGAGGTCCCAAGAGGCTCCTGGAGACCCCAGGAAGCCCCAGTAGGTTTCAGGAGGCCCCAGGAGGCCCCAGGCTCATGCACAGAGACGCGCTCGTACTACTGAGGCTCATTCACACTCCAATTCATTCGCAGTTAGATTGATGTCCAGACCGTCACAACTGAAGCCCGTTAATATTCGAAAGCTCTTGCGCCTATACATTCACGGCGGACAGGTCCATGCGAGTAGATGCACATATGGGGAGCTCCACGCAGTGAATAATTCAGGGCGGGCCCCAGTATAACTTATCAAATGTTATCATCTTTTGTGCAAAGTTGTCTCAGAAGTTGTGGGGGCGAAATTCATGCCATTTCCAACACAGGACTCGCTGAATCGTTCTTCGAGCATTCTAGTCCTACCTCTTCGCGGTCCTTCGTAATTCGAGGGATCTGATTGCAGGGCAGTTTCTGTTTCCCAAACAGGGGCTCTCGCCTGGACGACAGGCCCGTAGGGTGCTCGTCTCTCAAGGGGGTGCTTCGCGCATTGCACAGCACATACCTGCATGGACTCATGGTTAAAGGGGGCCTGGAACGGCAGGGTGCGTTGCGGCATCGCCAGATCATCTCGGGCTTACTCTTCTGGTCCTCCTACCTCCTGCCTCCTTCCTCCTTGCTGCTCCCTCCTGCCTCCTCCCTCCTGTCGATCCGCTCGCAGACACGGCAATTGGGTCAGTGATCCTCCTCGTCCCTCCTGTTGCCTCCTCCTCCTCCTCCTGCCTCCCATCTCTTACACCCTGCCTCCTGCCTCCTCCCTCTTCCCTCCTCCCTCCTCCCTCCTCAATGATGCTCACTCCTCGCTCCCCCTCCTGCCCCTCCTCCCTCCCCTCCCTTCTGCCTACACCTGCAGAGACCTCCAGGGATGGGGCGGGGGAAGGTGAGAAATGGCGGGGGGGGGACAGGAAGGGGGGTGTGTGGAAAGTAGAAGGGGGAGTCGAGGAGAGGAGAGGGGAGGTGAGAGGAGCGAGCAGGGGAGGGCATGGCGGTTTGGCCTGGGGGGAGGGGAGGGGAGGGAACGAGATGGGAGGGGAGGGAAATGAGGAGCAGGGGTGGGAGGGGAGGGGAGGGGAAGGAATGAGATGCCAGGGGAGGGGTGGGGGGGGCCAGCCCAAGGGGAGGGGAGGGGCGAGGGGAGGGAGGGAGGGACGGGGGCGGGGAGGCGGTGCGCTGCACGGCGGGGCGAGGGGCGCGCGCTTGGGGGAGTGCCGTGCGCACGGTGAGTTGTGCAACGCAGGCGGGTCCCGAGCCGAGCCGAGGGCTCCCCTGCAGCGGACGAGCCGCGCACGGGTGCAAGCAGGAGGAGCAGGAGGAGGAGGAGGAGGAGGAGGAGGAGGAGGAGGAGGAGGAGGAGGAGGAGGAGGAGGAGGAGGAGGAGAGGAGGAGGAGGAGGAGGAGGAGGAGGAGGGAGGAGGAGGAGGAGGAGAGGAGGAGGAGAGGAGGGGAGGAGGAGGAGGAGGAGGAGGAGGGAGGAGGAGAGACGGAGGAGGAGGAGGAGGGAGGAGGAGGAGGAGGAGCAGGAGGAGACGGAGGAGGAGGAGGAGGAGGAGGAGGAGGAGGAGGAGGAGGAGGAGGAGGAGGAGGAGGAGGAGGAGGAGGAGGAGGAGGAGGAGGAGGGGGGAGGAGGAGGAGAGGAGGAGGAGGAGGAGGAGGAGGAGGAGGAGGAGGAGGAGGAGGAGGAGGAGGAGGAGGATGAGGAGGAGGAGGAGGAGGAGGCCGCCTCTCCCCGCTGGTGTCATGTTCTCCTGCCTTGGTGGCTCGCCGGCCACCGTGTGCGGCCGTTGCCAGTTGAAGGTGCGCCCGCACACGACATCCAACATTTTCTCCAGGTGAACCCGCTCCTCGACCCGCCGGAGAGTTAGGAGAACGCCAGCGGCATCTCCTGGGACGGGAGGCGGGGCGAAGGGCGGGGAGGGAATTTTGCCGCCGCCATCGGACGGAACTCCACTCCCCAGTCTCGCCCGTCTCGGCCGACTGCTCACGAGGGAGGAGGAGTAGGAGGCGGAAGAGGAGGAGGAGGAGGAGGAGGAGGAGGAGGAGGAGGAGGAGGAGAGGAGGAGGGAGGAGGAGGAGGAGGAGGAGGAGGAGGAGGGGAGGAGGGGAGAGGAGAGGAGGAGGAGGAGGAGGAGGAGGAGGAAGAGGAGGAGGAGGACGAGGACGAGGAGGAGGAGGAGGAGGAGAAAAAGGGAAGGAGGGGGAGGAGGAGGAGGAGGAGGATGAGGAGGAGGAGGAGGAGGAGGAGGAGGAGGAGGAGGAAGAGGAGGAGGAGGAGGACGAGGACGAGGAGGAGGAGGAGGAGGAGGAGAAGGAGGAGGAGAAGGAGGGAGAGGATGAGGAGGGGGAGAGTGAGAAGGACCCGAGGTTCGGGCCCGAGGCTCCGATCGTTCCGCCGAAAACAGAAGCTACCGAGGGAGGCCACGAACTATTGAAAAGACGGCAAACCTCACCCGATCTGGGTGCCTCCGTTCAGGGGCTCGCCCGTCCGCGGGCGGCACTCGGCCACACGATTCCCTCCCAGCGTGCGTACACGACTGGGCTCCCAGGTCACTGGGCCTTTGCAATCAGCCAGTGGCACTGGGGATAGCCTGGTGGAGGCAGACCCCCCTCCACATTTAATACAAAGCACACGTGGGCCCTGACCATACGTATGGTGGCCACGGATGAGCTCCAACGACCAGCCGGCGCCACCAGGCACAGTCGGGCCCCAGGCCCCAGCAGGGACCGCATCGCCAAAAGACGGGTCGCACTCACCCCAGTTGAAACAGACATGTTTATCCCGGGTCGTTCGCAGCGTCTATGGCGCGATTCTTCGAGACTCGAGTGCGCTTCCCGTAATCCGCCAACCTAGTTTCCCGTGCATCCCCGAACGGTCTGTACGTTCAGTTTTTTCAGACATGTTACATATTCAGCCAGAACGTCCAGCTCGCTGCTCGTTCTTCGAAGTCGCTTCCTGTCATGTGCCTGCCGCATGTCGGACATCCCCGTCGGCGCCCGCTCACGTCAGAAGCATGTTGGATGCCCTCCACCGCGCTCGAATTGTGACGTATCAGAATCCGCCAGCCGCGTGTTGGATAATCCTTCTGGGGGCCTGCAAATGTGAAACAAAACACTCGCCACATGCACGCGCGCCAGACGCACATTGGCTTACGCATTCTCCCTCTGCCGCCTTGTATAGTGGCGTCATGGCAATAGCAGGACGTCTGTTCTTCGCCGTTGCGGTCCTCGGCGATTGTCCGAATTCTTGAGAAACCCACGAGCACAACTCATTTGTTTTGACATGTCCTTCATACGTGCTCTTTGCCATGGCAGGGTTTTGTTTTCGATGTTGCGCTGTGTGGTGTTTCGTGTGTTCCTTCCCTGTGATGTGCCAGGCCGTACTGTGGTATGGCATGCTGTCATATGGTGCTTATGTGGTGATTCTGCAGTCGACGCTTTTTCCAGACTTCCTCTCCTCCTCCTCCTCCCCCGCCTCCTCCTCCGCCGCCTTCTCATGTTGCTGCTCCTCACATGTCCCCCTCGTTTTCCTTCTCTGTCCTGCTCTGCTCCATCCCTTCTTTGATAACTAACTCCTCCGTGTCGGGCGTTTCGCTTGATATTTCCTCACCGCTATAGTGATCCTTAAACCTACATGTGTATTTCTTCACGGATGGAGGACGGGTTGTTTTCAACATGTGGGTCTCGCCTTAGCGCCGCGCGCACTCGTCTTACAGTCCGCAAGTGTTTCACGGATGGACAACGGCTCGATTTCAGAGTGTCGGAGAAAAGCACATATGCATGAATACCTTTTCTGGCCGCAAAGGGCCTGTGTTCGCGGCAATCTACTTACCCGCTCCCGCCGGCGATGCCAGGGCACTGGGGGCAACATCGGTGTATATCCCAAACCCCATCAGGACACGACCATGCGTATACACCGAAAAGTGTATACTCCAATCACGCCAGACTGGTGTATACACTCGACCCGGGAAATAATGAGTTTCGGCTTTCACCGGAATAGTATACACCAATAGTTTGGGCTGGGTTTCGCCGCTGGGGGCGGGGGCGGCTGGGGTCCGCCGAATTCGTTTCATTCCTGGTGGGCGAGTCACAACGAGCTTGCATATGTGCGTCTGTGCGCACGCAGCCACCCGCATGCACTCACGCGGCGCGGGGAAGACGATGATGTTGCCAAATTCCGTCGAAGCAGGAAGGATGTATCTGTATAGTTGTTGTCTTCCCACCGTGTGGATTTCAAATTATCGCCGCGCGCATTCATTTCAAAAGTTTGCAAGAGCTTTGCCGTTGGAGGGCGGTACCTTTCAAAATGTGGTTCTCGCTGTCGCCCCGCGCACATTCGTCTTCAGAGTTCACAGCAGTTTAAAGGATCTTTATGGTTGAGGTCCTAGAAACGGTGTTTTGGCACAATGTAGGAACTGCTAGGTCGCAGCGGTTAAGTTGATTCGCGGTGGCGAAGTCCCACGCATGGCATTCTGGCGCGATTCAGGATCGCCAGGGCGCAAGAGGAATGTTGATTCGCGGCTTTGAAGTCTCAGGGCTGGTGTTCTGGCACGGTTCAGGATCTCCAGACGGTTGTCTTTCAACGGGGCACTAAATCAAACCTTTGTGGAGAGCTGTGAAGAGGGAACTTGGAGGGAGGGTCTATTTGAATATCGTTGATGGGTCTTGGGTTACATTGGTCTTCCTCCCTTCTGTCCCTGCTCCTCCGCATCTTTCTTCATCCTCCTGCTCCCTCTCCTGCCTCCTACTTCTCCTCTCCTGCTCCCTCCTCCCCTTCTCCCCCCTGCCTCCTGCTACTTCTCAGCCTCCTTTTGTTCTGAGGTGGCCGTGCGGTGCGTCGCTCCAGCCGCCCGCTCCTCGCTTCGCGGCTGCCGCACCGCGCGTGCACACGTGCAGACACCCGCCAGATGCACGCGTGCCAGACATGTTGGATGTCTCCGTCTGCGCACGTATTCTTACGTGCGGGGAATCCGCTGGCCGTACCCTGGTTGCCCCCCATCTGGGAAGCCTGCGTGAAAGCACGTGCCAAAATCACGCGTGCCGAACGCATGTTGGACTACCTCCCCTCAGGGCGCGTGGCTCTCGCATGTGGGAAGAGACCGCCGGCCGCATGTTGGGTACCCTCCCTTGGGGGCCACGCAGGTGAAAACGCGTGCCTCACATACGCTTGCCAGACGCATGTTGGATACCCCCCTTGGGTTGTTTCTTGTTGGAGGAACCCGCTGGTCGCATGTTGGATACTTCCCCGAAGGCCCTGAGGGCCTACACACGTGAAGGCACGTGCCACACGCGCGCGTGCCAGACGCATGTCGTATACCTTTCTGAGCGATTTTCTGTCTACTTGTCAAGCATCGCCGGCCGTATATGGGGTACTTACCCTGAGAGCTTACACGCGTGAACACATGTGCCAAGCGCACGCGTGCTAGGCGTATGTTGGATTCCCCCGTCAACGCGATGTTCTTAGTGAGAAGAACTGGACAACATGTAGGATATCTCTCCTGAGTGCCAAGGCGAGTGGACACACGTGCCAAATGCATGCGTGCCAGCCGTATGTTGGATACCCCCTCTCCGCACACGTATTTTTCGTGCGAAGAGTAAATCGGCAGCACGTTTTGCTACCCCCGAGGGCCTGCACACGTGAGAGCACGTGCCAAAAACACGCGTGCCGAACCCATGCGGTATCCCCCACCCTCCGCGTACGTATTTTCACGGGTGGAGCATCCGCCGGCCGCGTGCTAGATGCCCTCGTGGCGCCCTGACGTCTACGCGCGTGGCAGCACGTGCTACACGCATGCATGCCCGACGCCTCTTCGATACCCCTTCATCTCCAAGCGCGCACTTCACCCGGAGAAGAATCCAAGGTCTGCTGCTCGACACCCCTCTGGTCTGGGGCCACATGCTCGATTGAGAAAGAGGACCCTGAACCCACGCCCCTACCAGGAAGACAAGCCGCAGGAGGCACCTCTCTGGTTGAGGGTTCTGGGGCCTGGCGGTTCGAAGCACATCGAGTCGTCTGAGGGTTGGGTCCTCCGCTTAGTCGGAATTTTTGGATCCCTTCACTGGGCAGGCTTTTCATCGTGACCAGTTTTTGTGATGGTCCTAGGCCCCAGAAGCGGATCCCAGAGGTTGAATCAGCGGCGCGAATGTGGTACGATTTCATTGGCCAGGTCGTCTTCCTCACCACTCCTCTTACCCTTCTTCTCCCCTTCTATTCAAGAGGCTTGCGCTATTCCGCCGACCCCCAGGCAAGGCGGGGAGTTCACGGTTGAGGCGTCGTTGGCTTCTCGGGCATTATCTGCGGACTCTTGTGTTCGTCCTGGGAGCTGTTTGGGGGCCTTCTGGAGCCTCTTGGAGACAGTTTTGAAGCGTCTTGGGGGCCGTTTGGGGCCTCTTTTGGGCCTCTTGGGGCCTATTGGGGGTGGGCCGCTCGGGGGCTTCTTGGGCCTTCGGGGGGCCTCTTCAGACTGAAAGATCGGATTTTCGGTTCGTGTTCTCTTTCTTGGCCTCTCTCGGGGCCTTCTTTAGGCGATCTCTGGCCGTTTTAGGCTCCTTTGTGGGCCGTCTTGGAACACTCTTGGGCTGTCCTGGGGCCCTCGTAGGGTCCTCTTGGGCAGTTTTGGGGCGGTTCACCAGCCTCTTGGACCGTTTTGGAGCGTTCGAAGCTCGAGAAGACGATAACCCCAGGGACAAGGACAAACCTCAGGAAACCATGATTTCTTGCCTCTCTGGGCCCTCTGGGAAGGCTCTTGGGTCTCTCTTGGCACGTCTCGAATGCGTCTTAGGGCGTCTTGTAGCCTCGTAGGCGTTTTGAGCCATTCGTTGGGTGATTCCGGACCGTCTTGGAACGTCTTCGAGGCCACGGACGGCAGATTTGGAAGCTCCAGACTCTTCAGGGGCGCGCCAGGGAGCCTGGACACCCACCCTGGGAGCCCAGATTCCCCCCCCCCCCCCCCTTGAACGAGATTTTGGACCCTGAGGGGAGGGGGCAAGGGGGAGAGGGACAGCCAATCATCTCACACGCCTTCTCGCCCCCGGCAAGCGGGTGTCCGGGGCCGCCGCTGCGACACGCCACGCAAAAGTTCCTGACCGTACGGGGGCGGGATAATTAGGCTCCGCGGGGGTGCATCGTCCAGCATGTCGCCTGGACGATCACTTATAAAGATACTCACTTGCAAAGTTTGGTGAGCCATGGTACGCCGCTGCTCGAGACCGCAGGAAATGGCGTGCGCAGGCCGAGGGCTACTCGCAAGACTTCTAAGGTTCATTCTGCATGCGAACTTTCCATCGCCCACACGAATTTCTAGTTCTCTGCCCACGTCCGCTTGCGGACCGATTCGATTCGACCGGGCCTTGCTTGCTTGCTTGCTTGCAGGGTTGCATCGGACCCCAGTCGCCCGTTGATCGCCAATAGGGGCTCGATAGCCCCACTCCGCCCAGCAACGCGCGGATCCGCCAACGGGAGCCTATCGCCGATCTGTGGGCGATGCACCTTCGATTCCAGCTCGATGCTTCCCCCCCTGAGCTGGTCCCCCAACCAGGTGAACCCGCTTTTGGACCCGCCGGAGAGCGGGGAGAATGCCAGCGGCATCTGTGGCGGGCCTAGGGCTCCTGGGCGGGCGAGAAGGGGCTCGAGGTTCGAAGTGTTCGGATGCCTTCGGTGGTTCTTGGCGGAGTTCCAGCCGCTAGCCTTCTGTCGGGCGTGTCCCCCTACAGGGGGATTTTCAACGAAAAGTAAAAGATAAATACCCCCCAAAAACTCCAAAAAGGTCAAAGAACTACTAAAAAAATAGTCCCAAGACTACTTTGGGACAATTTTTTGTTTGTTTTTGGGGTATTCTGTATCTTTCGTAGAAAATCCCACCGTAGGGGGACAGGCCCGACTTGAGGCTAGCCTCGGGACGCTCTCCGGCGGCCGCGCCTCGTCGAGAGCTCTCCCGGGGCTGCCCAGTGATGGCCCCGAGCCGCCGTCGGAGGCCCGAGACTGCCACCCGAAGGACACCCGACGTCGAGGGGGGGGGGGGCGAGGTGTGCGGCTGCGCTCCCCGTGCTGGGGCATGCCAGGGGGCGGGAGGGGGAGGGAAGGAGAGAGAGAGAGAGAGAGATGAGAGAGAGAGAGAGAGAGAGGAGAGAGAGAGAAGAGAGAGAGAGAGAGAGAGAGAAAGAGAGAGCGAGATGAGAGAAGAGAGAGAGAAAGAGAGAGAGAGAAGAGAGAGAGGAGAGAGAAGAGAGGGAAGGGAGGGATCGGGCCGGACGAAAGGGGGGGATCGGGAAAGGGGGGGTCACGAATTTGCTGCATGCAGCTGGTTTCGGCCCACCGAGGGGTCCATTCCTCGATGCATGGCCGCCTCCCGGCGCCGGGAGGCGCCGGGAAAATCAGCTACGTGAGCTGATTCTCACCCCCCCCCCCCTTTGCTATCCCCCCCTTTCGCCCGACCCGAAAGGAGAGGGAGAGAGAGTGAGAGAGAAAGGGAGATAGGGGGGTGTTTCCTCGGGAGTTCGTTGCTCGCTGCGTGCGTGGACAGGGTGGGTGGAGAGGGAGGGGTGGGGACCATCGATCCTTCCGGGAGGACGGGCGGGAGCGGGGACGGGGGCGTCGAGGACACGAAGACGCTGTTGGCGGCGCGCAGATGGGCGACGGGCCCCGTCTCAGTGGTAGCTCGACGCGCTCCGTCGCCGAGCGAGGCGGCGCTGGCTCTCCCCAATCCGTGGGTCTGGCGCCCGCGCACCAGGCCCAGGGATCCACACTCCGTGTTGGCGCGTGCCCGAGGGAGGGTCTTCTTTTCCTGCCGCCGCCGCCGCCTCCTCCTCCTCCTCCTCCTCCTCCTCCTCCTCCTCCTCCTCCTCCTCCTCCTCCCCCTCCTCCTCCTCCCCCCCTTCCTCCTCCCTCCCTCCTCCTCCCTCCTCCTCCTCCTCCTCCTCCTCCTCTCCTCCTCCTCTCCTCCTCCTCCGTCTCCTCCTCTATCTCCTCCTCCTCCTCCTCCTCCTCCTCCTCCTCCTCCTCCGTCTCCTCCGTCTCCTCCTTCTCCTCCTCCTCCTCCTCCTCCTTCTCTCCTTCTCCTCCTCCGTCTCCTTCTCCTCCGCTCCTCCTCTGTCCTCCTCCTCCTCCTCCTCCTCCTCTTTCCGTCCTCCTCTCGTGGTCGAAGAACAAATCCGTATCCACGGCCTCGCGGGCCAGGCCCCTGGGCCGCGACCCCGCGGACGCGGGCCGTTTTTCGCGGATGCTCCGCGCGGAGCGTGTCCGTGTGACTGCGTATCCGCTGGATCGCGCCCTGGAGTGCAAACCGGGAGGGCGTGGATATGGATATCATCGCCGCTCGTCCTTCTCATGCGTGCTTCCCGCAGGTCTGAATACGCCCGCCGTCCTTTCCCCTCGGCAGCGCTTCGGTCGGGCACAGCGGCGGCACGAGGGACCGCGCACCACTCCCCCCTCCCTCCTCCCACTCCTCGTCCTCCTTCTCCTCCTCTTCCCTCTCCCTCCAACGGGCCTCAGCCTCCTTCCTCCTCCTCCTCCTTTTCTCCTCCTTCCTCCTTCCTCCTCCTTCTCCTCTGCTTCCTCCTTCTCGTCCCCTTCCCTCCTCCCCGTCCCTCCAGCCTGCCTCTGCCTCCCCCTCCTACCTTCCCTCCCTCACTCGCCGTCCCTGCCTCCCGGAAACTCGATCCACCGAGGCCACGAGTGGAGGGCCGGCCGGTGCTTCCGCGAGAACTGCAAATTCCTCCACAAGTGAGCTGGCACTGGTGCCTGCGGCCTTCCGGGTCTCCCCCGCCTTCTGTGTCTCATCCTCTCTCGTCCTGATCCTCCTCTGGCTTTCTTCTCATCTTTCTTCTTCTCTTTCCTCCTCCCTCCCCCCCCACTCCTTCTCCTCCTCCTACGAGCCTCGGGCTCCTCCTCCTCCTCCTCCTGCTACGTCTTTCCTCCTCTTATCCCTCCTCCTCGCTCACCCACCCTCCCTCCTCGTCCTCCCTCCTCGACAGTCCCTCCCCACTTCCATTTCTCACCCGCCTCGTCGTCGTCGTCCTCCTCCCCCTCCTCCTCCTTTTCCTCCTCCTCCTCCTCCTCCTCCTCCTCCTCCCCCTCCTCCTCCTCCTCCTCTTCCTTCTCTTTCTCTTCCTCCCCTCTCCCTTTTCTGCTCCTCCTCGGAGCCCTTTTCCTCCGGCTCCTCGTCTGTCGTCGTCTTCCTCTGCTTCCTCATTTCCCTCCTCTTGCCCTTTCGCATGCTCTTCCAATTGTTCTTCCTCCTCCACCTCCTCCCTTTCCTCCTCGTCCGCATCCTCTCTCTTTCCTCCTCCTCCTCTTCCCTTTCCTTGTCTGATGTACGACAGTTTTGTTTGATATTTGTCATACTCATATGTTTCTTCGTATCCGTCTTCCTAGTATTCGCCTTAGTCTTCTTCCTATTCAGCTTCTTCTCCATGTTCTCATTCAGATTCTTCATCGATCTTTCTTGGGCGTCGCCCTCATCGTATTCCTCGCCTGCTGCTGCCGCTCGTGCTCCTTCCTCTCGTGAGGAAAACATAAGAACAATCATGCTGCTGCTGATGATGATGATGATGATGCTGATGATGATGATGATGATGATGATGATGATGCTGATGTTGATGATGATGATGATGATGATGAGGAGGAGGATGATGATGATGATGAGGAGGAGGAGGACCAAAGCAACCACGCCGCCTCCTCCTCCTCCTCCTCCTCCTCCTCCTCCTCCTCTTCCTCCTCCTCTCTCTCCTCATCCCCCTTCCTCCGGCATCCGCCTACTCATTCATGTTCCCCATGCATGATTGTCCTTTCTCCTCCTCCTCCTCCTCCTCCTCCTCCTCCTCCTCCTCCTCACTCGTCGTCCCTCCCTCCCCCTCCTCCTACTTCCCCTCCTTCCTCTTCTCCTTCTCCATTCACTTCCAGATCGGCCTACTCCTTCTCCTCATTCTTCTCGTCCGCTTCCTACCTCTTTCTCCTCCTCGCAATCCTTACCATCCCTCCTCCTCCTCCTCCTCCTCCTCCTCCTCCTCATCCTCATCCTCATCCTCCTCCTCCCCCCTCCTCCTCTTCCTCCTTCTCCTCCTCTTCCTCCTCGCGCCTCCTCCTTTGCTCTGACTCCTCCTGCTGCTCGCGTTCCTCTCCCTCCTCGGAGGAGGACGAGTGAGAATATTAGGGACTGGAGGAGCTAAGAAGAGGAGGAGGAGAAGGAGGAGGAGGAGGAGGAGGAGGAGAAGGATGCGGAGGAGGAGGAGGAGGCGGAGGAGGAGGAGAAGGAGGAGGAGGAGGAGGAGGAGGAGGAGGAGGGGAGGAGGAAGGAGGAGGAGGAGGAGGAGGAGGAGGAGGAGGAGGAGGGTGAGGGGAGGAGCAGCAGGAGGAGGAGGAGGAGGAGGAGGAGGAAGAGGAGGAGGGAGGAGGAGGAGGAGGAGGAGGGAGGGAGGAGGAGGAGAAGGAGGAGAAGAAGGAGGAGGCGGAGGAGGAGGAGGAGGGGGAGGAGAGGAGAGGAGGAGGAGGAGGAGGAGGAGAGGAGGAGGAGGAGGAGGAGGAGGAGGAGGAGGAGGAGGAGGAGGAGGAGGAGGAGGAGGAGGAGGAGGAGGAGGGGAGAGGAGGAGGAGGAGGAGGAGGAGGAGGAGGAGGAGGAGGGGGAGGAGGGGGAGGAGGGGAGGAGGAATATGATGATGAGGAGGAGTGAGGATGAGGAGGGAGGTAGGGGAAGATGGGTGCGAGGAGGAGGAGGAGGAGCAGGAGGAGGAGGCGGAGGAGGAGAAGGGGGAGGACGAGGAGGAGGAGGACGAGGAGGAGGAGGAGGAGGAGGAGCAGCAGCAGCAGCAGCCTCATCAGGAAGCGGAGCGGGCGGCTTCTCACCTTACCCTCAGCGATACCTTGCCTCGTTCCTCCTGTTCCTCCTTCTCCTTCACCTCCTCCTCCTCCTCCTCATGTTCGCAGTCCTCCTATCCCTCCTCATCTCCCTCCTGTCTCCAGCCAGCTGCTGACGCGCTTCCCGATCCTCACACATAACGTCGACAGCTTGCAACCACTTCGCCTTCAAGAGCTGTCCATGGCCTACAGAATTGTCGCGAGTGGAGGTCTCAGGGGCACGTGCAGGCGACGCCCAGCAGCCTTCTCGACAGGCGACCCGAGACCAGCTCACATCCGCGAAACCACCATCTACCACACGGCCGTTCATTTTCCATGGCAACCCGGGGTTTGTACGGACAAGAGCGCGGGCTGCAGCATCATCCTGGGCGAGCGAGTGCGTGCCGCTGATATCTCGAACATCGAGGTCCCCCCCGCCGATCGTGGCGTGCCGAGGCGGCATGATCGACATCACCAAGGGCCCACTGGTTCTGCGCATCATGGTCGCGTACTTCGAACCTCGCCCACGCACAGCGCGCGCACGACCGATCTGGAGGAAAGGATGCCAGATACTTCGAGATTTGATTGGCCACCTACCCCGCCGTTGTGCTGACCGACGTGTCCCCACCACCCCCACGGACGCCAGCACGGGCATGGGCATGAACGGCAACACACACACATCAACGACACCTGCATTGGCCCATTCGGCAACGGCTCCGAGAACCAGAACGGCAAGGCTGTGTACGATATGCTTCACGTGCACGACACGGGCGCGCTCAAGATTCACCACAAGATCGGCGCCATCTTCATCGGCGACCACGGCGCGACCACGACCGACTACATCTTCGCCCCCGCTTCGCTGATGGCCGACGCCACATGCAGAATATGGATGGACTCCGCAAGAAAAGCGCGAAACAACATAGATTTTATCGACCACGTGCCGATCGTGGGTTATTTTCTCCTACCTTGCCCTGGACATGACAGCACGATCCGCTCATGCTGGAGTTGACATGCGATATGCAAATGCCTCCAGGATGGTGACCGCCGCGAGCCCTTCCTCCAAAACCTTCACGACAAGCCCCGGCAGTACCAGGCCGAGTTCGCAGAGGTGCGCACGGACCCATCCCCCGACCGCTACATGCACCCCTTCGTCGCCGTGACCAGGCAGGTCGTCTCAAGCATTTCTCCACAAGCCAGGAGCACCCAGACTGGTACAGACAAGCCATGAGGAGGAAGCTGGACTTGCTCAAGCAGCTCGGCGCCTCCAAGCGCTCGGCATTTCGTCGCGACGCCCCCGACGCAGCTGGCGACGAGATCAAGCGCATCACCAAGGTACTGCACAAACACCAGAAGTACATCAGGTCGAAGTAGGACAGTGACCTGGAGCCGCAGATTCGTGAAGGCTGGGCTCAGCGGCAACTCGCAGACGTGCGCAGCGCAGCGCGACGACGCGCACATCGTGGCATCGGAGTTCGTAAACAAGACTTCCGTTCACTGCCATCCTGTCAGCCGTCGGCTGACGAGTGGATCACTGCACTACAGGCACCTGGATGCGACAGGGCTTCTACGCGACCGAGCTCGACGAGATCTACCTGGTGACGCTGCTGGCCCCGCCGGCAACCAACTACGGCGAACGCAGCCAACTGCCACCTCGACCTGACGGGCCCGCTGCGCACATCAGCGCACAGGACAGCGACGAGGACTTCAACACCACGCGCAGGCACTTGTGGATGATGAAGAGGCGGAAGTTCTCATCGTGCGGGAGCTTACCCACCGAGATTTCCCATATCATCACCAGCCACTCTTACCTCAGCATACCTGCCGCGCAAACCGCTGGCCTGGGCCCGTTCCAGGCTTTCGACCCCGTGGACTTCGGGAAGCCCATCGATCCCTCCAAGCGCAAGCTCCCCCCCGCCCTTGTCATGAAGCCCGCTTAGCTGCTGACCGAGGTCCAAGAGCTGGCGCGCGCCACCGAGCGGGCGCCGGGACAGGCGAACATGAGCCAGGCCCCGCAGGAATACGGCTACCCCACTGCATCTACCCATGGTGGCGGCGGGGCTTCTACCGACGCGCTGTCAACGCGGAGGGTGGCCTCTGTGCCCCACCTGAGTGGGCACGCGGCGGCATTCATGTGTAAACGACGGCGAGGAGCTACGATGAGTTTCTTTTCGCGGGTTGTGGCATCCAGAAACCGATCCTGCAAATCGACAGTGGTTGCGGGATCATACGATCAACGATCGGCATTCCAGTGCGGCAAGCACGATGACCTCCGCCTTATCGCGGGCGATCGTTCCTCGTACTACTACGCGCAGGATGGCGAGCCAGACGAGCTCAATTCGCGCGCCCGTACTAACATCGAGTTCCTCAACCAGCGCCGTGCCGAGGCCGTCGTGAGAGTGGCCACCCCTCAGCGTTGGCTATACCTTCGAGCTGGCAGCGGTGGCCTCATGGGCGACGGCAACGAGCCCGAAGCCTTCTTGGCGAGCTTCTACGCCAGCGCAGAACTCGCCCGCTCGATCTCCAAGTGCACCCTCGCGAACTGCGACATGTTTGGCGACGCCGTCGACGTCGGCATCGGCGTCTTCATCGACGACCACCTGAAGCTCCTGGCCATCCCTTCTGAGGCTACCTCCGACGAGATCCGCAGCGCCAGCAACCTCGATGCCGAGTGCCTCGGCGAGAGTGGCGGCGCCTCGGAGTGCAGGCAGAATCGCAACGAGGCCGAGATCTTCGTAGCTGCGTCGCGCCGAGGCATTGCCCGCGCGCTGCCGCAGGGCTCCACCTGGATAGTGCGACTTCTGCCCGAATTCAAGCACCTCGGCGGCGCGACATCAACGCGCTGCTCGCGCTGGACCTGGCCACCGACTTACGATATGAATGGCGACCTCGAAGCATGCGACGACCATTCGAAGATGAAGAACTACAGTGACGTGTGCACCGCATCGGACCCACGCGCTCTACGTGCCAGTTTCTTCTCTCGTACATGGCACCCGCGCGGCGCAGCATGGGGGACGCCACTCCCGACGGAGCCGGAGGTCACCGACGCGGAGGGCGTCGCGGCTGTCAAGTGCGACGCCTATCTGCAGAGAGGGGAAATATGTGGGCGCACCTATACTTCTCTTTCGGCACTTCGAGCACGCCAGGCCTATTGTAAGGGGCCGAGCCATCAGTTGCGCAGTGTTCTCAACGCGGTTATAATCGACAACGAGTACTTTATGTGCGAGACTGTTTTCGGGGGCCGCGACCGCTGCTCGCGGCGCGCGCTGAGAAGCCAGACCGCGCGCCGTTGCATGTGGTCCAACACCGCGCAGCTGCGGCAGCGCAGGTCGCCCGACAAGTTGGAATGTCCTATCTGTTGCGTCGCGTCGGCCACGGGCGCTCCTGAGGCCCTTCCGATTCCTGGGCCCCCTGACCTGGATCGCCTTCCTCTTGAATTCGATACCGACAATGGGCGACCTCCTGGGGCAGCAGCGCGCGCGTCGTTGTCGGCGTGTACTACAGCACCTACAACTACACGTCGTTCGTCAGCAATTCCGAACACGGGAATGACACCGGCTCGTGCGTCCGACGAGGCGACCGCGATCCCGAGCGAGACCTACATCGAACTAGTGCGACCAGCATCAGCACTTCCTGAACGACGTCTTCGATCAAAAAGGAGTGCGCCGAGACCGACGCCGCCAACATCGCAACTGTCGTCGTCGCCGTTGACGGTGGGCTCAGTGGAGGCGCTCAGGCGCCATCTGCTTTCCCGCGTACCAGTGCCAATCCATTCTACCAACAACCCGTGGGTAGTACTTGATTTGCGGCCTGTCAACAGGCGCCCGCGGTTGTGCTCATAGACAACGACACCCACTTCCACTTCGTGCGGAACCCGTTCGGCCAGACCACGGACTCAGGTATTCGCTACTACTCGCGTAGTGGCAGCGTGGCGCCTCCAGGCATTCCCGCCAGCGCCTGGGAATTCTGGCTCCGTCGCAGAACGAGGCAGGCGGGGCGCGGCGGCTGCGGCGGCGGGTCAGCCGAGGGCCGGGCGCGGAGGCAAGCGGCGCAACCAGGGCGACACGAAGGACAAGGAGCTCCAGGTGAAGGACGAAGGTCTACGAGAGTTACTGCTGCTTCTCTGTAAGCAAGTGCTCAACGACGCGCAGAAGGTCAGGGCGATCGAGGGCGCGCTGCTCGGCGCCTTCATCTTCCCGAAGAGCCGCCAGATCATCGTGGCGATCCAGGAGGGGCGGGATAATTTCGCCGAGCGGGCTCGCGCCAGCGCCGCAAGGACCAGGATAATAACTCCGAAACGCAGCCGCTCGGGCCACCGCGCGCGCTCCTCTTCGGGGCGATGCTGGACGCGCTGGCAACTATTCCCGAGGTAGGTGGCGCCAACGTGACGGCCATCAAGGAGCTCGCGGAGGACTTCAACCCCTGCGAGAAGCCAGAGGACGCGGAGCAGCTGATCAGGGTTAGCCTGGTCGCGAAGACGGCGCAAAGCTGATTCTGGGCATCCAGCCCTTGGGAGACAGGCGGTTTCCACTGCTGGACGGGCTTCGCCAACTGGGAGGGCGTCACCTACGCGGGGCGGCGCCGCTGGGCTACATGGAGGAATCATTTTAGGAATTGACGGGCTGGCTT
>CAUYUJ010017615.1:1657276-1684776 GCA_963575745.1 Prorocentrum cordatum | reverse complement strand
ATGTTTTACCAACTTCCTCCGACCGACGTGTAATTGAAAGTCAGGGCGGTCATGGCAGTGCGTCTCGCTCACCAGGACTCGAGGTAGACTGATCTTTGCACGTACGGAAGGTTCATGCGGCGGTGGTGCGCCAGAGACGTTAGCGAAGGCGTTAAAGTGTGAACTCCGCATGATGGAACGACGCGGAAGTACTGAGGGGCACGGTAACGCCACAGGGCCCGACGGAATTCAACCTTGAACGATCGGGGCCGCGATCGGTTCAAGGTTTAACGATCGCTTCGGTGTCAAGAACCTTTGCGCGCGCCGACGCCGCACGAACCTACCGTATGTTTGCCATGTGGCCCTTGCGCTGAGAAGCTGCGTGAACGGTTTTGTTCGAGTTTTTTGACAGCTCCCGCGTGTGGGATGCATGCGTCGATTGAGGTTTGGTTAGTCGCCGTTTTTCACTTTTGTCGCTGCGATTCGTGCACTGTTGCTCGTCGTCTTCATCCTCTTCGTCGTCTTTGTGATGCCCGCTTGCTTGGAACATTTCCGGCACGATCCTCTTATATATCGCATCTGCGCAAGTTCTCACGAATTCGGACCAGTCGCCTCCGTGCCGGTGACGGTGGAGCTTCTCCCGGACCCACGTGTCTTGGCGGCTGCGTGCGATGAGAGCGGTACTTCGGGCCGGGGGGGGGACAGAACCCCCACCCTGACACGTCGATTAGTGAATTGTTTGTTTTCGGTTCTCGAGAGGGCGCCGCGGCCGTCATTTTCCAGGCTCGCGTCCGCCAGGTTTGGGCCCGAGGTCGTTTTCACTAAACCACGTTTTACTAAAGGGGTTCTGTCCATTCCCGAGCATTTGCACGTGAAGATGTTCAGGCCGACTTACAAACGCTCAGGCGCCCGCGCTCCCGAGTTCACATGGGCTTGTTGCGGTGTCCAGTGAAGACACTGTTTTTTTCAGGTCGACCTGAACGGGCCAGTCATATCACATTATAGCCAGTGCAGGGGCCCAATATATCAGGTGATTGATAATAAGGTCAACTGGAGTGAACTGAAGGAGACTGGACTGGAGCAGACTGGACTGGCCTGGGATGGGCTGGACTGTCCTGCGACTGGAGAGGCTAGACTGGACTGGTCTGGACCGATTGGACCCGAGCTGGGATGGACTGGACTGGACTGGACTGGTGAACTGGACCGGAGGAGGGGGAGGAGGAGGAGGAGGAGGAGGAGGAGGAGGAGGAGGAGGAGGAGGAGGAGGAGGAGGAGGAGGAGGACGAGGAGGACGAGGAGGACGACGAGGAGGAGGACTGGGCTGGGCTGGGCTTGAGTGGGCTGGACTTCATTCGGCTGGACTGGCCAGGACTGGACCAGACTGGGCTTGATTGGGTTGGCCTGGGCAGGACTGGACTGGACTGGGCTATAGTGGGCTGGACTGCACTGGACTGGGCTGGACTGGACTGCACTCTACTTTGGATCCTACCTCTCTGCACAAGTCTACTCTGCTATTCTCTATATATACCCCACTCTACTCTACCCTCCTCTACTCAACTCTAGTTGATTATCCCGGCTCTCCTTTACCATCCACTCCATTGTACTCTGCTGTGCTCTACTCTACTCTATCCTACTCTGCTCTACCCTCTACCCTACTCTACCCTAGTCTACCCTACTCTACCCTACTCTGCCCGACTCTACCCTACTCTAACCTGCTCTACCCTACTCTAACCTACTCTACCCCACTCTACTCTACCCTACCCCACCCTACTCTACTCTACGCTGTGTTAGTATACTCTACTCTACCCTGCCCTACTCTACTCCACTCTACCCTATTATATCCGACATTACTCTACCATCTACCTTACTCTACCATACGCTACTCTGGTCTGCTCTACACTACTCTGCCTACCCTTGCCGACTCCAGTCTACTCGACGTACTCTACTCTACTCCTACTCTCCTCAACTCTACTTCCGCTCTGTTTTGTTCTACTTTGATCAAACTTGCTCTCCTCTCCTCTCCTCTACTATACTCTGCCCTTCTCGGTCTACTCTACTCCCCACTGGAAGCCATGTGGATACGACGAAGCCATGTGGAAACTAGGAAGCCATGCGCATACGAGGAAGCCACGCGGCATACGGATACGAAGAAGTCATTCGGATACGAGGATCCATGTGGATACGAGGAAGTCTTGCGGATATCAGGAAACCATGCGGATACGAGGAAACCGGGCTGCGCGGATACGAGGAAGCCATGCGGATAAGAGGACGCCATGCGGATGCATCGGAAACCAATTGTTGTTTTGACGGTTGCAAGGGGCACGTAGGTGTGTGTGTGTGTGTGTGTGTGTGTGTGTGTGCGTGTGTGTGTGTGTGTGTGTGTGTGTATGTTTGTGTGTGTGTGTGTGTGGAGCAGTGGGCCAGTTCTCCATGCATGCAGCTGGGACTCCTGCAAGCTTGTGTTGAGAAAGAAACAGTGGAGGAAGCGCACTGGCAGACGGTTTTCAGGTCCGATGTGAACACTTCCAGGTCAAGCCAAGAGTGCCGAGGTGCTCCCCGTGCATGAAAGAATCCACTGCAGGGGCGTCTCCCGATCTACACCCCGTCTGGCGGTCATATGAAGGAAAGGGACCTACACAGACCTGAACATGCAGCGCCAAGGCGGATGCGCCCCATCACGCCACTGGCGTGACCCATGATATTGGACGGGGCCCCTGTGCGCCTAACGGGAGCTCGCGCATCTGACTGTATCTGTTCGGACCTGCTCGCTCACCACGCGCGTGCGTGGCGTGTCGACGTTGTCGTGAACGCATGCCGGGTTTCGCTAATATGGGACGCTTCGCGCAAGTATATTCGGAAGCAGTGCCGTCTGCGTGTTCTGTTCTCGTCCTCCTCTCCTTCCCTCCACCACCTCGTGCTCGTTATCATGCTCATCTTGATGTCTCAGACAGGCTGCATCCCACTCGTCCTAGGTCTCGTTGTCCTCCTCCTCGTCCTTCCCGTCGCTCTCAGCAACAATGTTCGCTCAACGATCCCTGCTGGTATAGCTGAGAGGTGTTCCAGCGAGGAGCTGACCTCAATCTGCAACGATGCAGATGCCAGGCAGTACTCCAAAGGGGAGCTGCCTTCTGTGAGCGGGGGCGCCACGGCCGCGAAATGAGCACTCCGACAGGGAGCCGCCTCTGGTACAGCTGCCCCGCGCGAGCGGGAATGCCACGCCCGCCAGGTGCTTTATCGACGGTCTGCCTGGCGCGAGCGAGGACGCGCTCTCCCATGGCGTGGCGCATGTTCGCCCGCTTGCCACGGCCACGGAGCACTCCCGCAGAAGAGCCGACTACAGCGACCGAGCGCAGGGCGCACCGCCTCCTGCTGCGGCTTGAGCGGGCGACTTCAGGAGCGCGTGCGAGGCATCGCGGGGCGACGGCCGGGCCGCCGACACCGCCCGGGGGCGGAGCGCCGCCGCATGGTTCGCCTCCCTGGCACCGCCCGGGCGAGTCCGCTGTGGCGAGCCCGCTGCGGGCGAGCCCGCTGTGGCGAGCCCGCTGTGGCGAGCCCGCTGTTGCGAGCCCGCCACCCGCCTGCGCAGTGACGGTACGGGGGATGGGCTGCGCTCCCGCGGGGTGCCCGCTCCTGCCCTTTGGTGCGCCGCGAACCGATGGTGCTTTCTTCCCATGCTGCACGCCAGCTGGCGCCTTGGCGTGCCGTCAACAGCGAAGGCTTCGAAGGTGTCCTTCTGGCTTGCCAGTCCTCGGCGTACAGTCAAGCCTCTGAGCTGTGACCGCTTTGGGTTCGGAAGGGGCTCGCTGTTCCTTGGGTCACTCCGTGGCTGCTCTTCTAGCCCTCCTCTTGCACCCAGGCTCTTTGGGTGCCGAAACAAAGGGAGGAAAAGCCATCCCGACCCCCATCATTGGCGTTTGGGAAACGGCCCTGGGCGTTTACTACACAGCCATGCCCTGATTCCTTCCTTGGGTGCGTCTACGAAACGCCTTTCTCGTCGCGGTGCTTACTATGAGGGTGGTTCTTTTGCTCTCTGCAAAAGTCACCACCCACCAAACCACCCCAACCCAACCCGAAGGCCTCAACTTGCCCTCCATTTCCAGAGTGTGGGGGGGGGTCGGGGAACATTGAGAACACACATATAGAACCCATACCCCCACCAACCCGAAATTCGGGTCTTCGGGTCTGGTTGGGGTGGTCTGGCAGGTAGTCAAAAAAGGGCTTCGTTCCTTACCTGACGTTCCTTATTGCAGGAGGTTTGCCGTAGCTGCTGGTGCTCACCCCGCCGGCCAACTCCCGCGAGCTCCGAGCGGGCGCGCCCCCTCGGGCGGAGAGGCGGCGCCCAAGGCGCCCAAGGCTTCTCTCGTGGCCGGGAGACCGCCGAGGTGCCTGGGGTCGGTGCCCCTCCTGCGCTGCCCTCGAGCGGGGTGGCGGCCACCGATGGTGGGCCGATGTTCCACCACCATTGCCGTGGGGAGGAGGAGGAGGAGGAGGAGGAGGAGGAGGAGGAGGAGGAGGAGGAGGAGGAGGAGGAGGAGGAGCAGGAGGAGGAGGAGGAGGAGGAGTTCCTCCCCATCCTCCCCTCTCCCTCGTCCTACCTGTGGCTGCGGTAGTGCAGAAGCGGCCCAGCAGCCGAACTCTTGGCCCACGAGTCTTGGCTCGATCTTGCGAGGCACGGGCGCGCTGCCATGCGGCTGGGGTTCGCGGCATGCCTTTGACTGACCTGGGTCAGCGCTGAGGTTTGGTCGATCCGATGCGACAGCGCTGCGGGCCAGCTAGGGGGCCACATGCGAAGACTACCCCTGCCCCCCACGATTTCTGAGGGGGAGGGTGGGGATTCACTTCGCTCGGGAGCTCCCGAGCGAAGTGAACCCCACCCTCCCCCCCAGAAATCGTGGGGGGTAGGGGTTCGCGTGTGGCCCCCTAGCTGGCCCGATCCGATCGGATTCCGATGTTCCGAGGATCCGATGCGGCCCGACGCTTGCAAAGCGCTGGTGAGCATCCTGGCGCGGCCGATTCTGTTCGGTTCCGACTCTGCTGCGATGCGTCCCGATTCGACACACGTTTCAATCCGATCAGATTCGATTTATCGATCGATTGAAAGCTGACTGATCCTGACCCAGGCTGTCGCGCCCCCCAGGGGGCTGGTCGACTGGTGTGGCCGAGTCGTGGACAATCTGACGACAGCGGCTGCTCTTCCCCGCGCTCCAGTGTGTCAGAGCGGTGGCTGTCCTTGGCGATCCAGGGCTAGCCCTCTTGACAGGAATCCGCGCGCAGTCATGATCAGTGGCAACAGGACTTCGCTCAGGATCTCGCCGCTTTCTCTTGGCGTCCGAGATCGCGTGTCCTCTGTTTCACTGATCGGTGCCGGGTCGTTGAGCATCGTGGTTCTGTCACGCTGTGAACGACAGGTCCTCGTTTCGATGGCCAGCGTGCCTCGCACGCCTAAGCCGCCGTGACGGTGCCGCCTCCCAGGACGGTGGCAGCCGTGACCGTGACTGTGGCTGCCCGGGTCCGCGGTGCCCTGCTGCACGCCGTGCCCGCAGTCCGCCGGCGTCGACGGCGCCGCTGTTTCTGCGCTGCCCTGCCGCGCCGCAGGACGCCGAGATGCTGCTCGCGTCGCGCTTCCAGTCGGCACGGTCGTGGCCGAGCTGCCCGCCGGGATGGCTGACCTTGGCGAGTCGTCGGATCAGGCTGCGACCCGGGAGATGCCTGAGCCGGGGTCCCGCGCCGCGTGGGGCAGCCAGCCATGCTGCAGGCACAGTCTCGAGCTGCCCCCGCCCGGTCCACGAGTTCTTCTAGAGGGGCAATCATGGTGGGCGCTGCCCACCCAGACGCCAGGAGTCAAGCGAACCACCAGGGGAGTGGCGACTTCGGCTGCGACGCGCGAGTGCCGCCCTGCACGCAGAGCACGTGAGACGAGCTGGCCAGGGCGCTGCACGACTTCTGGAACTGCCTCCACCTCGACCGTCTCCGCACAGGCATCGCCATGTCTGCCAGCAGACCGTCTCAGCGGAGCGCCTGGCTGGTTTGTCGAGAGCTGGACGACGTCCGAGTATTGCAGCTGCAGCAACCTATGATGGCAAGCGTTCGCGTGGCCGTCTTTCAAAGCCGCTGCAGTCATGCCTGCAGCGGCGGCGGCAGCAGCAGGCCTGAGGAGAGGGTAGGGAGGAGAGGCACGTGCAGCAGCTCTACGGATCAGGAGAGAAGGAGGCCGCGCTCACGGCGGCTCTGGTGGCTACTCTGATGTTTCATTCTGAGCCATGTTTGTACAGGAGCTTCAGTTCGGCTGGGGTAGGGGGGCTCTCATGCAATTCGGGCTGGGTGCTCTTACGTGAAGAGGAGGAATAGGATCCGTTTTTGCTGCTCTTCAGCTCCTACTCACCCTGATTCGGAGTTGCCGCTCCTGCTGGTTCCGCTGCTTCCGTTACCGCCGCCGCCGCCGCCGCTTCTGCTCTCCCCCCTCTGGTTCTGCGCATCTCTGTCGCTTTCCTTTCCGCCCCGACCCTCGGCGCTTGTGCCCTTGTCGCCGACACTAGGCTCGAGAAGGTTGGGGCGAGCCTGCGGCGCATGCCGCAGCCCGCTGCTCAGCGCCGGGATGGCCATGGAGCGCGAGGCGGCTGGCAGCGCTGCGCTTGCAATGGCAGCCGCGCGAGGGCAGCCTAATTCGATGCCGGAGTGCGCGAGGAGTCATGCGTCGCATGGGCCTCCCGCCACTCATCCCATCACGCTTGCGACCGCGTACCTGCCCCCGCAGGCGGTGCCATCAACTGCGGGCTACATGGCTGCCGGCCTGGCGCGGCTGCCTCTGCCGAGGGGCTGTGCCAGCTCGGCACCCGTGGCGACGGCACAGCAGCCGGCCTTCTCGACTGCGGCCACCTCGCAGCCAGCGGCGGCGTCGGCCAGCGCAGCCCCGCAGGCCCTTGGCTTTTCTCAGGCCTCGCCGAGGGGAAGTGCAAGCCCAAGGCATCGGGGACCAAGAAATGACACAAGCATAAGAACTCGGAGGTCCGCGCGGATTTCTCGGATCGGCGCTGGAGCCCCCTGGCGGCGCCTCCGGTGCCGCCCCTGTCGCGCTCCGCGCGCCAAGGAGGGGGGGTCCAGCGCCGATCCGAGAAATCCGCGCGGACCTCCGAGGTTTTATGCTTATGCCAGTGTTTGTTTCCCTACAGGCAGGGCGTGCCAGCGCAGCGTGCCCTCCCAGTGGCGGCGGCGGCGGGCTGGATCCGCTCGGCGACGACCTCCCTCGTGCCGCCGCCCATGGCCCTGCTCTCCCCGGCGGGCCCTCGGGTCGCGGTGCCGCCCGACTCGGTGGCGCTCAACACGACCGTGCTTCCCATTGCCGAGGGCTGCTCACTCCAGGTGAGCTCCTCGAGGATCGAGGAACAGGGAACAAGCAATGACATAAACATAAAGGCTGGGAGGTCCGTGCGACCTTCTCGGATCGGCGTTGGAACCCCCTCCTTGGCGCGCGGAGCGCGCCAGGGGCGGCGCCGGAGGCGCCGCCAGGGGGCTCCAGCGCCGATCCGAGAAATCCGCGCGGAGCTCCGAGTTTTTATGTTTCAGTCATTGCTCGTTCCCCTAAGGAACCCCTAAGCCTAGTAAAACGATGAAGCCGTGTAGCCTCACTGAGGTCCCCGTCTTTGCATTGGGTCTGAAAGTTCGGGGCGGTTTGGTTCGATGCATCTGCGGAAAAGACCCCCTTATCGAGGGGTCCCTATCATCATTATCATCATCATCATCATCATCATCATCATCATCATCATCATCATCATCATCATCATCATCATCATCATCATCATCATCATCATCATCATCATCATCATCATCATCATCATCATCATCATCATCATCATCATCATCATCATCATCATCATCAGCATCAGCATCAGCATCAGCATCATCATCATCATCATCATCATCATCATCATCATCATCATCATCATCATCATCATCATCTCGATGTTTCTGGCACTCCTAACCGAGGTCCCCTCCCAAAGGGTTTAAGTGTTCTCGTATTGCTAGTCGCGAGCGACGCCGTAAAAAAACGGAGTTGTCTGCGCGGACACTGGCGCGGAGGCTGCCCGCGTGAGGTCGCGCAGGAGCGCCCTCGTCTCGAGTGCAGCGCTCCGCGCGGGCGGCCTGCGTACACCACCACGTGAGGTCGTCGTTTCACCACAGTGAAACGACGACCTCACGTGGTGAAACCCAGCCTGGTGCAAGCCTGAAACCCAGCCTGGTGCAAGCAGTGTGGCAGATCGAAGGAGGAAAGCAAGTTCCCCTGGTCGTCAATGCGTACACTACACCTGCATCTCGCGCAAGACCCGTTTCTTCCCCTTGCTCAGGTGGGCCTCAACACGGCGAAGCTGCCCGGCGCCGATGGCTGCTCAGTCCAGGAGGCGCCCCCTCCCACCCGGACTTCAAAGAGCTCCAGACCCTTCCAGGGGTGCGTTCTGGCCAGAGCGTTGCGGGGAGCGGATCTGGTCGTGGCCTTCACAAGCCCCCCGTTGAGGTCCCAAGGAGGTGCAATTGTACGGCCGCACAAGGTGCTGCCCGAGCGTGCTGCCCGAGCAGGCCTCTGGACTTTTTCGGGTCCCATGTTGGTGCGCCCTGACGTGTCGTCGTGGCGACGCGACCCCCCAAAAACCTCCGAAGCGAACACGTCGATGCCGTCGTCTGCCCCACCGCCGATGGCCGCCCCCTCCGCGGAGGCGCCCCCCCTCGGACCGGCGGCCAAGGGCGCATCGCGAGGGCCTCTGGGGGCCGCCGAAGCCGATGGCCCCCGACCCCGAGGTCCGACGCTGCGAGCAGAAGCTGCAGCATCGTGGAAACGACTCGCCCAGAGCCCTGGGCCCCCTCTCTTCTCGCGACCTTTCCCGAGCTGGGCCGGCATCTGTGAGGCTCCCACCCCGACATCCTCCGATGTGTTTTTTTCCCATCCGTGGCCCCAGAAGCCCAGACCCCTGCCCCGGGGCGTGGTTTCGCGCCCCGGATCCGTTTTTGAGGGTCCCGGGGCCCGATGACGGCCCCGGAAGGCAGGAGGCGTCAAGCAAGGAGGAGGAGGAGGAGGAGAAGGAGGAGGAGGAGGAGGAGGAGGAGGAGGAGGAGGAGGAGGAGGAGGAGGAGGAGGAGGAGGGGGAGGAGGAGGAGGAGGAGGAGGAGGAGGAGGAGGAGGAGTTTCGCCCGGTTTGAAAGCAATCAGATCGTCGGAGATCTGGGCAGGGCCAGAGATCTGGGCAGGAGGCGCCCTGCCGCAGCGCCCGGCAGCGAGGCCTCCGAGGGGCCGCCAGAGGCCTCCGATGGGGGGCCGCAGGAGCGGGTGCCTCCGAGGGGCCGCCTCCCGACGAGGTGCCTCCCGACGAGGCCGGCGGAGGCCTCCGCGGTGGGCCTCCGCGGAGGGCCTCCGCGGAGGGCCTGCGACGCGGGAGGGGCCTGCGAGGGGCCGCCGCCGGAGGCCTCCGAGGGAAGCCGGAGGCCTCCGCCGGGAGGACCGCAGGGGGGGGGGTGCAGTGGAGGCCCCTGCCAAGAAGCACCGAGCGCGTTCCACTATCGGGGGTGGATAGGCCTCCTACCCTGACGCGTCGATTAAGGACTTGGCCGTTTTCGGTTCGCGAGAGGGCGTCCGGGCCGTCATTTTTGCGGGTCCAGGTCCGTCGGTTTCGGTTCCAGGCCGTTTTCACTAAGGGGAGGTTTGCTAAAGGGAGGTTTGTTCACCGCCGACACTACTCGCAAAGTGCCTGCTCGCAAGCGTCCGAAAAGCACCTGTCTGCTTCAACGTAGATCCCCCACGGCGGGTCCAGGCCATTTGCGAGTAGGTATTTGCGAGTAGTGGAACGCGCTCGTCTAAAGAAGCACCCTGCTTGCCTCCTGGGTGCCTCGGGCTTCCTTGGGTTTCGGTGGCTTTGCGCACTGGAGCAAATGGGCGCCCTGGGGTCTTAGGGTTGGGTTTCTTGTGGAATGTATCTTGTGGTCTGGCCTCCACTGTCCTCCTACAGGCGGGCACGTTCTCCTACAGGTGGATTTTTGACGAAAAATGCCAGGTAACATGAAAGCATACGCAAAACATCGTTCCTAGACATTTTTTTGAAAACTATGTGAAGATTCCTCGTGTAGAGGAACATGCCCGACTTAAGCCTCCGCTGGGATGACCGCGGGGGTCGGAGTAAATGGGGTCGGAAGATCGCGCCGCATCGCTGATGCATCGGCGGTGCGGCTCGATGCGGAGCCCGATTTACTTCACGTCGATGTCGCCGATGCATCGCCGACGTCGACGATGCATCGCCGTTGCATCGCCCCGGCCCCATCTACTCGGACCCCATCCAGGAGGCCTCTATAGAAGGAGGTTGCAAGCCCACTCATACCCACTCATTCGGGGGAGGAAGGGGTATCGCTGTAGCGGCCCTCGCCTCGTTTCTCGCCTTTTTGGGTTTCCAGGGAGGCCCTCGTCGCCACCACTGGATTCGCTTCGAAATTCTGGTCAGAGCGTACCCCGGGAGAGGTACGGGGAGTAGCGGTATCGGTACCTTCTGGCTTCTCCACTTGTGAGCCAGATTGTGCCAGAGAGAACCGCCTCGGGATCCGCTTGTAGCCCCCCCCTTTCCCCTTATTCCGATGCCTTCGGGGGACCTCATCTCTCCTGTACACTGTTGTCTTTCTTCCGGTGCCCGACCTGGATGCGAGACGGACTCGACACGAATTCGACGCGCATTTGACGTCTGACACGGACTCGACACGGATAGTGGCGCGATGGGACAGACAAGATCTCTCCGAGGAGGAGGAGGAGGAGGAGGAGGAGGAGGAGGAGGAGGAGGAGGAGGAGGAACTTCACCTGGTCCGAAGATGCAGCGTTCACCTGGCAACCACCGCGGTCATCCCAGGGAGGGGCCCATCCGCAGCCCGGCAGGCCGCGCGGCCTCCCGGCGCGCCCGCCGCGGCCCCCGTGGCATCTGGCGCCGGGCCGGCGCGGCCCGCGGCCGACGCCGCGCAGGCCCGCGGCCGACGCCGACGACGCCGACGACGACGACGATGACGACGACGACGCCGACGCCGACGACGACGACGACGACGACGCGGCGTCGCCGCCGTCGCCGTCGTCGTCGGCATCGGCGTCGTCGGCGTCGGCGTCCGCGTCGGCGTCGTCGTCGTCGGCGTCGCCGTCGGCGTCGTCGTCGGCGTCGTCGGCGTCGCCGTCGGCGTCGTCGGCGTCGTCGTCGGCGTCCTCGTCGTCGCCGTCGTCGGCGTCGTCGTCGGCCCCATCGTCGGCGTCGGCGTCGTCGGCGTCGGCGTCGTCGGCGTCGTCGTCGTGGTTGTCGTCGTCGTCGGCGTCAGCTTCGGCGTCGTCGCCGTCGGCGTCGTCGTCGTCGCTGGCATATTCGCCGTCGACGTTGTCGTCGTCGTCGTCGTCGTCGGCGTCGGCAGCGTCGCCGTCGGCGTCGTCGGCGTCGGCGTTGTCGCCCCCGTCGTCGCCGGCGTCGGCGCCGGCGTCGGCGCCAGCGTCGTCGTCGGCCGTCGGCGTGGTCGCGTCGGCGTCGGCAGCGTCGTCGTCGGCGTCTCGGCGTCGCGTCGGCGTCGTCGTCGTCGCGTCGTCGTCGGCGTCTCGGTTCGCCGTCGCCGTCGTCGTCGTCGGTCGGCCGTCGTCGGCGCCAGCGTGGCGTCGGCGTCGGCGTCGGCGTCGGCGTTGGCGTCGGCGTCGGCGTCGTCGGCGCGGCCGTCGGCGCTGGCATCGCGTCGTCGGGCGTCGGCGTCGGCGTGCGTCGGCGTCGTCGCCGTCGCCGTCGCCGTCGCCGTCGGCGTCGGCGTCGGCGTCGGCGTCGGCGTCGTCGTCGGCGTCGGCGTCGGCGTCGGCGACGGCGTCGTCGTCTGCGTCGTCGTCGGCGTCGGCGTCGTCGGTTTCGGCGTCGGCGTCGGCGTCGGCGGAGTCGGCGTCGGCGTCGTCGTCGTCGTCGTCGGCGGCGTCGGCGTCGGCAGCGTCGCCGTCGGCGTCGTCGCGTTCGGCGTCGTCGTCGTCGCCGTCGTCGTCGTCGTCGTGTCGCCGTCGTCGTCGTCGCCGTCGGCGTCGTCATCGTCGGCGTCGCCGCCGTCGCAGTCGTCGTCGGCGTCGGCGTCCGCGTCGGCGTCGTCGTCGTCGGCGTCGCCGTCGGCGTCGTCGTCGGCGTCGTCGCCGTCGCCGTCGCCGTCGTCGGCGTCGTCGTCGGCGTCCTCGTCGTCGCCGTCGTCGGCGTCCTCGTCGGCCCCATCGTCGGCGTCGGCGTCGTCGGCGTCGGCGTCGTCGTCGTCGTCGTCGGCGTCGTTGTCGCCGTCGCCGTCAGCTTCGGCGTCGTCGCCGTCGGCGTCGTCGTCGTCGTCGGCATCTTCGCCGTCGACGTTCTCGTCGTCGTCGCCGTCGGCGTCGGCAGCGCCGCCGTCGGCGTCGTCGGCGTCGGCGTCGTCGCCCCCGTCGTCGCCGGCGTCGGCGCCGGCGTCGGCGCCGTCGGCGTCGGCAGCGTCGTCGTCGGCGTCGTCGGCGTCGGCGTCGTCGAAGGCGTCGTCGGTGCGCCGTCGCCGTCGTCGTCGTCGTCGTCGGCGTCGGCGTCGTCGGTGTCGGCGTCGGCGCGGCGCCGTCGGCTCGGGCGTCGGCGTTTCGGCGTGTCGGCGTCCGGCGTCGGCGTGTGTCGTCGCCGGATCGGGCGTAGGCCGTCGGGTCGGCGGTCGGCGTCGTCGCGCGTCGGCGTCGTCGTCGTCGTCGGCGCCGTCGTCGTCGGGACGGTTGCCGGCTCGGCGTCGTCGCGTTCGGCGTCGTCGTCGTCGTCGTCGTCGTCGCCGTCTGTCGTCGTCGTGCGCCCGTCGTCGTCGTTCGCCGTCGGCGTCGTCGTGTCGGCGTCGCCGCCGTCGCCGTCGGCGTCGGCATCGGCGTCGTCGGCGTCGGCGTCCGCGTCGGCGGCGTCGTCGTCGTCGTCGCCGTCGGCGTCGTCGTCGGCGTCGTCGCCGTCGCCGTCGGCGTCGTCGGCGTCGTCGTCGGCGTCCTCGTCGTCGCCGTCGTCGGCGTAGTCGTCGGCGTCATCGTCGGCGTCGGCGTCGTCGGCGCCGTCGTCGTCGTCGTCGTCGTCGTCGTCGTTTTCGTCGGCGTCAGCTTCGGCGTCGTCGCCGTCGGCGTCGTCGTCGTGATCGGCATCTTCGCCGTCGACGTTGTCGTCGTCGTCGTCGGCGTCGGCAGCGTCGCCGTCGGCGTCGTCGGCGTCGGCGTCGTCGCCCCCGTCGTCGCCGGCGTCGGCGCCGGCGTCGGCGCCAGCGTCGTCGTCGGCGTCGTCGTCGTCGCCGTCGGCGTCGGCAGCGTCGTCGGCGTCGTCGCCGTCGGCGTCGGCTGTCGGTCGTCGTCGTCTCGGCGCGTCGGTTCGTCGTAGGTCGCGTCGTCAGTCGTCCGTCGGCGTCGGCGCCGGCGTCGGTCGTCGGCGTCGGCGTCGGCCGTCGCGGCGTTCGTCGGCGTGGCGTCGGTTGTCGTCGGCGTCGGCCGTCGGTGTCGGCGTCGGCCCGGCGTCGGGGCGGTCGGGCGTCGGCCGGTCGGCTGTCGTCGGCTCTGTCCGTAGTCGTCTTCCTTGTCGTCGTCGTCGTCGCCGTCGTCGTCGTTGGCGTGGCGTGGCGTCACCCCGTCGTCGCGGTCGGCCCGTCTTCGTCGCCGTCGTCGTCGTCGTCGGCGTCGTCCCGCCGTCGGCGTCGCCGCCCGTCGGTCGTCGTTTTTTTTCGTCGTCGTCGGCACGTCGACGTCGGAGTCGGCGTCGGCGTCAGCGTCGTCGTCGTCGCGTCGGCAAGGGCCGTCGTCGTCGGCGTCGTTGTCGCCGTCGCCGTCGGCGTCGTCGGCGTCGTCGTCGGCGTCGTCGTCGTGGCCGTCGCCGGCGTCGTCGTCGTCGGCGTCGGCGTCGTCGGCGTCGGCGTCTGCGTCGCCGTCGGCGTCGTCGTCGTCGTCGTCGTCGGCGTCTTCGCCGCCGGCGTCGTCGTCGTCGTCGTCGTTGTCGTCGTCGGCGTTGCCGTCGGCGCTGGTGGCGTCGTCGGCGGCGTCGTCGTCGGCGTCGTCGTCGGCGTCGTCGTCGGCGTCGTAGTCGTCGGCGTCGTCGGCATCTTCGCCGTCGACGTCGTCGTCGTCGGCGGCGTCGGTCGCCGTCGGCGTCGTCGGCGACGGCGTCGTCGCCCCCGTCGTCGCCGGCGTCGGCGCCGGCGTCGGCGCCAGCGTCGTCGTCGGCGTCGGCGTCGTCGCCGTCGGCGTCGGCAGCGTCGTCGTCGTCGGCGTCGTCGCCGTCGGCGTCGGCGTCGTCGTCGTCGTCGTCGTCGTCGTTGTCGGCGTCGGCGTCGGCGTCGTCGGCGTCGGCGTCGTCGGCTTTGTCGTCGTCGTCGTTGTCGTCGGCGTCGGCGTCGTCGGTGTCGGCGTCGGCGTCGGCGTCGACGTCGGCGTGGGCGTCGGTCGTCGTCGGCGTCGCCGTTGTCGTCGTCGGCGCCGTCGTCGTCGTCGGCGCCGGCGTCGGCGTTGTCGCGGTCTGCGTCGTCGTCGTCGCCGTCGTCGTCGTCGTCGTCGACGTCGTCGCCGTTGCCGCTGTCGCCGTCGCCGTCGTCGTCGTCGGCGTCGTCGTCGTCACCGTTGCCGTCGGCTCCGGCGCCGTCGTTGTCGGCGTCGGCGTCGGCGTCCTCGTCGGCGCCGTCGGCGTCTTCGTCGCCGCCGTCGTCGCAGGCGTCGGCGCCGGCGTCGTCGTCGGCGTCGGCGGCGTCGACGTCTGCGTCGGCGTCGTCGTGTCCTCGTCGTCGTCGTCGTCGTCGTCGTCGTCGGCGTCGTCGTCGTCGTCGTCGGCGTCGTTCGTCGGCGTCGCCGTCGTCGGCGGCGTCGGCGTCGTCGTCGTCGTCGTCGTCGTCGTCGTCGTCGTCGTCGTCGTCGTCGTCGTCGGCGTCGTCGGCGTCGGCGTCGGCGTCGGCGTCGGCGTCGTCGTCGGCGTCGGCGTCGTCGCCGCCGTCGTCGCCGCCGTCGGTGCCGCCGTCGGCGTCGGCGTCGGTGTCGTGGGCGTCGTCGTCGCCGTCGGCGTCGGCGCCGGCGTCGGCGTCGTCGTCGGCGCCGTCGTCGTCGCCGTCGCCGTCGTCGGCGTGGGCGTCATCGTCGTCGGCGTCGTCGTCGGCGTCGTTGTCGTCGGCGTCGTCGTCGGCTTCGTCGTCGTCGGCGTCGGCGTCGGCGTCGTCGGCGTCGCCGTCGTCGTCGTCGTCGCGGTCGGCGTCGTCGCCGTCGGCGTCGGCGTCGGCGTTTGCGTCGGCGTAGGCGTCGTCGCCGCCGTCGTCGCCAGCGTCGTCGTCATCGTCGTCGGCGCCGTGTCGTCGTCGTCGGCGTCTTCGTCGGCGACGGCGTCGGAGTCGGCGTCGGCGTCGGCGTCGTCGCCGTTGGCGTCGTCGACGTCGGCGTCGGCGCCGGCGTCGGCGTCGGCGTCGGCGTCGGCGTCGTCGTCGCGGGCATCGGCGCTGGCGCCGTCGCCGGCGTCGGCGTCGGCGTCGGCGTCGGCGTCGGCGTCGTCGTCGTCGTCGTCGTCGTTTTCGTCGTCTTGTGCTCCATTGGCGACGCCGGTTGCGTCGGTGTCGCCGTCGCCGGCGTCGGTGTCGTCGTCCGTGTCGTCAGTTTTTTTCACCATGCGATTTCGCCTGGCTTCGGGCCCTCGGACCACCACATATCAATCCAGCCCGAACGATGCTGCAGAGGGGTGGGCTCTAGGCATCAGCTCGTGATTTCCCGAGATGCTCTTTTTGTTGTCTTCGTAGCGTCGGATCTCAGGACGGTCGCCGTCGTCGCCGCCGTCCGTCGCCACCGCGGTCGCCGCCCTCGCCGCGGGCATCGCCCCCGTCGCCGCCGTCGTGGTTTGAGGATCGAAGTGTTCCAGGTTTGAGGTCTTGGGCCGTCCTGGGGGCCTTCTTTGCCCTCCGGTGGCGCTGTCGTGGCCACGGCTGGGTCCGTCTCGAAGCTCCAGTGAGAGCGCGCTCCAGGAGGCCGCCGCCGCCGCGTCGTCGACGTCGACGTCGGGGTCGCCGTTGTCGCCGGCGGCGCAGGCGCTCTCTCCACGGTGCCTCCTGCGCCCGACCCTGCCAGGATCGATGGGGAAGGGACCCGGCCGCAGCGATACGGCCTCGTAGGAGGCGGATGAGCAGGGTGTGGGGTTTCGACGAGGATCGACGAGCGGGGATGAATGGAAGAGATTTTTGTGTGGCTGCTTTCCAGATTTTTGTCGTGTCTCTTGGATGGCTTCGTCGCCGAGACTGAGTTCCCTTCGAAACCTTTGTCAGACCGCACAACCACGAGATTTCCGGGGGGGAGGTTGAGAAGGAGGAGGGAGGGCGGAGGAGGAGGAGGAGGATGAGGATGACGAGGAGGAGGAGGAGGAGGAGGAGCAGGAGGGGGAGGAGGCAGACGATGATGAATGGGATGAGCAAGAGGAGGCGGAAGAGGATGAGGAGGGGGTTGAGGCGGCGGCAGGGAGGAGGGAGGATGAGGAGGAGGAGGAGGAGGAGGAGGGAGGAGCAGGAATGAGGGGTGAGGGAGGATGGAGGATGGAGGATGTGGAGGCGAGATGAGGTAGGAGGGAGGAGGGAGGAGGCGGAGGAGGAGCATGATGATGACGATGTTGATGCTGATGCTGCTGATGATGATGACGATGATGATGCTGATGATGATGCTGATGCTGCTGATGATGATGCTGCTGCTGATGATGATGATGATAATGATGATGATGATGATGGTGATGATGATGATGATGATGATGATGATGATGATGATGATGATGATGATGATGATGATACTGATGACGAGGAGGAGTAGGAGGAGGAAGAGGAGGAGGAGGATAAGGATGAAGAGGAGGGGGAGGAGGAGAAACAGCCGAAACACGTGATGACGACGACGGCATGTCGATATACACACGTATATATAAATCAGTGGTGATGAGGGGGAGGAAAAGGAGGATGAGGAGGAGGTGAAGAGGAATGACGATCTACGAGAAGGAGACGGAGGCGGGGGAGGAGGAAGGGGCTGTACACTCTCCTGTTTACCGTCTCACTTCCTCCTGACCTGCAGCTTTGTACGAATGGGAGGCGGAGCAGGCATTAACCGCAGAGAGGATGTTTGCAGGGTGTTCGAGGCGATTGTCTTGCTTCACCCACCTGTTTGAGCCACCGTGGATCAGCGCACTGTCGTTTACGAGTAAGTGGTGACGCGCTGACACTCCCTGTTTGACCTCCTTGCAGCAGCCTCGGTGCCAGTCTCCCACGTGCTCATTTCTTGTACTCCCTGCCCGCGTGGTACTCCCAGTCGGCAGAGCGTGCACCCCCCGCGCTTTGATCGTCGTTCCTCTTGACCGCTGGCTCCTCTTCTTGCCGCTCGCAGGATGTCCACAAGACCTGTCACGAAAGGAATGAGCACAGCTCACATGCCTTTAGTCGTGGCCGCCGATAGAGCCATACCCATCAATTGCCATGTACATCAGATGCCGTTTGGGCCCACGGGCGGAGGAACATTCGCTCTATTGTGGACCGCCTCGCTGACAGTACAGCCGTACACAAGCCATCAGTCCAAGAACAACTTTCAACTACAGACCGCCATCTCTGCTTACTGGCAACATGCGCTATGCTCCTCAGCTGCACATCGACGTTCTATCATCCACCACTAGAGGGATCAGACAAGTATATTCACAGACGCCCTCTAGTGGATCGCTCGTGGTCAGCCACGCGCAGAGGGGGGTAGGGGTAGGGGGAAGGCTTCTCAGAAACACCCCGGCTTCTTAGAAGGCGCGGGCCTTATCTATAGATGTAAGGCCGCTGCCTTCTAATAAGCAGCCTCCTTCTAAGAAGCCTTCCCCCCTCCCCCTCCCCCCCTGTGCGCGCCGCCAGCGTGGGCTTCAGGGGAGGGTGGCGGTGTATAAATCACCACTGTGAGCCAGCGACTTTATACACGGCCACCCTCCCTGAAGGCACATGCAAAGTTTACGCTGCATCTTCGGGGGGCCTCGCCCGTCACCATACGTGGTCCTTTCTTGTGCCCGACGCGGGCTCGATGCGGACTCGACGCGCGGACTTGCCGTGGATTCGACGCAGAGTCGACACGGATTCGGCACGGATCCGACGAGTCCGACCTGTATTTGACATTTGTTCGACGCGGATAGGGCCGCGACGGGACAGATGGGCCCCCCCCCGAGGCAACATAGCAACGTTCGTCGGAGGGTTTCGACGTGCCCCTTTTCGTGGCGTCAGCGGGCTCGTGCACAGCTCCGTGCCGCCTCCCCGTCGTGCGGGTTCCTCGCGCCCCCCCCTGGAGTTCGGTAGCAAGTCATGGGAGCCTGGCGTACCCTTGTTATTCCGTCTCTGGCGTCGGCTGGCGTCGATTCGCGTCGGGGAGTCAATGCGAACGCGTCGATTCAGCGTCGGCTGGCGTCGATACGAGCGTCGATTCGCAAGCTCCGACAAGGTGGTATGGGAGGCTCCCATGAGTTGCCACCGAACCGCACTGGGAATGGAGGGCAAATTGGGGCCTTCGGGTTGGGTTGGAGTGGTCTGGTGGGTGATGCGCATCGCGGTCATGGTCATTACTTGAGGAGGAGGGGGAGGAGGAGGAGGAGGAGGAGGAGGAGGAGGAGGAGGAGGAGGAGGAGGAGGAGGAGAGAGGAGGAGGGAGGAATGTTCGGGAATGTTTGGGAATGTTCGGAGGAGGAGGAGGAGGAGGAGGAGGAGGAGGAGGAGGAGGGAGGAAGAGGAGGGGGGAGGGAGGGAGGAGGGAGGGGGAAGGAGGAGGAGGAGGAGGAGGAGGAGGAGGAGGAGGAGGAGGAGGAGGAGGAGGAGGAGGAGGGAGGAGGGAAGAGGAGGAGGAGGAGGGAGTTGGGAGGAGGGAGAAGGGAGGAGGGAGGAGGAGGAGGATGAGGAGGAGGATGAGGAAGAGGATACACGAGGACATCCAAGCGCACCAGGGTGCGTGTTCGAGCGAGGCCTAATGCCTTCTAACTCTCCTCCACTTCTGTGGCGCTTGCGGGAACAGCAGCAGTCGCCGCGGCAGCAACAAGCTCGTCCACGTCCATGCCGTGGGTTGCCGCTCGCACGAATCGGGTCAGTCCGTCGCGCCCAGCGTGGGCGCGTGTGAATTTTCCTTTGTCGATCTTGGCGAGATTCTCTCGCCCTTCCCTCGTGATGCCCGTGCAAGTCGCGGCGAAATGGCGACGGTCTTCAGTTGCCGTCTTGCCGCATTCACCGCAGACGTACAGGCAGTTTCTCTGCATACCATGTAGCTTATGTGAGGCTTGCAAATCGCACCCGCAAATTGTTACAGTGCCTTGTTCTGGCACCACTTGCTCGCTGGCGGTTGGCAGGGGCGGCTGATAGTGGCAGGGCGTCGTTGGCTGGTCGGTTGTGAGTCCGCAGCGCGTGCATTTGTATTTGCCTGCGCGGAGCTCGAAGGCATGCTGGCTGGACTGCATGGCTAGCTGGAGCTTGGTGAGGCGCGGGCCCTTGGCCTGCGAGGGTCGCCCCGCGCGCGACCCAGGGGTCAACTGCAGGCGTGTCGGCACGTGCCCTGCGCGCTCTCCTGCGGATGAGGGCGCACCGGGTGCCGTGCAAGTCAGTGGGCGGGGCCTGTCCTACGATCGCTGCCTCGTAGGAAGCTTGGGCTGATACTCCTGCCCGCGCGTCTGCCGATGCATTGCCGACCGTGTGAACGTAGCGGGCAGGGTCGGAGGCCAGGCCAGGTGCATCCTCGCTGCGTGAGGGCACCCAGGTCACAACGAGCCTGCTGCTGCCACGAGCACGCATTGCTTTAGCACTGCGTACCCACAAGTCTTGGTTCGCGCCCTCGCTTGGGCGCAGGTGTCGGCTCAACCGCCACCCGCCGTAGAGGGGCACCTGGTCTGTGACGAAGCAGAGACCGCCAGGCCAGCTTTCGAGCGCGAGTTCAAACGCCAGAGGCTCTGCACGGGGCACAGTTTGAAAGGGGCTCTCCAGGCCCGACAGGGTGCGTCCCCCCCCCCCCCCCCCCAGGGGGCCCACTCCCCGAAGAAGCTCTTCACTGCGATGCAGGCCGCCCCCCACTCTTCGGCGACGGGGGCCGTCACTGAACTGACCTCCCGACCCGTCGCCGAACACAGTGAGGGCCCCATCGCCGCTCACGCATTTCCCCCGGTCCCGCCCGACCCAGCTCCACCCGCCGTCCCCATCCCAACGTGGCGCAGGCAGGGCGCGTGCCCGCCCGCGCGGGCAGACCGCGGAGCCAGTAGGCAGGCGAGGCCTCGGCCCCCAGCCAGGGGCAGAGGGCGGGAGGGCGTTGGACTCGGTTGCAGTCCTCGCGGTCGCGGCTGCCGGGGGCACCGCCCAGATCCCGTGCACGAGCGTCTCGTCGGGCGCCCCGCAGCGTGGGCAGGTCTTGCGCGCCTGGTGCCCCGTCTCCACGGGGCGCTCCCCGGCCCACTGCGCCCTCTGCGGCCACGCATAGGTTCAGGGCCCACTGGTCGCACTGGCCCTTGTTGGTGAACTTCTCCGTCTCGTGCGTAATGGCGTGGGCGTCTGGGCCTCCACGTTGCAAACCTTCGCCGTGTAGGTGTTTGGCCGCGTCCTTCCACAGGCCCTTCTCGATCGACTGGCTGAACTCGTGGACGAACTCCGCAGGGTCCACATCGTGTCGTTCTTCCTCCCAGTCTGGTTGACCTCTGTGTGGCAGGAGCCAGTCTGGAACTTCGGTCTCTCCCATGGCGGGCAAGACCACTCGTGCGGCGTAGGGCACGTCCATCCCGCGTCTGTGAGAATGGCCTGCATGGCTGAGATGGGCCCGAACACCTTCCTCCACTTCTTGTTGCCACGTTTGATCGTCTTGTCGTAGAGGAGCTTCCACGCCTGCGTGACCCGCAGGTGGTGGTCTGGGTTGTTGAACCAGAAGTTGAGCCACTCCGTGATCGGTTGGCGCCTCAGCTCGATGGCGTGGTCCTTCTGCCCCAGTCCTGCGGCCAATGCGGTGGATAGGCAGCGTCTCGGCACCTTGCCAGCTGCGGCCTGGATGGCCTGGTGCCTCTGCTCCAGGATGGCCGCTGGGGAGGGACCCATGATTTGGTGGCCGTGGGTGCCTTGGGTTCTCGAGCCCGTGGTCCACAGGCCCTTCGCAATCTTGGCAAGGGAGGCGTGCTTCCTAACCTTCGTGATGGTGCGGTCTGTCCGTCGCTTGGCCGTCTTGGCCCTCTTGGTGGCCTTGGCAGTGACCCTCCGCTTGGCGCCGTTCACGTCGATGCCGAGGTCGACGGAGGTGTTCGCCACCTTGACAGAGTAGCCTTTCTTCTTGAGGCCGACGTGGGCCGCAAGGGCGATCGTCTGGCTGGAGGCGACGGCGGTCGTCTTGGGGGATGCGCGCAGGCCTGCTTCCGTCATGCCAGTACAGAGGTCCGTCGCCACCCCGATCTGGTCCCTGATGACCTGCTTCGTCTGCCCCCTCCGTCCTGGCCACCGTGTCGTCTACGAAGGTCCACAGGCCTGCGTAGGTATAGTTGTGGTGGGCCCTCTGGAGGATGGGTCCGAGGTAGACCTTCGCCAGCTTCCCGCCGTTGCAGCTGCCCGCCACGATGGGCCGCTGCGCGTCGATGAGGTCGCTGACCCAGCCGTGCATGCGCAAGTACCTGAGGGCCAGGTAGAGCTGCACCTCCAGCGCCACGAGGATCGGCGGAAACTTCACCCCGATGGCGGCTTCGAAGCGCGAAGCAGACCGAGTCGTAGAACTTCTCGACGTCCATGAGGAGCGTGGCGCACGCGATGCCGAACGTCGCGGCCGTCTCGTCGAGCAGGGCCCTGACGAGCGCCGCCTTGAGCGCACTGGACCCCTTGATGGCGGTGTCCCAGAACTCCGCCAGCTCCTTGGACCACTCGTCCGTGATGCTGGAGCGGATCTTGGCCCGGGTCTTGGGGGTCGTGGGTAGCATGCCCAGGATCCTCTCGCCGCCCACAGTCTTGGGGGCCATGGCTACTACAGTGGCGCAGAGCTGCTGCGGCCGCCACAGGCCGCTCTCCTCCACCGCGTTGTAGATGTTGGCGAGCTCCTGGATGCCCTGGTGCGGGAGTCTCTGGATGTCAATGGGGCCGATGTTGTCGACCCCTCTCGCCTTCTTGGGGTTCGCCCTGCTGACGACGGCCTGGCTGTGATGCGGCTCGACGATCGGGAGAGGGTCCTCCTTCGCGAGCTTCATGGCCTTCTCGTGCGCGCAGGTGATCTTCTCTTCGTTGTAGTGCTCGGACTTCGAGATGTCGCGCCACGCGTCCCATGACCAGGGACAGTCGGGGCCCTGAAGAAGGAACCCTTTTTGTTTGGGAGGGGCTCCGTGTTCCTTAGTTGCTTTACAGTGCTCCTTGGGCTTTCTTGAGGTTTTCCATGGAAATCGAAGTTTAACTTCTGAAAGAAAGGGGCCTCGTTCCTTATTTAGGGTTCCTTAGGTCAACGCCCCGACTGTATGGGCCCCCCACGGTGGTTCGATCCTTCTTGTCCTCCAGGCGCTGCGCCTCGGGGCCGGTGACGCTCCGACGCAACTTGCCAGGGGGACTCCTTCCAAGCTTGCCTCGCCCAGTCGAGGTGTCGCTTTCGTGCCCGGCCCGCTGCCCGCTGCCCTGGCCATGGCCCTGTGCGCCCGCGTCGGGGTGGTGGCGCCGATGTGGCGCAGGTCGTCCTCGTCGCAGTGCTCGAGGGTGGCGATCTGGGTCTTCCGCTCGTCGATCTCCTGCGGGTCCGTTTTGCTGCCAAGGTGGTCCTCCTGGAGCTCTGGATTGTCCAAGTCATCTAGCTTCCTGAGGGTGATCCCGTGGATCTGCCCTCGAGTTTTGGGGTCTTTCGCACTCTTGAGCAGGGAGGTGTACCGCAGGATGAGGGTGCTGAAGTGCTGCCGCCGCGTTGCCTCAGGATCCTTCAGGTACGCACGTCCAGGTGATGCCTTCTTCAGCTGCTTCGTGGTCATGTACCCCTCGGCTCTGCCCTGGTACCTGGCCCTCTCCTCAGCGGGGACATCGTGCGTCTCCAGGAAGGCGATCTCCAGGGTGGCGATCCACTGGGCGTAGGTAGAGTTGATCTCCGCGGCAACGCTCGGCATGTGCAGGTGGAAGATGCGCCCCCTGCCCTCCTTGGTGCCGACGCGGTTACCCTCGAATTGCGGGTGCTCGCTCACGATCTCGGCGGCCTTGTCCCAGGGGGCCTTTGGGATGATGAAGGGCGCGGGGTCCTCTTTGCTCGCGTCGGCGCGGTTGCTGTTGAGGGCGTCGGACTCGTCGCGCAGGTGCTCTGGCAACCTTTCCCTCCTGGTTCTCAGCGCCTCCGCGCAAGCCTTGGACCTTTTACTACTGTTAGGGTCAGCGACCTTTTGGGGTCTGACTCGTGCGGGTAGGGCTTTGGGGGCCTTGATAGCTTTGTGCGCCCGCGGCTCGGCGTTGCCCACTGTGGTCTGGATGCCGCAGTGGGTCTTCCAGGGAACGTCGGAGGCCGCCTGGATGACCAAGTGCGAGGCGATGTCTGAGTGTGCGATCGCGTAGTCGTGCGCGGAGCTCTTGCCCTTGTCGCGCGTCGCGTTGCACTCGGGGTCGGTGAGGGTGGTGCCGTCCCACTTGGTCAGCCGCGGCTTGTCGTCCCACCAGTGCGGCTCGTAGTTCGAGTCGGCCAGGATGATCCACGGGTCGGCGAGCATGTCCACGAAGGTGGAGATGGAGACCGGGATGTCCCTGTTTGCGCCTTGATCGCGAAGCCCAGGGCGCAGGTATGCCGACGCCACTACGATGTTGCCGCTCTTGGTGTGGAGGATCGTCGACGTGAAGCCCACGAACGGCTGTCTCTTGTGGCGCTTGACGTAGTGCTCCCTGTAGCTCTCGAAGGTGGTGGCCGCGATGTCCCTCCTGGTGAGGATCCACTCGCCGCCGCGCGTGCCCTTGTCGGACTTGTTGGTCGGGGTGGCCGGCGTAGCGGCGAGCTTCCAGCCGTCCATGGCGAGCTTACCGATTTGGTCCTGGGCGCCATTCGCATCTACGTGGGTCTCCGCCGGCGCTATGAGGTGGTGCTTGTACCCGAAGGTTCGGCAGAAATTTGTGGCCTGCGGTCCCCACTCGGTTATGTTGCCGAAGAGGATCTGGGCCCGCGGATTTTTGTTACTGCCCCGTCGGCGGTGGAGCTGCTGCCGCCGCGGCTGCGGCCTGGGTGCCTCCTCTGCCAATCCCCTTGGCGGCGTGGGCCATCCATCTGCTTGGCCTTCGCGGCGGTCTCGATGAGGTTGGCGGCGGCCCTGCGATGTGCTTCGGAGGGTTCGGCGTAAGGTGGGGCATCTAGGGCTCCAGGCTCTTGTGGTGCGGCGGGTGCAGCAGCGGGTGCGGCTGGGGCAGCGGCTGGAGCTTGCGCCCCAGGTCCTGCGTGAGGTTGAGGCTGTTCCTGTCCCTCTGCAGCTGGAGCAGGCTCAGCAGGAGCTGGCGCAGGAGCGGGGGCCTCCGAGCCCGACTTCTTGCGCTTGGCGGGGTTGGTGCTCGACTCCTTGGCTTGTCGAAGTACCTCTGGATGTGCTCCTGTCCATCGTTGAGGGCTTGGACTCGCTGGTCGAGCTCGGCTCTCCACTGCTCCATCTGGTTCTTGGTGGCGTCGTCGTATACGCTGAGGTCGTCCCACATTGTGCTGTCAACCTTGAAGGCGTCCTGGGGCCCCACGGTGGTTGCCCCTCGTGCAGCAACTCCAGCAAGTTTGGCACTGTGTTCGGCTTGAGCTTTGGCGCAAGCATGTTGTGCTTGAGCGAGGTCGAGGGCGGCTTGTTCCTGTCGAGCAACAGCGTCGGCGTGCCACTGCTTCGCCTCTTTAACGACGTCGACCGTCTGCTGGAGGTTTTTCTCCCTATCAGTGAGGAAGGAGAGCGCCGATTGAAGTGCCTGCTCAGCAGTGCGGGCAGGCGGCGGCTTCTCTGGCTGCTGGAGGGCGTCCTTCAGGTTGCCGACGAGTTCGGCATGCTTCGCGTCGTTGAGGAGGGACTTGAGCGCATCGATATTGGCTTCCTTGCTCGGCACCGCAGGCTGTGGTGTCTCTTTCCACGGCGGCGGCTTCCCTCCTTGCCCTGCCCATACGCCCGTTGGCTGCTGGTGCTCAGCAGGGGATGGGGCCAAGGGCTTTCCGCACTGGAAGCATTCGGACTGCCCTTTCCACGTCCATCTGTAGCGGCACTGCTTGCAGATCGTGTGCTGGTACGCGCGCCCAGGTTCACTACCTTGGCCGTCTGCGCGTCCACGTCGCTGTCTCGGGCTGCCGTGGTTGGCAGCGGCGCCCCCGTTCGCAGCAGCGGCTCCACCACGGTTGGCGGCCATCGCACCTCTGCGTCCCAAGGCGCACTCGCGAGTGGCGCTGGAAGGGAGGAATATGGAGTGGGCGGCAGCTCGCCCATGAGTGTGGCTGCGGATACGACAATCGCTGAAAGTTGGTGGGAGCCTACCCCAGACAAGAGGAAACCATCTTGGCCTTGAGCCAAAATTGCGACGGAAAGGAGGAAGAGGAGGAGGAGGAGGAGGAGGAAGAGGAGGAGGAGGAGGAGGAGGAGGAGAGGAGGAGGAGGGAGGAGGGAGGAGGAGGAGGAGGACGAGGAGGAGGGAGGAGGGAGGGAGGAGGGAGGAGGAGGGAGGGAGGAGGGAGGGAGGAGGGAGGAGGGAGGTTTGGAAGGCTCCCATGAGTTGCCGCCCCCCCCCCCTGGAGGAGCGGTGCCGCCGCTGGCGCGCCCGGAGGCCATGCCCCCCGCCGCGCCCCTCCCGCACGCGCCGCAGGGGCCGCACGCGGCGCCTGGCCCCGGCGCCACAGGGGAACGAACACTGTCACGTAACAACAAAAATCAGGACGGAGGTTTTTCGCCGCATTCGGCCCCGGGATCGTAACAAACAACTCAGGATGAAAAAACGGCCTCGGGGAAAGGGTCGGGGCTTCCGGGGACGCCGCATTGACAACAGCAGGCCGTCGCGCGTCTCGGAACATAGCATCTCGGGGGTCTGCGCGGATTCCTCGGATCCGCGCTGGGGCCCCCCAGGGCGACGCCTCCGGCGCCGCCCCTGGCGCGCTGATGCGCGCGAGGCTCCGAGTTTTTGCTGCTTCTGTCATCGCTTTCCCCGAGGCGCGGCGCCCAGCCCGCCGCCGCGTGCGCACGCGCTGCCGGGCCCGCACGCCGCGCCGGGCCTGCGCGCGGCGGGCGGCGCCGCGGCACCCGGCGGCGGCGCCGGCGCGCCGTCGTCGTGCGCGCCGGCGGCCCAGGCGGCCCAGGCCCCCGCGGAGGATTTTTGGGGGCGGGCGAGGGTCGAGGAAAAGGAGGGAGGAGGTAGTTTCGGGGGTCGAGGGGTCGACTGGCGCAGAAGGAGGAGGAGGAGGAGGAGGAGGAGGAGGAGGAGGAGGAGGAGGAGGAGGAGGACCAGTGGAAACGCAAGAGTCATCAACGATGTTGGAATTAACCCTCCCTCCAAGCTCCCCCTTCATGGGCCCCTACAACGGTTCATTTCCATTGAGGGAACTGCCTCGTTGGAAGACAGCAGGTTGAAGATCCTGACCCGTGCCAAAACATTGTTCTCTGGATTTCAACGCCGCGTATCAACCTGACTGCTGCGTCCTGACGATCCAGAATCGTGCCAGAACGCCATTTTTGGAACTTCAACACAGCGAATCAACATAATTGTTGCGCCCGCATAATCCTGAATTTTTCCAAAACACCTTTTCTTGTATTTGGATCATGGGAATCCGTGAACCTCTTGCAACTTTTAAAGAGCGAATGTGCGTGGCGCTAAGGCGAGAGCCACATTTTGAACACGACCCGCCCTCAATCTGTGAAGCTCTTGTATATTTTTATATATCATGTGCGCGGCGCTCATGCGAGAGCCACATTTTGAAAAGGAACCGCCCTCAATCCGTGAAGCTCTTGTAATTGAAAAACGAGTGTGCGCGGCGCTAAGGAGAGAGCCATATTTTGAAAACCACCCGCCCTCAATCCGTGAAGCTCTTGCAAATTTAAGAACAAATGTGCTCGGCGCTAAGGCGAGAGCCACATTTTGAAAACCACCCGCCTTCAATCCGCGAAGCTTTTGCAAATTTTTGAAACTAATGTGCGCGGCGCTAAGGCGAGAGCCACATTTTGAAAACGGCCCGCCCTCAATCCGTGAAGCTCTTGCAAATTTCCAAATCGAACGTGCGCGGCGCTGAGGCGAGAACCACATGTTGCAAACGACCCGGTCTCAACCCGTGAGGCTTTTGCAACTTTTAAAACGAATGTGCGCGGCGCTAAGGAGAGTCACATTTGAACACGACCCGCCCTCAATCCGCGAAGCTCTTGTAAACTTTTAAAACGAATGTGCGCGGCGCTGAGGCGAGAGCCACATTTTGAAAACCACCCACCCTCCATCTGGGAAGTCTCATGCGAAACGCCCGGCCCGCCCTGAAAACAGGCCTCGGGGTGCGACAGGGTGGAGTTATCTATAAGCGGAAGGATTGGAGCAGGAGGAGGAGGAGGAGGAGGAGGAGGAGGAGGAGGAGGAGGAGGAGGAGGAGGAGG
>CAUYUJ010017615.1:1619636-1657176 GCA_963575745.1 Prorocentrum cordatum | reverse complement strand
CTACTACTACTACTATTACTATTACTATTACTATTACTATTACTATTACTATTACGATATCTATTACTATTACTATTACTATTCCTATTACTATTACTATTACTATTACTATTACTATTAATATTACCACTACTTTTACTTTTACTATTACTATTACTATTCCTATTCTATTACTACTACTATTACTATTACTATTACTATTAGTATTACTATTACTATTACTATTACTATTAGTATTACTATTACTATTCTATTACTAACACTATTACTATTACTATTACTATTCTATTACTATTACTATTAGTATTACTATTACTATTACTATTACTACCACTATTAGTATTACTATTACTTTTACTCTTACTATTGCTTTTACTATTACGATTACTATTACTATTACTATTACTATTACTATTACTAGTACTAGTACTATCACTAGCACTAGTACTATTACTAGTATTATTACTAGTACTATTACCATTACTATTACTATGATTACTACTACTATAATTATTTTTATTACTATCACTATTACTATTACTATTACTATTACTCTTACTCTTACTATTACTATTCGTAGTACTATTACTATTACGATTATTATAACGATTCGTTTTACAATCTATTACTTTTACTACTACCACTACTACTTCTTCTACTACTACTACCACTAAGAGTAATCGTAGTCCTAGTAATCAGGAGGAGGATGAGGAAGAGGAGGAGGAGGAGGGGGAGGCGGAGGAGGAGGAGGAGCAGAAGGAGGAGGAGGAGGAGGAAGAGGACGAGGCGGAGGAGGAGGAGGAGGAAGAAGAAACATAATAATCATGATCGTGAGAGTAGTACAATTCAGACTGATAGTAACACGATAATGGAAATAGTACGGATTATAAGAAGAACACATTAATTCTAGTACTCAGAAGAAGAATACGAACACGAAACCAAGTACTGCTATTCATAATGATTTGAGTAATGCTGATCATAGTGGTCGTATTACTAACATGATTTCTACTAGGAACGCTAAGACGAAGGAACAAGAGGAGGAGGAGGCGGAGGAGGAGGAGGAGGAGGAGAAGGAACAGGCGGAGGAGGAGGAGGAGGAGGAGGAGGAGGATAGGAGGAGGAGGAGGAGCAGGAGGAGGAGGAGGAGGAACAAGAGGAGGAGGAGGAGGAGGAGGAGGAGGAGGAGGAGGAGGAGGAGGGGGAGGAGGAGGAGGAGGAGGAGGCACGTCGCCGTATCTCCACGCCGCGGGCGCTTCCGCCCGGTGCTCGGGCAGATGGGGGGGCCCTTGCAGGCCGATCCGGCTCGGGAAGTGCCGCAAAACGATGGGGTCCGGGGCTCTGGTCGTGATTTTTTTCGGGGGACGAAGTCTATACATATCCACTGCTCCCTGGCCAGGCCCATCCTGAACCCAGGAGCTGTGTATACGCCCTCCGGTCATTGCGTCGCCCTATTTTTTGCGGCTTTGCGACCTGGACATGCGACGTCCGGATTCTTTCAGGACGGCGTCCCCGGAAGTCCCGACCTTTTCCCCGGGACCGGTTTTTCGTCCTGCGTCGTTCTTCACGGTCCCGGGGCCCGGCGAGGGTACCCGGAGGCCGAACATGGCCAAACCGTTCCCGTCTCGATGTTGTTGTTGAACATTATTTCTTCTTAAGAATAATTATTGTTGGGGCCCCTGGTGCGCGACCCCCCCGCCGCGCCTAGGCCGCAGCCTCATTTTCATCATTTTCGTGAGGAAGTCTCAGGTAAAACGATGTCATCCAGATCCGGTTGTTTTGTTGACGCCCGCTTTACCTTGCAAAAAACACTATAAAATGAAATTTCTTGTTCTAACATAACCAAACTTCAAGAATCCTTTGAAAAAAATGACACGAAGTGCACACTCGCGCGCGCAAGATGAAATCCTTCCAAAACCTTAGTTTTCGTAGCGATTTTAACATAAAAACATGAAAAACCCAATGGTTTTTCAAACAAAAAGTTTCAAAAATTCATCCCGCGCGCTCTTGCGGATTTCTTAGGAAACCCAATACTTTTTCAACATTTCTGTCAAACGGGCTCTTGCGAGCAACTTTTTCGAACTTCTGCAACAACGGTTGCGCACCTGCCAGGGCCATCATCCCTGTCAAATAATACCATGCGGGACACATTCGTTTTTTCTTCGCGCGCGCACGCCGTCGTCGTCGGCCGCGGGGCCCTGAATAGTAGCCACGGTCGTCCGCATGCACGAAGTGAAGTGTCCGAACGTCATAGGGCGGGAAGCTGGGTGTGGGTGGTGGCGAAGAGTCGTATGGAAATTTGGTAGAGCTTGTACCGGCCCCCCACAAAGTGGGGGTATTGCCCGCCTCCTATGAAAACCCTGGCACTGGTGAGAACGGAGTGTCCCCAGTCTAAATGATTGTTGTTGTTGTTGTTGTTGTTGTTGTTGAACATTATTAATTCTAAAGAATAATTATTGTTGGGGCCCCCTGGTGCACGGCCCCCCTGCGCCGCCTAGGCCGCAGCTACATTTTCATCATTTTCGTGAGGAAGCCTCAGGTAATACGATGTCATCAAGATCCGGTATGTTTTGTTGTAATCCGCTTTCCCTTGCAAAAAACACTATAAAATGACATTTCTTGTTCTAATATAATCAAATTTCAAGAATCCCTTGCAAAAAAATAAGGTAAAGTGGACATTCGCGCGCGCAAGACGAAATCCTTCCAAAAGCTTAGTGTTCGGAGCGATTTTAACATAAAAACATCAAAAAAACCAATGGTTTTTCAACAAAAAATGTCAAAATCTCATCCCGCGCGCTCTTGCGGATTCGTAGGAAACCCAACACTTTTTAAACATTTCTGTCAAACGGGCTTTTGCGAGCAACTTTTTCGAACTTCTGCGACAACGGTTGCGCACCTGCCAGGGCCATCATCCCTGTCAAATAATACCATGCGGGACACATTCGTTTTTTCTTCGCGCGCGCACGCCGTCGTCGTCGGCCGCGGGGCCCTGAATAGTAGCCACGGTCGTCCGCATGCCACGAAGTGAAGTGTCCGAACGTCATAGGGCGGGAAGCTGGGTGTGGGTGGTGGCGAAGAGTCGTTTGGAAATTTGGTAGAGCTTGAACCTGCCCCCCCACAAAGGGGGGGTATTGCCCGCCTCCTATGAAAACCCTGGCACTGGTGAGAACGGAGTGTCCCCACGTGCTAGTAATTGTTGTTGTTGTTGTTGTTGTTGTTGTTGTTGTTGTTGTTGTTGTTGTTGTTGTTGTGTTGTTGTTGTTGTTGTTGTTGTTGTTGTTGTTGTTGAACATTATTAATTCTAAAGAATAATTATTGTTGGGGCCCCTGGTGCACGGCCCCCCTGCGCCGCCTAGGCCGCAGCTACATTTTCATCATTTTCGTGAGGAAGCCTCAGGTAATACGATGTCATCAAGATCCGGTTGTTTTGTTGTAATCCGTTTTCCCTTGCAAAAAACACTATAAAATGACATTTCTTGTTCTAATATAATCAAATTTCAAGAATCCCTTGCAAAAAATAAGGTAAAGTGGACATTCGCGCGCGCAAGACGAAATCCTTCCAAAAGCTTAGTGTTCGGAACGATTTTAACATAAAAACATCAAAAAAACCAATGGTTTTTCAACAAAAAAATGTCAAAATCTCATCCCGCGCGCTCTTGCGGATTCGTAGGAAAACCAACACTTTTTAAACATTTCTGTCAAACGGGCTTTTGCGAGCAACTTTTTCGAACTTCTGCGACAACGGTTGCGCACCTGCCAGGGCCATCATCCCTGTCAAATAATACCATGCGGGACACATTCGTTTTTTCTTCGCGCGCGCACGCCGTCGTCGTCGGCCGCGGGGCCCTGAATAGTAGCCACGGTCGTCCGCATGCCACGAAGTGAAGTGTCCGAACGTCATAGGGCGGGAAGCTGGGTGTGGGTGGTGGCGAAGAGTCGTTTGGAAATTTGGTAGAGCTTGAACCGGCCCCCCCACAAAGTGGGGGTATTGCCCGCCTCCTATGAAAACCCTGGCACTGGTGAGAACGGAGTGTCCCCACGTGCTAGTAATTGTTGTTGTTGTTGTTGTTGTTGTTGTTGTTGTTGTTGTTGTTGTTGTTGTTGTTTACGACGCGAGCATGTCTGGGGATGTCTTGGCCACGTCGGAGCTCCGGGGCAGGCGGGCGCTGGTGCCCCTCTCCCCAGACTCCCGACGTCATGATTTTTCAGTGCGCGACCCCCAGAGGTCCGGACCTATTCGCCGGGACCGGTTTTTCAGCCCGAGTCGTTTTTTGACGGTCCCGAGGGCCGGTGAGGGCCCCCAGAGGCTGAAGATATAGCAAAACCTCCCGTCGTTTTTTTCTTTTTTCATGACTCGAGGGGGTCAGGGTCCTCGGCCGCCGCCTACGGCCTCGCCTGCGCCTGCCGGGGGGGGGGCCCTCCTCGCCGCGGCACGGGGGGCGCGTCGCGAGGGGGCCATCGGCCACGGGGCGGGCCGGGGCCCGGCGTCGCTCGGGCGTGCGCGTTTTTGGTTCGGCGAGGGCCATCGAGGAGCATTTTGGGGGTCATCGCAGCCCAGACATGCTCGCGTTGGAAGAAAGATCAAGACGGGAGGTTTTTCACCACTTGCGGCCTCGGGGGACCCTCGCCAGGCCCCGGGACCGGGAACAAAGACGGCGCATGGTGAAAAACCGCCACCGGGGAAAGGGTCGGGACTTCGGGGGGGCCCGTGTTGAAAAAACACGACATCGAATCTCTGGGATTTTGGGCCATCTTCCGAAAAGGTACACGCGCGAATCCGAAAAATGCACGGGGAGTGGACGTCCGAGCGATGGCGAGGCGGTGTCTGTATTCCTTCTGCTTCCCCCCAGGTCCCAACGCGGAGCGGGGTCGCTGCGGCGCCGCTCGGCCCCGTGCCCGCGGCGGTCCGGCAGTCGCCTGTGCCGCCGCTGCGGTGCCTCAGGCTCGAGCCGCCAGGGCCCGGCAACCTCACCGCAGAGGGCAGGGCCTGCGCGCGCACGACTGTCGTGGTACCCTCCTCGGCCTCGCCCCGCGCCGCTGTGGCTCCCCTCCCGCCGAGCGGTCTGCCCTCGGCGACCTCGGAAGCCCCGCAGCCGCTGGAGCGGCCTGCCGGCCCTGCCCCGGGCAACAAGGCGGCGGCCGCCCCTGGGGTGGCGCAGCCCCTTGCGCATCTGGTAGGAGGCGCCAGGCTTGCTTCGGATAGGTCACGTGCTCCCGGCTTGGCGGCCGTCTCGGTCGCAGCTGCCGGCTTCGCTCTTCCAAGACCTGCACCACGCCACACCCCTGGGAGCCTCCAACTTCTGCCGGCCGCGGGATCTGCGGGCAGACTCGCTCCCGCGTGCACGACCCCTGTCAACTACTCGCTTCCGCGAGCGACTAGCGCCCAGTGGCCGCAGACGGCCCGGCCTGCTCCAACCCCCTCCCAGGGTGGGCCTGCCGCCCCGATTGCAGCCCATGCGAGCTGGGCGCCGCCACCGATGAGTGACGTCCAGCGCCCACACGCAGCACTGCCCAGCTTCATCGCCTCCGCAGCGACCTGCGGCCCTGCGCCCGTTGTGGCCGCCGTGCCCGTCGTGGGGACGGTTCCCGGCGGGGCCCCGCCCGCGCCAGCGGCGGTGGTCTGCGCCTCCTGGCCGGCCCCGTGTGGCAGCCCAGCCGAGGCGGCGGGACCTGGCCCCGGCGCACCCGTCTGCAGTGGGCCGGGCAGCACGCCGCCACTGGGATGCGCCCCTGCCGCCACGGGCCCCACGCCGGCGGCCGCGTCGCCGGCAGCCCCTGGCTGCGCGCCGCTCGCCGCGGGCAGCGTGCCGCCCGACGCCAGTTGCGATCGGGCGGCCTGGACGACCGTGAGCGGCGGCGCTGCGCAGCTTGCAGACTGCACCGCCCCCGCCGCGACACACGTGGAGCCTCTCCCGAGCTCCTGTCGAGACTCGGCTGCGCCCCCCGCGGCAGCCGTCCCCTTCGTCCCGCAGGTCGCCAACGACGGTCCGGCAGATCGGGCCGTGGCAGGAGGCTGCGTCGTGACGGTTGCGGGCCCTGCTCGAGACAGCACGGAGGCAGCAGCAGCCACAGCCGCTGCTGCAGAGCCCGCGGTGAGCGACGAGCGTCCTGAATTGGTCACCACAGACGCTAGCATGGTTTAGGCAGGTAGAATCGCAGCACCAGCTGGCTTGCTTGGCGCAGGCGCAGGCGTACAACCCGCTGGATTTAGAGGCGCAGGCGAATGTACCCATGGGAGACGTGTGGACGGAAGGAACCGCAGAAAACGCACAGTTGATGGCCGAAGGCGTCAGTCGTCAGATTCATCACGGCGCGCATGCTCCTTGCACCCTGCGCATTGGGTTCTTGAATTTCTTCTGGCGCTATCTATCTCTACACTGCACTCGGGCGTCATGTGCAAGCATGCGGTGTCTTTCGGAAGGGGATTTCTGTAAGTTTTTTTCCGCTTCGCATGCGCCGCTGGATGAGTATGAGCGTGATGCCTCTGGGGACTGCCGCCAGCTTCGTTGGCCAGGGCGTCGAGAGAGGACCTATTCTATGGGCATGTCGTTTTGATTGCTATTTTTAAGATGGTGATCTGAGTACTTGTTTGGTGCTCCGTACTTGCTCTTGGTTCGCCCTGAGCCTGCCTCCTCCTTCATCATTGTATACTTCTCCGCCCTTCTCCCCTCTCCTTTCTCTTTCGTCTTCCCCCCTCTTCATCGTCTCCCGCCCTTCTTTAGTCGCCTTACTCTTCACTTTTGCTCCTCCCTCCATCCGCTCGCTTCCAGGATCTCTCGTTTCCCTCCTCATGAGTCTCTCGAGACGGCCACGACACGGTCTCAAGAGGGAAACGGATGACCTTAGGACCAATATGGGACCAACAGTTTTGTTTTGCTAAGCGATTTTTCCGCAAGCCGTTCCCATACGTGCTCCAATGCAGCTATCACAGCAACAACAGCTCCTGCACCTCCTCACAATTTAGTCACAGTTGCGCTCTCGCGCGGGACCTCTTTACAATTTGACCAGGAATCGCGCTTTCGCTGGGGACTTCCTCGCAATGTTATTCACTCGACACTCAGGAATCACGCTCTCGCTATGGACTTCCTCATGATTTAAGTCGGACTTGCGCTATCGCTAGAGACTGCGTCGTGATTCATGAAGTACTGACGCTTCAGCGAGCCGCCCGACCGACCCGGCCGTCTGGGCCAGCTCGCCCGACCCGCCCGTCGGGTCCGCCCGCCCGACCCGCCCGTCTCGTTCTGCCGCTTGCTTTCATCCTCCAGATCCCCCTCCTGCTAACCTCTCTCGTGTTCCATCCTTCTGCCTTCCCCTTGCCCCATCCCTCCTCCCTCCCTTCTCGCACTCCTCCTCGCTACATGTTTGTCCCAACCATCCTGTGGAGTTGGGTCATCGTTTTGAAGAGACAGCGCCCACGTTCCGTCCTTCCTTCCTTCCTCCTCCTCTCCTCCTCCACATCCTCCCTCCTCCCCTCCCTGCCGCTGCTCTCCGCATACCCCACACCCCTCACACGTTTCGTGGCCCCATAGGGAACTCCACCGAAGGCCTCAGTGGCGGTGCCCACATGCGTCCCCGCCACTCATGTCGGCATACCCCTCACACGTTTCGTGGCCCCATAGGGATCTCCACCGAAGGCCCCAGCGGCCGTGCCCACATGCGTCCCTGCCACCCATGTCGGCACACCCCTCACACGTTTCGTGGCCCCATGGGGAGCTCTACCGAAGGCCGTAGTGGCGGTGCCCACACGCGTCCCCGCCACCCATTTCGGCACACCCCTCACACGTTTCGTGGCCACATAGGGAGCTCCACCGAAGACGATACTCACAACTGCTTTACTCACAACTCATATGGTTAGGTCTTTCGCCAGGCTAACTTCCTTGCCTCCCTCCGATTCCTGTTTTAGGGGCTGCGCCAACTGCACGTGGCAGGTAAGAAAGATGTACCCCAATGGGGGCAGGGGCCTGGCGCCAGCTCCCGCCCCGAGCGGCCTCTCTTGGACAAGTGGCGCGTGAGCGCGCCACCAGGACATACACACCTGCCAGGGCAGGGCTAGGCAGGGCTGCCAGCGCACTTATCCGGGCAACCGACGCACCGGCGCACACCCCAAACTACTCTCGGGCTGACCAATGGGTTTCTTTTGTCGCATGTGCAACAGCAATTACTTTTCTCAGTGCAAGCAAGGTTTTTGGGAAAAAGGCATGCTCCGCTGGCACTTTCATTTTGCATGGACACCTGGCGTGCTGCGCACATGTGTTATACATGTTGAGTGCGAGGGTCATTGCCACTTTCTTGCTGCCCTACGTGGACTCTGTTGGTACACACGGGCAAACACGCATGCAGACCACATGCTCCTTCTACGCGCTGGGTATATGCGCCTTGAACGAGTTATATGCATCAGGGCATGTATGCTGCATGCAGCCCTATCAATACATGTGACGAGTGAGGAGGCGTAGGCAAATTATCCACAGCTTGTCGCGCGAATCGTGCTCGCGTCCAGTGCTGCCAGTGCTGGAGCTCGCCGCGTGCATGGGCAAGTTTTGGTTCAAGATCGCAGGCTCAAACAGTTGCCGAAAGGTCGTGAGGCCAATGGGCCTCAGCAGCCCACGGCTTCTCCAGGGCTGAGTAGTCGTAGTAGTCGTAGTAGTACGGTGGGGGCGGTGGTTAATGCTTGTGCACAGGAGGCTCCACACCCTGGGGGATTTCTTATCTGATGAGAGCGGCAGTGATCTCTATGGCCAAACCACGATGGGAGTTCCACCGGCTTCCAGACCTTGGACTCCTTAGACCTATCAGACATCTTAAGAATTATTTTGGCGAAGAACCCAACCATATGCAGTTGTGAGTACCGCAATTGTGAATATCTTCTTCGATGGAGCTCCTTATGGGGCCACGAAGCGCTGTACTGGGTGGGGGGGACGCATGCGGGCAGTAGCACGGGGCCCGTCGGTGGAGCTCCATGTGGGGCCGCGAAGCGCTGTACTGGGGGGGGGGGGGGCGCATGCGAGCGGTAGCATTGGGACCTTCGGTGGAGCTCCCTCCGGGGCCACGAAAACTCTGCATTGGGTGGGGGGGAACGCATGCGGGCGGTAGCACGGGGGCCGTCGGTGGAGCTCCCTATGGGGCCACGGGGCGCTATACTGGGTGGGGGGGACGTATGCGGGCAGTAGCACTTGGGCCGTCGGTGGAGCTCCCTATGGGGCCACGACGCGCTGTACTGGGTGGGGGGACGCATGCGGGCGGTAACAATGGAACCTTCGGTGGAGCCCCGTATGGGGCCACGAAGCGCTGTACTGGGTGGGTGGGTTGGTGGTGGGTGGGGGGGGGGGCGCATGCGGGCGGTAGCTCTGGGACCTTCGGTGGAGCTCCTTACGGGGCCACGAAACGCTATACTGGGTTGGGGGGACGCATGCGGGCAGTAGCACTGGGGCCTTCGGTGGAGCTCCCTATGGGGTCACGGAGCGCTGTACTGGGTGGGGGGAAAGCATGCGGGCGGTAGCAGTGGGGCTGTCGGTGGAGGTCCACGTGGTGCTACGAAACGATGTGCTAGGTAGGTGGTCGCACGCGGGCGGTAACACTGGGACCTTCGGTGGAGCTCCCTATGGGGCCACGAAGCGCTGCACTGGGTGGGGGGGTCGCACGCGGGCGGCAACACTGGGACCTTCGGTGGAGCTCCCTATGGGGCCACGAGGCGCTATACTGGGTGGGGTGGGGGGTCGCACACGGGCGGTAGCAATCGGACCTTCGGTGGAGCTCCCTATGGGGCCACGAAGCGTTGTACTGGGTGTTCGTGACGCATGCGGGCGGTAGTACTGGGGCCTTCCGTGGAGCTCCTTATGGGACCAAACGTGCGAGGGGTGTGCTGAAACGGGTGATGGCGATGATGATGATGGTGATGATGATGATGATGATGATGACGACGACGACGACGACGACGACGATGATGATGATGATGATGATGCTGATGATGATGATGATGAGGATGAGGATGAGGATGATGATGATGTTGCTGATGATGATGACGCTGATGATGATGATGGTGGTGGTGGTGATGATGATGATGCTGGTGATGCTGATGATGATTATTACGCTGATGCTGCAGATGATGATGATTATGCTGATGATGATGATGCGAATGATGATGATGCTGACGATGATGCTGATGCTGATGATGCTGATGCTGATGCTTTTGATGATGCTGAGGATGATGATGATGCTGATGATGATGATGATGATGATGATGATGATGATGATGATGCTGATGATGATGATGCTGATGATGATGCTGATGATGATTATGATGATGATACTGCTGATGATGATAATGACAATGATGATGAATAAGAATAACAAGAGAGAAGGTGGGAGGGGGCAGCGGGAGGAGGAGTAAACACGGGACGCTGTCTCTTCAAAACGAGGACCCAACACCACAGGATGGTCGGGGAAAACCCGAAGTATTCATGGACTTCAGATTTCGCATAAGAAAGTGAATCATTTGGCCTGGACTCTGGATGTTTTTTTTTGTTTTTGTTTTTCTTTGGTTCGTATAGTGAGAAAACGCTAGGTATGAAGCCGATATTCTCAGCGTGAGATTTTCGTAACTCTGAGCAGGGGTGTATCCTATGGCTCCTCATCCAACGACCTCGTCGTGTCGTCTTCGAGTGGTATGGCCAGTGACCGAAATCTCGGCCGATGCCATTCATATTTGGAAGTTCAGCGGTCAGTGTTTCGGGGGAGCGTGCCGCTTCTGGGCAGACTGGGAGGCCCAGAGGGGCCCCAAACCCTCGCTTCGGCGGACAGCGCCGACGCCGAAACTTTGGGCTCGCACGCGCCCGTTTGTAGTATTGTGTTGCACCGTTGTTCCACAAGCACTGCTTGCGCTTAGGGGTTCTTTGTTTTGCTCGCGTATTGTATGGGTTAGTCGGGGTTTCGGCTGGTGCCCGAGAGGGGCCACCTGGTCGCCGCCTCGTCGCCACGTCGTGCGCTGGGTGGGTGTGTCGGGGCTTCGGCTGATGCCTGGTTGGTGGCCGCCTCGTCGCCGCCTCGTTACCGCCTCGATGCCGCCTCGTGCGCTGGGTGGGCGTGTCGGGGTTTCGGTTGTTGCCTGTTTGGGCCGCGTCGTTGCCGCCTCGTTGCCGCCTCGTGCGGTTGGTGGGAGTGTCGGGGTTTTGCTCATTGGGTACCGCTTGGATTGGTTGCCGCCTCGTTGCCGCGTCGTGCGTTTGGTGGGTGTGTCGAGGTTCCGGCTTTTGCCTGGTTGGTGCCGCTTCGTTGCCTCCACGTTGCCGCCTCGTGCGCTGGGTGGGCGTGCCAGGGTTTCGGTTGGTGCCCGGTTGGTGTCGCGTCCGTCAATGCTGCCTCGTTACCGCCTCGTTGCCGCCTCGTGCGCTGGGTGTGCGTGTCGGGGTTCCGGTTTTTGCGTATTTGGTGCCGCGTCGTTGCCGCCTCGTTGCTGCCTCGTTGCCGCCTCGTGCGGTTGGTGGGAGTGTTGGGGTTTCGGCTGGTGCCCGGTTGGGTACCGCCTGGTTGCCGTCTCGTTGCTGCGTTGTGCGTTTGGTGGGGGTGTCGGGGTTTCGGCTGGTGCCTGGTTGGTGCCGCCTCGTTGCCGCCTCGTGCGCTGGGAGGACGTGTCGAGGCTTCGGCTGGTGCCCTGTTGGTGCCGTCAAGGTGCCGCCTCGTTGCCGCCTCGTGCGCTGGGAGGGTGTGTCGGGGTTTTGTTTGGTGCCTAGTTGGTGCCCCCTGGTTGCCGCTTCGTTGCCGCATCTCTGGCCACGCAGCTTCCACTTTATAGCTTACACATCCATTCTGCAAGAGCTTGGCGTTTGGTGTGCACGCAGGCAAACATATCGCATTCATGTTGTGTTGTTGAATTTGGCTGAGTGGTTATCACAATAATATTGCACATTCGGCATGCGTGCTGTATTTGTGCCGTATCTTTCCCAGTGTTTTATTTTTGTGCTGTCTTCGTTTCTGCATTATTTTGTAGCTGTATCAGTCAGGTATTCGCATTGTGGCGCGGACGTCGACCGAAGCCCAAAACCGAACCAAAACCTCCGAGTCCACGCATGTCCATACATTATTTGTAAACGTAGTAGATGGGGTGGAGGAGAAGAAGGAGGCGGAGAAGAAAGATCAGCAGCAGCAGGAACACAACGATAATGAAGAGGAGACGGAGGATATATGGAAGTGAGCGGAAGGGAGGGGTGGAAGGCTGAGGCAAAGGTGGTAGAGGATGAGGAGGACGAAGGGCATCGCTCGGACATTTGCATGTTTCTAGGCGAGGACCATCCTGGAGCATTCTGGATCACCGGGCAGAAAAAACACGCACGAAGCCGAAACATGCACGGGGAATGGACGTCCGAGCGATGGCGCGAGGGGAGGAAGCAGAGAGGGACGAGGGGACGAGGAGGAGGAGGAGGAGGAGGAGGAGGCGGAAGAGGAAAAGTAACATGGAGGCTGATAACGAGAAGAATGAGCAGGAGCTGGGAGGTTAATTGCAGCAAGGAGGAGGAGTAGGAGGCAGAGGAGGAGGAGGAGGAGGCGGAGGAGGAGGAGGCGGAGGAGTAGGAGGAGGAGGACCAGGAGGAGATCATGATGAGGAGGAGGAGCAGAAGGAAGAGGAAGAGAAGAAGGAGGCGGATGAGCAGCAGCAGCAGCAGCAGCAGCAGCAGCAGCAGCAGCAGCAGCAGCAGCAGCAGCAGCAGCAGCAGGACGAAGAGGCGCCCGAAACTGGCCCTACGACCTTTGTCTCACACTGCCGCCGCCGTGCCATGACCGGGCCCCAGTTCTATGCAAGCTCGTTTGCGGACTTCCGGGACCTCGGCTGCGATGGCGCTGCGCGGGAGGTCCTCGTCGAGGGCCTGCGGGCCCACCCGCGGAGCGAGCTGCTCCTGGACCTGGCGACCAGGGAGGGCGTGCCGCTGCCCGAGCCCCCGGTGGAGGCCAAGCCGCCGACCGCCGCCCCTGCCGCGCCCGCGCCCGTGCCCGCGGCCGCCCAGCCCGCTCCCGTCCTCCAGTGGAGGCCGCCCCCGCACCCCAACGCCCCGCTCGAGCGGGACGGGGGCGTCCCCGCGGTCCGGGCGCTCCGGGAGGCGCAGAAGGCGCACGCGGCGTTCGCGGAGGCGGACGCGGCGGCGTGGGCTGCGCGCCGGCGGGGGACCGCGGCGGAGCTCGTGGCCGAGGAGAAGCGCCTGCGGGACGCCGTGGTGCAGTCCATGCAGGCCTGCAAGGCGGACCTTCGGCGGCTCAACCTGGAGTTCCGCACCGAGCACTGCCGCGCGCCCAGCTATCCGGACACGCACGCGCTCGTGGACGACGCCGTGAGACGTTTGGGCGCGGATGCCGCGCTGAGGGAGCTCTGCCTACGCGAGGACCCGTCGGCCTTCGCGGAGGACAGCTCATGGGACGAAGAAGGCCCTGGCGCCTACTTGAGCCTGTCGCGGAAGATGTCGGAGTTCGACGCGCCCTTCGAGCGGGCGAAGTACCTGGCGCAGACGGGGCCGGGCAGCGTTCACGATGTGTTCGCTGCGATCGCCAGGGAGACGGACTCCCGCGTGCGGGCGCTGCCCCCAGGCGGCGCGCAGGTGCTCGTGCTGGGCGGCCACGGCGCTTCGGCGGTGGCCGCTGTGCGGGCTGGGGCGGCGAGGGTCGTGGTGCTGGAGCCGCGGCGCTTCGTCGTCACCGCCGCGCGCGAGGTGCTGAGGCGGAACCTCACGGCCGAGGAGGCTGCCAAGTGCACTGTCCAGGAGTCGCTGGGGGCGGGCACGTGGGACCTCGTGGTCGTCGAGCTGTGGCACGGGACTGGCGGCCTGGCGTGGGGCCCGCTGGAGGCGCTCGAGGCGGCGGCCGCTGCGGCAGGCCCCAGTGGCATCCGCGGCGTGATTCCGTCGGGGGTTGCCGTGCGGGTCCAGCTGGCGGACGGCCGCCTGGCGGACCAGTCGGGCTTCGACCTGTCCCGCATGGACGCGCGCTTCCGCGGCCTGACGCTGCCGCCGCTGCGGGCAGGGCTGCCCGAGGGGGCCGGCGGCGGCCCCCGAGGCCCCGGGGCGCACCCCACGGCATTTCGCCCCAGGCCCCTCACGGAGGAGGTCGTCGCCTTCGAGCTGGACCTCGGCCGCGCCGCCAGCGTGCTGAGCGACGTGGCCGGCAGGGCCGTGCCTCTGCGGCCCCGCGGGCTCCGCACGGGGTGCGCCACCGCGGCCGTGGTGTCCCTGGAGCTCCGCCTGAGCGGGGCCGGCGCGGGGCGGGCGGAGCTGCGCTCCGCGCAGTGGCTGGCGGGCGGGTGCCCCGTGGCCGAGGGGCAGGATCGGGGGCAACGACAGGGGGGGATAGGCATAGGGGGGGTATTGACTTTTGATCTCGGGGGCGGAAAAGAGGGGGGTGAAGACTATGGGGGGTTGATATCATGGCGAGGGCCATGATATTTCCCCAGATTTCATGGCGCCTCTTCTTATTTCATTACGTCCCTGGCCCCCCCGCTGGGCCGCGCACATGCCGCCGGTCATGATTTGCACCCCCCCCTCTTGGACACCCCCCTCTTGGCCGCTCCCGATAATCGCCCATTGATCGCCAATAGGGGCCCGATAGCCCTACCCAGCCCAGGAAGGTGCGGATTCACTATCGGGGGCCTATCGCCGATCTATCGACGATGTATCGCCGATTCCAGGTCGATGCATCACCCCCTATGCCTGTCCCCCCCCTGTCGTTGCCCCTCACAGGAGGTCAGCGGCGTGTCGGCGCGCTGCGGCGCGGGTCGCGTCTGGGTGGATTGGGACTGGTCCTGCGCGCGGGAGCCTCCCTTCGGCTATGCCGCGCTCTCCGAGTGGTACTTCGAGATGCTCCGGGACTCAGCTCGGCACGACCTGTACGAGGCGGCGCTGCAGGCGGAGATAGCCAAGGTGAAGCAGGCCATGGGCAAGTGCCGCGTGCTGGACGTAGGAAGCGGCGATGGCATCCTCTCCATGATGGCGCTGCGCGCGGGTGCATCTGCCGCAGTCGGCGTGGAGGTCGTCACTGCCATCGCCCGGGTTTCCGAGGAGGTGGTGGCGGCAAACCGCCCGGCGAAGCTGGACTCTGAGGCGCCCATCCCGGCTCTGGAGTCCGCGCCGTTGGACATTTGGTGCACTGACGTCCGCGGCGTGAGCGAGCCGCCCGACGACATGAAGTTCAACGTGCTGGTGAGCGAGCTCATGGACGCGTCGGGGCTCGGCGAGAACCTCGTGCAGCTGACGCGCAGCGCCCGCAGGCGGTTGTGCGTGCCGGGGGCGCCAGTCATACCCGCGAGGCTGAAGCTCTTCGGGGTGCTCTGCGAGGTCAAGCTTCCAGACCTGAACGGCGTCAACATGGATGCGTTCTGGCCCTTCTGGCCCCTGGAACGTATGGGCTCCTCGCTCTGGCTCACAGTGGATTTGGACAAGGGCGAGGGGGACTTCAGGACCCTAGCCGAGGCAGTCCTCCTCCTCGGCCCGCTCCTCCTGTCGCTGCTGCCTCCATTAGATTCGCTTGCCCAGACAGTGCCACAGGTTCGGCGAGGTTTCGCCACGTTGCCGCCCGTGGCCGCTGCGTGGCCGCCCCGTGCGCGTGCAGTGCAAGGTCCGCGCCCCACACAGATTCGCTTCTGGTGCAAGAAGTCAGATGCTCCCCCCACCCCCCCCCGGGGTTATCAGCTCGGCCCCGCGTGATGTAATCTTCATATGATTCTGCCTCCTTGCTCATTGTCCCAATGGGTTCCTACCATCCCAGGCGAGCTGGTATCCGCCCCCCCTCGCCCATGTCAAACAGTACCATGCAGTGCGCATGCGTTGATCTAAGATGAGCTTGTGGTGCGAATCCCTATCAACTAATACCATGCGGGCAGCATGCGCGCGTCCGCCGCGCGCGCCAAACGAAATCCATTTCAAACCTTGTGTTTTCGTAGCGAATTCAATTTGAACACTTTTTTCCCTCTCCAAACATGTTGCAAACATTTCATCCCGCGCGCTCTTGCGAATTCTTAAGGAAGCCATCGGTTCTTCAACGTTTTCCTAAACTCTACGGGAAAGGCTTCGCGCGCACATGTCGAAATCGTTCGAACGCCCTTGCGCGCGTGCTGTCGCGAGAATCCTTTGCAACAAATGGGACGACGTGCGCGCGCGCGTTGTCGCGCGCGCGTGCCGACAACCGTCGAAAGCCCATGGTTTCGTGGCGATTTCAAAACCGAGTATCCAAACGCATATATAAATACATGGCTTCGGAGCATCAGTTTTCAAAAAAGCTTGTGCTCGCGCTCTGGGGAATCCTTAAGACAAACACAGTTTTTTTCAAGATTTGCATGGCATTCTGCCAATCGGGCCTTTCGCGCCGGATGCCGAAATCAGTCGCACGCCCTTGCGCGCGTGCTGGGGGGGCACGATCCGTGTCCAATAATACCATGCGGGCCACTCTCGCGCGTCCGCCGCTGGCGCACGTCGAACTCTTTCCAAAGCCTTTATCTTCGGCGCGAGGACGCCGTCATCGTCGTCGGCATGATCAGCATCGGCGCCCGCACTGGCCGCGCCGTCGTCGTTGTCAATATCGTCACCAGCATCGCTACGATCATCATCGTGTCTACCTTCGTCGACGTTGCCACGATACCTCGCCCGCCCAACTCGCCGACTCGCACTGAAGTGCCTGCTGGGATGTGCCCAGCGGTCAGCGCAACCGCAGCCGCGCCGGTCGCGCCAAACTAGCTGGCCGCTGCGCGCGCGCGTGCTTGGGTTGGCGCGGCCGCAGAGATGCACCAGCCAACGCCAAACACTCATCGCAGTCGTCGCAATCGCAACCGCGTGGGTTTTGCAAACCGATTTGCGGGTAGTGGGGGGGATGATTGCGCGAGCAATGGAGGTGGTCAAGCGCGGTGCAGGGTAGTCAATTGCACAACATACATTGCACCACACATATTTTACCACATGGACTACCCACAAGTATTACACGACATAGATCGCACCGCTGGGGGCACTCTTGGGGCCTCCTGGGGGCTTCCTGGGGGCCTCTTGGAGGCATCTTGGGGGCCTCCTTGGGTCTCTTGGGGCTTCTCGGGGGCTGCTTTGGCTGTTTCAGGGCGTTCCTGGTCCGTCCGACGCCGTCTGAAGTCGTCTTGGGGGCCTCTCTGGGCCGACTTGAAGCGCTTTTGGGGTGCTCCAGGGCCGTCTTGGAGGCCATCTTGGGCGTCTTGGAGGCCTCTTGGGCTGTTTGACGGCAGAGGGCTCCAAAACGGCCCCAAAGGCGCCCAACATCGCCCAAGAGGGCCCAAAGATAGCCCCAAGAGGGGCCCCAAAGAGGGGGAACACGAACCAACAATTTGAGCCTTCCGCCCCGAGAGACCCCCGGAAGGCCCCAAGAGGCCCCCAAGAGAGCCCACGAGGTCCCCTAGAGGCCCCACGAGGCACCCAAGGGGCCCAAGAAGAGGCCCCAAAGGCACCCAATAGGCTTCAAAACTGCCTCCAAGAGGCCCCTGAGAGGCCTCCCACTATATCCAAACGAACATCCGAGAGGCCTCTAACCTACAATCCAGGCGCGGTGGCGGGATAGGCCGAAGGCCACTAGATCCGCCGCCCCCTGTCGATTCATCGCAGGGGTGCCTGGCGTGCTAGATGATTTCGGTTTTGGTTTTGATTCTTTTCCAAAAGAACTCCTCCTGGGGCTCCGGCGTGTCCCGCCGGGGTCCCGGGAATCATCTCAAAACGCATCCGTCGATGCCTTTGTTGCCCCAAGTTGGCCCAAGATGGCCTCCAACACGGCCAAGATCGACAGCGGCCACATAGCCGCCAGACCGAAAGCACGGCCCAGACGACGGACGGCGACGAGGCGGCGACGGGGCGGCGACGGCGGCCACATAGTCGCCAGACCGAAGACACGGCCCTCTTCTTAAGAACGGAAGTGAGATACCCTGAACGCTTGTTTCATACATGTATTCCTCTATAGGTATGTATTTATCCTTCGGCCTATCCCACCGCCGTGCCTGCGTGCCTGCGCTGCGGTTCAGAGGTTCTTGATCGGGCGCGAGTCCTTCTGGTTGGTTGTGCTCGGAGATGGACAGGATCACGGAGCTAGGTGAGGAGGAGAACGATTCTGTGGAGGAGGAAGAGGAGGAGGATGAGTGGGATCGGAGAGTGTCGAGGATCGAAGACAGAACTGAGGGATGGAGGGGCGACGAACGCGACGGCACACCAGGGCGATTTTCGAGTTCTTAGGGCGTCGAATTCGAGACTACTAGCGGCCACTCGCATCTCGTATACCCCATCTCATGGCGGCAGTGTTGAGGCTTATTGACTGTTTTGCCAGGTGTCTTAGGGATTGGCTAGGCTGTCGTAGCCGCTGCGTGCAGCTTTCTTGAACGGCATGTTGTTCGGACGGTGTTCGCTTCTGGCACCTCTGTAGATCCCCTCAGAGCGTTCCTGGGGCGTCTTCGAAGTCTCGTGGCCTGTAGGGAGCCTGTTGAGCATGGCTGTGCGAGTCTCTTGCGAAGCTTCAGGGAAGTCTCTTTGATAGAATTAGAGACGTACTGAGGCCTTTCGAGGCTGGTTGGTGGCTTCTTGGGGGTTCTTTTGGGCTTCTCGGTGCCGTGGTTGTGGGTGGGAGTCATCATGGATGATTTTTGGAGTCTTTCCTGAGGGCTCTTGGGAGCCTCTTAAGGACAGTTCTGAGGCTGCCTGGGGGCCTCTTGGGGGACTCTTGGAGCTTGTTGGGGGCTTCCTGGGGGTGTCGTCGGGCCTCTCGGGGGCCTGATGGGAGCCCCTGGAGGCCTCTTGGGAGCCTGTTGGGGCCCTCTTGGCGCGTCCTGGGGGCTCGAAATATCGGTTCGCGTCCCCCCCCTGGAGCGATCTTGGAGCCCTCTTGGGCCGTCGTGGAGGCCTCTTGTGCAGTCTTGGGGCCCTCTTGGGCCGTCTGCTCTTGGCGGCCTCTTGGGCCGTCTTGGGGCGGCCTTCGAGGTCTCAGAGGCCGTCTTGGAGCGTCAGGAATTAGAGAAGGCGAGAACGTCAGAATCCCCCCCAAACCTCCAGAACATCATTACATTCTACCTCTTGGGACAATCTTTGGGGGTCTCGGGACGCCTTGAGGCCGCCGTGGGCGTTTTGCAAAGCGATACAGTGGACGGCTTGCATAAGGAACACTTACTTTTCAAAACGGGCTCGGTTGTTCCTTCGGTTTGCATGCGTTTTCTGCGTTATTTATGATTTATCGCTCCTCATGCGTCATTCCTTGGGTTTAAAACGGCTTCGTGCCTTATTTATCGTTCCTCAGGTCAGGCCCATGATTGTAAGAGTCGTCTCGGAGGCCTCTTGGACTTCCCAGGGGGCTTCTCGAATCTCTGTTGGCCCGCTCTGGGCGGGCACAGGAGTCTAGAGGACCCGCGGCACAACCCCAGGGCTCACGGGGGACACCCCGGAACACCCCAGTGCAGTTCTGGTAGTTGAGGATTCAGGAGGAGGAGGAGGAGGAGGAGGAGGAGGAGGCGGAGAATGAGGAGGAGGGGGAGGAGGGAGGAGGAAGGAGGAGTAGAAGGAGGAGGAGGAGGAGAGGAGGAGGAGGAGGAGGAGGAGGAGGAGGAGGAGGAGGAGGAGGAGGAGGAGGAGAGGAGGGGGGGGGGGAGGGGGAGGAGGAGGAAGAGGAGGAGGAGGAGGAGGAGGAGGAGGAGGAGGGAGGGAGGGAGGGAGGGAGGGAGGGAGGGAGGGGGAGGGAGGGAGGAGAGAGGGAGGGAGGGAGGGAGGGAGGGAGGGAGGGAGGAGGAGGAGGAGGAGGAGGAGGAGGAGGAGGAGGAGGAGGAGGCGGAGAAGGAGGAAGAGGAGGCAGAGGATCCAGGCCCTTCAAGACTTACAATCCTGGCTGCAGCCCCAGGGCTCACGGGGAACACCCCGCAGCACCCAGGCCCAGCCCAGGAAACGGAGGGTCCGGGTGATTACGACTTAGAGAGTCCTGGCTGCCGCAGCAGCAGAGCTCTGAGCTTTGGGGCATTCCACTTCTTGCCTCGCATACACGGTGGGTCAGCGAAAGGCGGCGGCGAGGTCAAGACAGGTGGCCTCTTCTCGAAGACATTCCAGAAGTGATGGCCAGTGCGGCCCGAGCTCGCCGAAGAGGTGGTGTGCTCGGCCTCGCTGTCGACTGTGGCGCGCGGGCGCTGTCCTGTGCGCGTCGAGGCAGGAGTCTGCTTCGATGACTATGGCTTCGCCAGGCACACAACCCCCCCCGGACGGGCGAGCGGGTTGCTAAGCATACATGCGTGTATAGATGTCGACGCAGATATACGCACAGGTGTAATGCACATCTGCAGATCTATACGTCGGCATCTATCCATGCATCATACAGTTTCCACTGCGTAACTCGCTCATCGCATCCTGCACCGCATAGAGCTCACACCACACAGACTGGACTGCGTATATTGCACTAATCATCTTGCACGACATACCTTCCACCGCCTGCATCACATCATATGGGTTGCACCGCGCCCTGGCTTGTCGGTCCCTGCGGATTTCGGGCCTCGTTTTTTCGCTCGGTCGCTGTCCCTTCGTCGTGGTGTCTTTCCTCTGGCGCTCGCGTTTGTTCGGGCCCTCGTTCGGACTTGTTGCTGCCAGGGAGTTAGCGCTTGAAATTAACCCACGTCCAAAACAAACAATATATTGCACCGCGTAGTTTGCACCACATATCTCACACCCCATACATTGCACCACGTAGGGTTCACCCCACAGCTTGCAACACACAGCTCACACCACATAGCTCACACCACATAGTCTTCCCAAAGCCATCTTTTTTTTCTAATCATGTCATATTGGATCTCTCCAAAGCAGATGTGACACAGCGCGCAGTTCCCTGGGGTTCTTGGATTTCCTCGCGCGCGCTTCCTCGCCATCACCATCATCAGCGCAGTTGCATCACGACATCGCCATCGACAATCGCCGCAATTGCCGCCATCATCACTCAAGCACTTTCGTCATTGACACATGAACATCATCATCGCCATCGGCGTTACCAGCATCGGTGCTGAAATTGGCAGTACCGTTGTCATCGTCATCATCACAACACCATTGCTACTATCATCTTCATCATCCTTGCCGGCGTCGTCGGCTTCATCATGATACTGCGCCCGCCCGAGCCACCGACCCGCATGGAAGCGCGCGCGCGCTGGCGCGGCCTTTGACACGCGCTGGGACGTTGCATTCGGTAAGCGCCATCGCGGTCACATCGGTTGTGCCAAACCATCTGGTCGCTGTGCGCGCGAGCTTGCGCTCGCCATCGCGGCCAGAGGGATGCACCAGCCATGACCAAGCAGCCATCGCTTTCATCTTCGACAAAAGGGTCGACATCGCCCTCGTCATCGTCATCGTTGGTTGATGAGGTTTTGCCTGTCAAATTTCGGGTGGGTGGGATGTTTGTAGTAACGTGGGAGGTGGTCCCGCGCGGTGCAATATAGTCAAGTGTGCCACATCGATTGCACAACGTAGCTTCCTCCAGACAACTCACACCACAAATGCCACACATCATTGATCACATTTCTTGACACATCTACCCGCAGTGCACCATGTTATTGTTTTATGGCCCACGCAGGTAAGCATAGTATTAGTTCTGCTGCCGCTAATCATCATCGTGGCCAGGTGCCATCGACCAGCTATGTCGAACAGCATCTGCCCCATCGCAGCTCCGATGTGTAGTGTGCGCACGCAGCTCCTAGCACACCGAAATCAGCCTCCCCCCAGCGCAATCAACGCCCAGGAAACATTATCCAACACACATGTTAGCGACCCTTACCCGATCTGGAGCTCCCGACGGGTGAGCGACTTCAAGCGGCGGTGTGCCTCCCTCCTCCTTTCTGCTGCTGCGGCTCATCTTGCTCCCGGCTGCTGCTCCTTCTCCCCTCTCGTCCCCCTTCTCCGCCTCCTCGTCCTCCTCTTCCTTCTCGCGTTCCTCCTCCCTCTCCCGTTCCTTCTTCTCCTCCTCCTCCTCCTCATCCTCCCTTCCCTTATTCCTTTCCTCCTCTCTTTCCTCCTCCTCCTTCTTCTAGTCCTTCCTTTTCTCCTTTCTCCTCCTCTCGTTGCGCCTCCTCCTCCCTTTCCTCTTGCCTTCGGCTGGACAGGAGTCACTTGCCCAGAGGATGCCGCGGAGGATGGCCATGTGGGGTGTGCCTTGCTCCCCTCTCCTCCCCCCTCCCTCTTCCCTCCTCCCTCCCCTCCCTCCCTCCTCCCTCCTCCCTCCTCCCTCCTCCCTCCTCCCTCCCTCCTCCCTCCTTCTTCCTCCCTCCTCCCTCCTCCCCCCTCCCTCCTCCCTGCTCCCCCCTCCCTCCTCCCTGCTCCCGCCTCCCTCCTCCCTCCCCCCCCTCCTTTCTCATCGCTCACCCTCCTTCCCATGCTCCTCTTCCCTCCACCTTTCTTCCCTCCATCTTCCTGCCCTCGGCGTCGTCATCGCCATCGGTGTCCTCCTTCTCCGTCCCCCGCCTCTTGTGTTCAGTCTTGCTCCGTTTTCCGAGCTGGGCGTCGCGGAGGAGGGGGAGCAGTCTGTTGCCCCCTACCCCTTCTCCCTCCCAGGATCCTCACCAAGCCCATCGAGATGCTAGACCTCGAGCTGGGCGTGGCGGACGTCGATGACATCCCGACGCGCCGCGAGCTCGACTTCGAGGGTGCGGAGGATGGCACAGCTAATTGCGTGCTCTGGTGGTTCGAGACGCAGCTGAGCACGGCGGATCCGTCCATCGCACTCGCCCTAGTCTGTTCGGTGCGGACGGTCCAGCTCTGGGCCTGTGACCGTCCTAGCTAACCACCTCCCGCCAACATATCGAGCCCGCCGCGACGGCGAAGTTGGCCCCCCCGCCCCCCCCACCCCCACCCTCCTGGGTGAGGCTTCAGCTCACGATTGGCAATGGCACGACTCAGATCGAATTATGGGGATAGGGGGGGGAGCTCCACCTATCAATCATCAGGAGCCTGAAAGGGGTCCGAGCCAACATCGGTTCCAGGGGATCGCGCGGGCCAGGCTCTCGGTCCTTTTCCACGACGTCCAAACCTCAAGATCAGCGACCTCGCCTTCGCTGTTGGAAGCCGAGCGCGGTCAGTCTGGCAGCCAAGAGCCCCAGGATGACGTCGCCGAGATGTCTGACAGCCACGACATGGTGATCTCAGTTATGAAGTTGAAGCTGGATTCCACTGGAGCGCTGCTATGCGCGGACCCAAGCAGGACTAGGCTCTGCCGCTGCCACTTTCTGATCCTCTGGGGAGTCCAGCAGAGCGGCCGACACCTCTTGAGACCCTTGGGAGCCACCCGGAGCGGCGTCTGACGCGGACCCACCTGAGGTTTCGCCTCTCTTGGTGTCCTCAAAGGCAGAACGGTCGCACTTTCCTGAGCTCCTGGGTGGTCCCGGTGAACGACCCACCCCCTCTTTTCCACACGTGGACCTTCTGAGATCTGGCCTTGCGCACCAAGAAGACAGTTGTCGACACTTCCTGCGCAGTTGGATGCGTTGGGGCCACAGAGGTCATGTGCCGTGGAATGTCAGCATCCGCGTGGCACCCCAATTTAGGTCCGCTTCTGGCTCGTAGTCGGGCACGTGAGTGGGAGTAACAGTACTGAGGGCGACGGATGCCCGTCGGTCGTTAAGTAGGTATCATTGGACTCACAAATCCCAGCCGACTTCAACCCCCTTCCTATTGCAATAGTCGATGTGTTTCTGCTGTGTGCTGTTATTCTCTGGGAGGGCCTGAACCCAATCTGCTTTATCCGCCTTCCTACTTGATGTATTTACCTACCTCATCCGGCCGACGGGTAAGCGTAAGCGTTTGAGTAGAAATATAAGCACGTCGGAAACTGGAGCATATACATTACCAGTGGCGGGCTGTTTCTCAGTCCCACTTTTTTTGCTGGTTGGGGGCGACGTCGGGGTGGTGTGGTGCACATTATTTTTGTTCCCTGGGGAAACAACGAACATATATATATATATATATATATATATATATATATATAAACACCAGGGCCCCATATGCACCGGGATCCGCTTTCCTGTGCAAGTGCCGGTGCGGGGCTAGAACAGGCGTCGGTGTACAGACTTTGCGCAGTGCAGCAGCAAGGGGCTCGGCCCACGGGCACAGCGATCTATGATGAGCGCAAGGCGCAAGGGAAGAGGCTGGCTAACCTCGATGTCAGAAAGGGAGGAGGAGGAGGAGGAGGAGGAGGAGGAGGAGGAGGAGGAGGAGGAGGAGGAGGAGGAGGAGGAGGAGGAGGAGGAGGAGGAAGGGGAGGAGGAGGAGGGCGAGTCGAGGCAAACAGCTCGAGCGAACCACCGGGCCCCTGCCCACGTCCTCGCCGGCCCACCCTGCAGACATGGAGGCCAACGCCCAGGCAATCCACAACACGACCCTGCGACGTACCCAGCCCAGGTTTCCAGGGCTCGTTTCGATTCCTACGATCCAATTCGCTTTGACCTCGATGGCTTCCGATCCCGCTTCGATTCGACCTGGGATTCCGATATGGGTTCTGACTTTGTCACTGGAGGCCCACTGGCCTGCCGATGCCCGGGGGTCCGATGTTTTTCCCGACGCAGCTGCCGATTTCCGCCGCTCCGAGTAATTTCGATCGCCGATCCGAGTTATCAATCTCTGCATCACGTGACCAGATGATTGGGCCTAGCTTGTTATGGACGGTGCCAACACAGGAGCCGTCTTTCCTTTCGCAAGCTGCATCGGGTGTCGGCTCGTTGCGCGACTCGCAGGACAGCAGTCTAGAGACGAGGAGTGAAGCCGAAGGCTCGAAGAGGGAGGGGGCGGGGAGGATTGTAGAGGGGCAGCTGAAACGTTGACGCAGGAACAGCATGAGAGATGAGGGGGAACCGGATGCCAACGACGGAGCGACGGAGGATGTAGGATAGACGAAGTCGACGATCTTTCAAGTGGCTCGCTGATGGGCAGCGACGCCGACCCGATGTCGCCTCTGCGTCCCGAATGATCATGTCACCGTGCTGCCCCCGCGGCAGCCCTCGAGAGTGGCGAGCGTTTCGCAGTCCGCAGCCCCGCAGGGATGTCGAGGTCGAGTCTGCGTCTTCGTAGGGGCGTCACTGTGATGGGCCCCCAGCAGCCCTCGAGAGTGGGGACAGTTTCCTAGTTCGCAGCCCCCCCAGGATGACGAGGTCGAATCTGGATCCCCATAGAGCGTCACCGTACGTCCACTCACCCCCAGTAGCCTTGTAACTTGGGGGCAGTTTCGTAATCCGCAGCCGCCCCGCTCCCCCCCCCACGGATGGCGCTGTCTAATCTGGATTCCCGTAGGCCGTCAATGTGTTGCCCCCTTCCCCCTCCAGTTCGCAGCTCCTCCCGGAGATGGCGAGGTCCAGTCTGAATCCCCGAAGAGTATTATTGTGCTGGGACCTTCAGCAGTCTTCAACATTGGCGAACGTTTCGCAGCTCGCAGCGCACCCCCCAGGCATGGCGAGGCCTAGTTTGAATCCCCGTAGGGCGTCACTGTGCTGGGCCCCCCAGTAGCCCTCGAACGTGGCGACTGTTTCGCGGTTCGCATTCCCCCCCCTCCTACCCCAGAGATAGCGAGTCCCGCCATGGCGTCGCTGTGTTGGGCCTCCCAAAATCCATCGATGGCAAAGGATTCCGCCCTTCGCAGCCCCCCACCCCCTCCCAGATGGCGAGGTGTAGTATTGATACCCGCTCTGTACTGAATCCGCTACGCTCCCCCCCCAAGCAGCCCTCGAAAGTGGGGTTCGCACCTCCAGAGGGATGGCGAGGTCTAAATATGAGGCCACGCTCGTTGCCAACCCACGTTGCTCCCCCCTCGCAGCCCTCGAAAGTGGCGACGGTTTCGCAGTTCGCAGCCCCCCAGGGATCGCGAAGCCTAATCTAAGTCCCCGCTCGGTGCCACTACCCTGTCCAACCCAGCAGCCCTCGAGAGTGGCGACAATTCCGCAGCTCGCAGCCCCCCAGTGACGGCGAGGTGTAATGTAAGTCCCCGCTCGGTATCCGCTACGGTGTACCCCCCGATGAGCCCTCGAAAACGGGGACAGCTTCGCAGTTCCCCCCACACCTGGGTTCCAGCTCGGTGCCCACTACGTTACGGTCCCCGTCGCCAGAAAGCTCCGAAAGTGGCGGCGCACGCGGATCCATCGCGGGCGCGGGGCGGGCGGGTGGGGGGGCGCGGAGGGCGCGGCGATAGTGAGTGGTTCTGGAGCGTCGGCCGAGGCGATCGGGGGAGGGCCCGACACTAGTGCGGCCGCGCGGTCAGGCGCCCCCGCCGACGCCTCCGCGGCAGAGGCGATCGCGGGCAGCGGGGGGGGCGCGCGGCTGGACGAGGCGCGCGCGCGCTGGCCTTGAGCTCGCGCAGCCGCCTGCTGCTGCTGCGCCTGCCGCTGGCGACGACGAGGTGATGCGCGCGCCGGGCGAGGCGCGTGCTGGGCCGCCCTCGCAGGCGCGCGCCCGCGCCCGCGGCTTCGCGCGCGGCTTGGCCTGGCGGCGGGCGGCTCCCGGTCTGCGCGGGGTCCTTGGCGGGCGCGACGGCGAAGGTCGCTGGCTCGAGCGACGCCGGCGTCGTGATCATCCTGAGCGGGCGTCTTCAGGATGCGCCCTGCCGAGCTGACGCCGCCGGGCGGCGCCGCCGCGCCGCCGCGTCGGCGCGCGGCCCAGGGGGGGCCGAGTCGGCGTGGGGCGAGAGCTCTGGCCGCTGAGGCGGCGGGCGGCCGGGGCCCCCGAGGCGGCGGGCGGCTCACCCTGCCGTCTCCCGTGGTCGACTTCGGCGCCGCCCTGGTGCTGCTGGACGGCCAAGCGGGGGCGCGGGGCAGGCTGGGGGCGGAATTTGCCCGTGCACTCGGAGCGCTTTGAGTGATGCGTTCGCTCGCGCATCGGCTTGTAATTTTGCGCTGCGTTATGCTCGTTGCGCGCGGGGGGGCGGGCGCGCGCGCGCGTGTTCGCGCGCGGATCCACGCGCGCTCGCTCAAACACTCGCGCGCGCTAACGCGCGCGCAAACGCAGACGCAAACGCAAACGCAAACACAACGCACAAAGTGACAATCACACGGGAACACAAACGCGAACGCAATAACATTCACATGCACAAACACAAACACAACGGCAACCACAAACACAAGCAAACATACCAAGCACACACAAGCACAATCACAAACACAAACACACACATACTCACGCGCACACACACACATACGCACATACATGCATACATACACGCGCACGCACGCACGCGCCCACGCACCCGCACCCACGCCCACATACACGCCCGCACCCACGCCCACGCCCCCGGCCGCACCCGCACCCCCCACGCCCGCACCCACACCCACATACGCACGCACACACAACCGCACCCACGCCCACAACCCATACCCCCACCCCACCCCCTCACACACACACGCTCACACACAGAGACACACACAAACACACAGACGCACGCAGAGACCCACATAACCACACACACGCACACACCCACACACACACACCCACACCCACACACAAACACAAACACATTCACACCCACACCCACACAAACACAAACACAAGCACACATATTAAAACAAGCACACGCACAAACATAGACACACACACAAACACCAACACACTCCCACACACAACCCACACAAACAGACACAAACACAAACACACACAACCACAAACACAAACATAACCACAAACACGAATTCAAACACAAGCACAATCACAAACACTAACACACACACAAACGCAAACACGCAAACCCAGACCAACACACAATCACACACAAACACACAATAACACACAAACACAGACACAACCACAAGCACAATAACAAGCGCAATATCACAAGCGCAAAATCACAACCCAAACAACACAAACACTAACACACATCCAAACACAAACACGCACAACCACACACACAAACACAAACACAATCACAAACTCACAAACACACAAACACACACAACACACAACCACAACCACAACCACACGTACAAACACACAAACTTACAACCACAAACACAAACACACACAAACACTAACACACAAACACAAACACAACCACAAACACACACAAACACAAACACAAACACACACACACATAAACACAACCACGCACAAACACACGCAGACATACACACAACACACAACCGCACAACCACACACACACAGTTGTTGGCGTCGCGGCCCCGCGCGCGCAGCGACAGAGCGTAGAAACACTCGCACACACGCTCGCGTGCACACACACACACACACACATGAGCGCACGCACTCACGCACGCACCCACGCACGCACACACCAACACCCACACCCGCAGCCACACCCCCACCCCCACCCGTACCCCCACCCCGACCCCCCGCGCCCACACCCACACCCACATCCACGCCCACACCCCCACCCCCACCCGTAACCGCACCCTGGCCCCCCACACCCACACCCACACCCACACCCACACCCACACCCACACGCACACGCACGCCCACACCCACACCCACAACCATACCCCCACCCGTACCCCCACCCCGACCCCTACACACCTACACCCACACCCACACCCACACCCACACCCACACCCACGCCCACACCCACACCCATTCCCACACCCACACACCCACACCCACAACCCCCACCCACACCCACACCCATACCTACACCCATCCAAACACACACTCACACACACGCCGGGAGGACGAGACGGGTGAACGGGAGGAGGACGAGGACGAGGATTATGATGAGCGGGTAGGACAAGAATGACCACGCCCTCGGGCAGTCTTGGGCTGTGGACAATTGGGGAATGAAGAGAAGGCTTGTGGATTATGGTAATGCTATTGTTGATGATGTGGGTGATGAATTTCATGTTGTTGATGATGTTGATGATGTTGATGCTGTTGATGTTGGTGCTGCTGGTGATGCTGATGCTGGTGGTGGTGGTGGTGATGATGACGATGCCGACGTCGGTGATGATAGTTGTCATGCTGATGATGGGAAGGAGGAGGCGGAGGAGGAGGAGGAGGAGGCGGAAGACGACGACGACGACGACAGGGACGTTTGCATTGTCCGTGGTATCGGTCGTGCCGGGCTCCCCGGGGGGACTGTGCGGAGGTCCTCACGAACGCGCCCAAGTGCATCGACTCCCGCCACGCGCCGACCTGCTGGGGGCAGGCAATTGGCGTACTCCACCCAGGAGGGAGGAGGATAGGGTAGGATAGGACGGCACTCAATACGTGTGTCCGCAGTGGAAGGGCCTTGCCTGCTGAGCACTGGCAAAGCAAAAAAACAGAAGGGTGCCTCCATCAGGAGGTTGTGTGGAGGAGGAGGAGGAGGAGGTGGAAGAGGAAGAGGAGGAGGCGGAGACGGAGGAGGAGGAGGAGGAAGAGGAGGAGGGAAAGGGGGGATGAGGAGGTGGGAGAAAGGAATACGAGGAGGCGGAGGAAGAGGAGGAGGAGGAGGAGGAGGAGGAGGAGGAGGAGGAGGAGGAGGAGGAGGAGGAGGAGGAGGAGGAGGAGGAGAGGAGGAGGAGGAGGAGGTGGAGGAGGAGGAGGAGGAGGGGGAGGAGGAGGAGGAGGAGGAGGAGGAGGAGGAGGAGGATGAAGAGGAGGAGGGAGGAGGCGGATGAGAAGGAGTAGGAGGAGGAGGAGGAGGAGGAGGACAGGAGGAGGAGGAGGAGGAGGAGGAGGAGGAGGAGGAGAGGACGGAGGAGGAGAGAGGAGGAGGAGGAGGAGGAGAGGAGGAGGATGGAGGAGGATGAGGAGGAGGAGGAGGAGGAGCAGGCAAAGCAGGAGCAGCAGGGGGGAGGAGGAGGGATGATGAGGAGGCTGCAGAGGCTGCGGACGCTGCGGAATAGAAGGAGGAGGATGAGGAGGAGGAGGAGGAGGAGGAGGAGGAGGAGGAGGAGGAGGAGGAGACGAGCAAGAGGAGGAGGAAGAGGAGGAGGAGGAGGAGGGAGGAGGAGGAAGGTGGAGGAAGGAGGAAGGAGGGAGGAGGAGGAGGAGGAGGAGGAGGAGGAGGAGGAGGTGGAGGAGGAGGAGGAGGAGGGAGGGGCAGGAGGAGCAGGAGGAGGAGGAGGCGGAGCAGGAGGAGGAGGAGGAGGAGGAGGAGCAGCAGGAGGAGGAGGAGGAGACGGAAGAGCAGGAGGAGCAGGAGGAGCAGGAGGAGCAGGATGAGGTGGCATGATGAGGAGGCTGCTTCGAAGGAGGAGGAGGGGGAGGTGGGGGAGGAGAAGGAAGAGGAGGAGGAGGAGGAGTAGGAGGAGGAGGAGGAGGAGGAGGAGGACGATGAGAAATATAGATTGCAAGCCGGTGGGTATAATAGGGTGAAGTCTAGGTGCGAAGTCCAGCGGCCGACGGCTTAAAGAGGCTTCCCTCCTGTGCGCTCTTCTTAGCAGCCACTCCAGATGGAGTGCGTCCTTCTTTCCTTAATGGCGTCTCGCCAGAGGGTCCTGATGGTTGTGAGAAGGACCACAGAAGAGTCCCACGGGGGGGACGGAGAGCCCTAGACCGCCCGGCCCAGCTGCGGTTTCGCTCGAGACGTCTTCACAATGTATTCGGGAATCGTGCTTTCGCTGCAATGCCTGTTACATTGTTGGCCCAGACGGCCACGGTTCCCTGTAATACGTAGCACCCCGCAGATGCGGATAAGAGTGAGGGGGCGGTGGGGACGTCGGCAGTTTGCGATGCTCTGGAGAAGCCCGCCGCAGGCGCCAAAGTTTCTCAAGTTGTGCAACGAGCCCGCCGCAGGCGCCGATTTCTCGTTAAACCAATGTGGGTAGGTCGCGGGGGGGTCGCAAATGGGTCGCGGGTGGGTCGCGGGTGGGTCGCGGTTGGGTCGCTGTTGTGTCGCGGGTGGGTCGCGGGTGTATAGGGCAGAAAATCCACCCCATAAGAACTACCCCGTCAAGCGAAGCCGTTTAGTGAACGCACAAGGAATGAATCGAAGAGGGCAGGGCTGTTTAGTAAACGCCCACGGCCGTTTAGTAAACGTTAATTGTCGGGTCTGGGTGTTTTTTCCTCCCTTGAAGGTGGGTCGCGGGGTGGGTCGCGGGTGGGGTCGCGGGGTGGGTCGCGGGGTGGTCGCGGATGGGTCGCGGATGGGTCGCGGGGTGGGTCGCGGGTGGGTCGCGGGGTGGGTCGCGGGTGGGTCGCGGGTGGGTCGCGGGTGGGTCGCGGGGTGGGTCGCGGGTGGGTCGCGGGTGGGAAGACGACAACACACAACAACGACAACACCAACAACAACAACGACAACAACAACAGCAACAACAACACCAGCATCAACAGCAACAACACCAACAATAACACCAACAACACCACCAACAACACCAACAACACCAACAACAACACCACCAACAACACCACCAACAACAACAGCAATCACAACAACACCAACAACACCAACAACAACAGCAACAACAACGCAACAAGCAGAGTTCTCACCACGAATTCCTTATTCAGCCACGCACGCAGGGACAAGGAAAGACCGTCCAGCCTCCTCACTCTGACATGCACTAAGGTGCACGTGGCCGTGCTCTCACCCTCGTCCCAAAGGTCACAGGGAGAATTCTGGAAAATCTCTGAGCGTTGTATCAATCTCCAGGGAAATCCCCGCGGAATCTCATGCGCGTAAAATAAGCGTGGAAAATCTGCGGCATTTCCCCGGGGGGCAGAAATCTCAGAAACATCTCCGGCACATCGCCGGAAAATCTCTGGCGCGCAGAAATCTTTTGAACATCTCCAGCGAATCTCCAGTTACAAATCTATGGCGGAAAATATTTGGAGATTCGCTGGGACATTTTTTTGGCGCGAAGTGGAGATTCGCCAGGAGATCTCGAAGGCGCGAGTTTTTTTGGAGATTCGCAGGGAGATTTTTGGAGATTCGAGATTCGCAGAAATTCGCGGGAAGATTTTGTTGGAGATTCCGGGGCGGTCGTGGCTGCCAGAATCGACCCAGTCGAAGTCGAGGGTCGCCTCTCTAGCTGCGCGACTGGCCGTCTGCGCGGGAGCGGCCGGCGCGAGAGGCCACTGGGTCGGCGTGGACTTTCATCGGCGTCATTGGCCTCGACTATTTGCGCGTGGGCCACTTGAGGGCCGCTGGCAAGCAGCAGGGGGGATTTCAGAAGTTCAGGCTGCTGGTCTCCGCGTCGTCGGGCAGTCGGTCGAGCGGCGCGTCGGCGACGTGCCTCGGGGGTTCGACGTCCACTACTGGCCCCGCAAGCTGAGGAAGACGCACGCGAGCCACAAGCTTGACGAGGATCGCAGGGCCTTGCCGCTCAAGTTTGGGCATTTGGAGCCAGGTCCCCCGAAGGCGCGCGACATCGGCCGCCTCGCTGTCCTCGTTTGCGTCGGGCCCGAGCCGGCGGAGTTGCCCTTTCAGCCCGAGCTGTCCCCTCTGCCCGCGTCAGAGTGGCCGGAGTTTTCCCCGCAAGCGCTGGTCAACGTCGATAAGCTCGAAGACTGGTGGATAATTGTTGCCGAGATCGTCGATCGAGGACTTCTGGCGCCAATCCCCGCCGATGATCTCGGGCTCGCGGGCGGCAAGTTGCTGGCGGCCAGTTCACAGTCGCCGAGGCAGGGGCCCCGGCGGAGGGGAAGTTAGAGTAATTAGCGAGTAGCGCGGGTGATTTTGAACAGGGTGCCCGCACATACCTACTTCCGTCCACTGGCGGGGGGCTCAGTTACCGCGGTCCAGTCCCCTGTCCGGGCCAGCGCATCACTTGGGCTTGGTGAGGTACTCCTGTGTAAGCTGGGGCGACAAGAGGGGTGCGTCTTTCATGTGTCGTATCCCTGGCTGGCTCATGCCTGTGTGAACGGGGGAATTCCTATATTGACGACTTCGACAACTGCGAGGTGGCGTCGATAGGCTAGGCGCGCTCACAGGTGGTCCATCCTGGGAGTTTGCAGCACCAGATGCGGGAGAGCTACCTGAAGTATGCTATCCCAACTAGCGAGGCGAAGGCCAACCAGAGGCAGCTCCTCCGCATGGGCGTCGAGAAGGATGGCGTTGTTGGCCGGTCCGCAAATGGCCGCGCCAAAAACGGGCAGTTGTACAGCCTCACGTTGTGGCTGCTCTCAAAGGGCCACCCCCGTGGCAACCAGCTTCTCGTGCTCATGGGCCGCTGGGTGCGCTCTGTGGAGTTCAGGCGGCCGCTCTTCGCGGTGTTTAATGCCGCGTGGGAGCAGATTGTAGCGGGCCGCACTCTGCTGACAAAGCTGATCATACACGAGCTGATGCACGCATGCCTACTCATGCCGCTCACTTCAACCAGCCTGAGGACTATGACCTCTGGCGTCGTGTCCTGCTCCGACGCCAGCGGGGAAGGTGCCCGCATGTGCGCCGCGGTGGGGCTTGCTGGGGGGGCCAAAAGTTTCTGTCGACCCTCGGGGGCCTTGAGGTTTGGAGGCACCGCGTCGTTGGCTACTCTGGCAAACTGCTGATCAAGCCAGCGGTGGAGCTCAGCAAGTGCGACAGTTCGGCCGGGCCGGGGATCCTGCTTGTCAGCCTCTTCGACGGGCTGGGGGGCGCGGCCGCGTCGCTGGCGCGCGCGCGCGGGCACTGCCATTGCCGGCCACATGAACAGCGATGCGGAGAAAGGGGGCCAGACGGGTGCTACGTTCGCGGTGGCCCAGACCGATTGAAATGGGCCGAACCGAGGACATTCACAGGCTACGAATCGAGGACAGTTGACGTTCCAGCTTTCCTGGCGCAACGTCGTTCGGGAGCACTGCCCTTTGTGATCTGACGCAGGCTGGCCAGAGGATTCATCATCTGAGCGGGGTTTGCGGCGCGCTGGAAAAAAAACTCACAGTCGTCAGATCGACGCCCTGGCGATGTATCAGGACGCAGTCGCGGCGGCGGTCGTCGTTGGAGGTCGCCCGTGCCGGGGCGCGCGCGGGGCGAGCGCGGACCAGCACGGGCGCGCGCGGTGCCCCCCGCAGCGGTTTGTGCACGCGCACTCCCAAGGGGGGTGCGCAAGCTCGCCCCAGTGATGAGTGCACCCGCGCGCTGGCTGGCGGATGGTGTCCTATCGATGGGCGCAGGGTCTGTCCAGGAGTTCTCCCGCATCCTCCATGTCGAGGCCATGGGCGCATGCGACTCCCAGCGCACGGGATCTCGGCGGCCCCGTCTCTGTTGGTTGCCCTGGAAGAATTCGGTCCTGAAGCTCCCTGGGGAGCCCAAGGCTCATTGCGGCCCCATCTCAGCCGTGGGGGCCCCATCGTGCCCCCGAGGGCTCTTCGGTCTCCCCTGGTTGCTGCAGGGCCTCGTCAGAGGGCCCAGTCTGTGCGTTCCTCCGTCGGCGTGAGAAGAGCGCCCCGTACGAGCCCGCGGGATTGTCTGCGGCGAGTTCTGAGGCAGCTCAGAGCTTGCTGGCTCAGGACCAGCACGCGTGCCCCCCTACCAGTGCGAGCTGATGGCTCGGGACTAGAAAGGGGGTCCTGAGGCCACCCTGGGCTTCGGAGAGGGAGGTTCTGATGGGTTTCCTCTGACGCTACTCGTCCTCCGTGGCCAGGTCGGGCTCTTGCCATTCAAGCGTCGAGACCGAGCGCTGCTGCCTCGTAGGGAACGCTTCGGCCTGCGGCGTTGTCAGCTGGCTCTTCCCCAGGTTGAAGGTGGAGCTCGGGCGGGGCATCGCCAGAGCGAGCTTCCGAGGGCTCACTACCGAGCTCGAGGTGAGGGACCTGCTGGGCGAGACTGTCGAATTCTCCCGGGGCCCCAGCCGCAAGACAGAATCAGGCCGCAGAGTTGTGGAGATTTGTTTGGACGCTTGCTGGGAAGTCAGGCAGTGACACTCGCCTGGATCTTGGGGCTCCTTTTCGCCCGGGAGCCCGGACGCGGGCGTCCATCGACCCCGCTCAGTGGCGCTGGAGGCCAACGCTGTCGCGCCCGTTGGAGATCGGCGCGCGGGACCTGCGCGTCAGGGCACTGAAGCTCAGGGCACTGAACGCTTCCCTCTGGCAAGGACCCGTGCCGCCTCTCTCACGGGCGTGACGGTGCGGCACCTGGTTGACTCGCAGGTGGTCGCCTCGAGCTTGACCCGAAGGCGCAATTCGTCGGCGAAGCTGCGTGGTCTTATGCGCCAATCTCACATCTCTACGTGGGCATTGGCTACATCAATGCCACGGTGGGCCCTAGTGAGGGACCGTCGCGAGAATTCATCCCAAAGGAATGGCGCCGAAAAGAGTAGCTGTGAGAAAAGATGCTGGAAGAAGACGAAGCTGGCAGCATGCTCAAGAAGGCGCGCCGTTGCGCGACCTCCAAATAATTATGTTCGCTGTGCGGGTGGAGAGATCATTATGCTCGCTGTGCGGGTCGACTTTATTTTTCGCATGCTGGGGAGCTCATGGTTGGTGTCTGCTATCGCTGAGTGCTGCCGATCGCGAAGTTCTCATGTGTAGCGAGGCGTGCTGGTCAGAGCTGTAGCCGAAATGCTGCGGCGGCCCTCCAGTGGATGATGCCAGATCCGAAAGTGCATTTTCAATGTAACTGGAGTCTCATCTGGTCGTTCAAAAAATGAGTGTGCGCCCTGCCGCGCCGCGCTTCTCTCTGCTGGGACTGTTCTGGCCCTGGCGGCCGCAGCCTGGGGCCTAGGATGGAAAGCCATGGCTGCCGTGATGCTTGCGGGGTTTGGCGCGTTCGTGCGCACGGGGTAACTCTTGGTCACTCGAGCAAAAGCATGTCCTGATCAAGGAACACCTCGCAGTAATGCTTGCTCATCGAGGCCTCCAAAGTGGGCCTGCGCACGGGCGTCTCAAAAGTGGTGGGTCTGAAAGATGGCAACGGCAGAAAAACTTTGAGGTACCGTCGCTTTCTGCTCGAGCCTGTCGATCGTGTCTGTCAGGCGACGGGACCAGGAGCCAGGAATCAACTGTCCCAGTTGCTGGGTCTTTCGGCTTGGGTGCTGGAGGCTTCACGATGTCTAGGCTGAGAGGCGGCGGGGTCACGGTCTACTTTCCTCGCCATCGAAGTATGGAGCTGACACTTCGGCAATGGCGATGGGCTGGCAGTGAAGTCGCACGCGCGTGTCTGTCTCAGGCTGTGGCCAATAGTGTTGCTCTTGCGTTCGTGCCCAGGCAGAAGCGTCTAATTCGAACTGCTGCTATCCGCTGGAAACAGGTTTGCGTACACTTGTGAGAGTGGCTTATGAGGTTGATTGTCCTATAAACGCTTCGGCAAGCCATTCGAGGGAACCGTGACAGCTCTCGAAGGGGCCCCAGGGGGATTCAAACGCAGTTGAGTGGTGTGTCCCGGTGTTTTGGGGCCAGCCGCCCGTGGTGTGCCCCCTACCCCTGTGGTGGTGGTGGGTCGGCTGGCGGACGCAGCTCGCCCTGGCGCGGCCGCTGCCGTGGGGGTTGGAGGTCTCGCCAGGGGTGGGCCTCTGCCCGGGCTCCTGCGGCTGCAGCTCCTGATTTAGCCTGGTCGCGATCACGCAAGCTTGTGGCGGCGCGACGCCCCGCAGGAAAGGAGGACCCGAAACATGTAATCTAACAACCGTGGGGGTGAAGGTATGTTTGGTCTCCACAAGCGGAGCGCCGCCGTATCCCTGCAAGCGTGTGGCTGAAGCGGCCCCTTCGTCCGTCCGCTGGCTGCCACTGTAGTCAGGGTCTCGAGGGGGACCCAGGGAGATTGGAAGACGTTTGGGTGGTGCGTCCCAGTGTCTAGGGCCAACCGCCGTAGGTGTGCCCCCCTAGGCCCCCTTTGTGGTGGTGCGGCGGCTGGCGGGCGCGGCTCGCTCTGTCGCGGCCGCCGTCGCCTTGAGGGTTGGAGGTCTCGCCAATGGTGGGCCTCTGCAGGGGCTCCCGGGGCTGTAGCTCTCGACCTGATTTGATCGCGATCACACAGAACTGTGGCGGCGCGGTACCCAGAAAAATGAGGTACCTCAAACATGATATATGATGATGCTGCTGATGATGACGATGAGGATGATGATGATGAAGATCGTGATGAAGACGATGACGATGATGCTGAGGATGACGATGCTGATGATGATGATGATGATGATGATGATGATGATGATGTTGCTGATGATGACGATGGTGGTGCTAATGGTGGTGCTAATGATGATGTTGATGCTGATGATGACGATGATGGTGAATGATGATTGTGATGGCGGTGGTGCGGATGACGAGGACGGTCATGATACGATGCTGCTGGTGGTGAGGGTGACGGTGTTGGTCTTGATGATGGTGGCACGACGGCGACAACGATAATGATAATGAAGATGAGGATGATGATGATGTTGATGATGATGATGTTGTAATTGATGGTGGAGATGGTGATGGGGGTGATAGTGGTGACGATACGACGCGGCTGTTGGTGGTGATGGTGGGGATGATGGTGATCGTGTGGTGATGGTGATGGTGATGGCGATGCTGATGATGCTGATGCTGATTGTGGTCTCGATGGTGATGATGAGGGTGATGATGCTGAGGGTTCGGATTGTGATGATGATGATGCTCACAATGATGATGATGATGATGCTGATGATGATGATGATGAGGATGATGATGAGTATGAGGATGAGGATGAGGATGAGGATGATGATGCTGATGCTGCTGCTGATGATGGTGGTGGTGATGCTGATGATGATTGTAGTGCTGCTGCTGATGATGGTGTGGAT
>CAUYUJ010017615.1:1534636-1617136 GCA_963575745.1 Prorocentrum cordatum | reverse complement strand
CGACGACGATGATGGCGGACGACGGACGACGGACGACGACGACGACGTCGCGAACAGTCGACGACGGACGACGTGCGACTCGGACAGCGGTTGACGGACGAGTGCCGACGGGCGACGGACGACCGAATCTCCTGTTTTGTGGCGGCCCCGCCACCAGAATCAAAAGGCTGATCGTTTGTGTACTGCAGCTTGAGATGCAGGCCAGGGTTTCTTACGCCTCCGCCCACTCGGACGCGGGGTGGCGCGGGCGCGGCCGGAGCGCGGGCGGGGTCACTCTCCGAGTCTCCCAAGGGAGCCGCGACTGGGAGGTCGCGGCTTTCGGGGTGACGTGGGAACCCAATGCAACATCTTGATTTTCCGCCGAAGTATCCGGGCTTCGGCTGGCACTTGCTGTGTTCGCCGCCCTGCAGGGGACAGGGGATCTCTCTCAGCTCGGCATCCTAATTTTCAGACGTAATGCGTCCTACATGTATCTGCATTGAGTTAGTCTCCATCGGCAGGGACTGAAGAGATCTGCGGGGAGGCGGCCTTTGCGGTCAAGTCGAGTCCAAATACATAAAAGGACGGACGAGGGGTGACGACGGCCGACGGACGACATTCGTTTGATGACGAATGACAGACCATAGACTCCGTCCCTATGGTCTGTTTCTGACGACGGCGACGGACGCCGAATGGCGGGCGACGGATGACGGAGTACATATGTCGGACGATGCGGGCGACCCACAACAGGTGACGGACGACGGATGACGGACGACGATGACGACTTCGGACGACGGACGAATAACGACACCCGACCGACGACGACCACGGACGACGGGCGACGGACGACAATGGCGACGACGACGGACGACGACGGACGACGACGATGCACGACAGATAAAGAACGATGGATGACGGACGACAAGGGACGACGGACGACACGGACGACGGACGACACGGACTTCGGACGACGATAACGACGGCGTTGGACGATGACGACGTTATCGATGACGGCAGACGGACGTCGCCCGTGAACGACGACAGCGGCGTCGATGGTGACGATGGACGACGACAGAGGACGGCATACGGCGCGGACAACCACGGCGGACGACGGAAGTCCACGACGACGGACGTCAGATGACGATTGACAGACGATCGAAGGGACGGACGACGACGACGCCGACTCTGGCGACGGCTCCTCTGCCGAGTGCTCCCGACTCCCGACGACGGGCACGGGCCGCCGACGGACGACGGGCGATCGGGCGATCGGCGACGGACGACGGACCACGGAGGACGGACGATGCAGACGATATTGACGATACGGCGATACGGACGACGGACGACACCGACGGACGATGACGACGACTGGCCACGTAGGATGGACGACGCTGAACGACGGGTGTCGGACGACGATGCCGACGGACGACTGAGGACAGACGGCGACGACGACGGGCGACGAACGGCGGACGACGCACGACGGATGGCGGACGGAGGACGGCACGGAGATCGGACGACGACGACGACGATTAGCATCGACGTCGACGGTGACAAGCACAGGGGACGACGGACGACGACGACGACGATGACGGCAGCGGCGACGGCGACGGCGACCGACGACGGGCGACGGACGTCACGGGCCACGCGGACCACGTGGACAACGACGACGAGCTGGTCAGCTGCCGCCCCTCCGCGCGCCGCCGACTCCAAGGAGCTTCTTCTCCCAGCGCGCGCGCATGCGACCGGCGCCGCCGACTCGCCGACTCCAGGGAGCTTCTCCTCCCAGCGCGCGCCCATGCGACCGGCCGCCGAGGTGACGATGCAGATGCCGTTCGGCGAGTATCAGCTGAGATTCCGGCCGCGGGAGGAGTCGGCCGCGCCGCAGGCGCCCTGCCACCTGGCCCCGCCCCCCGCGGCGCCGCCGTACAGCGAGGCCTATCGCCAGGATGGGGCCCAGGCCTCCTCCGGCACTCGATCGTTTCGAGCCAGGGCCCCTCCTCTGGCGTCGAAGCATCGGTGCTGGGGGACGTCTTGCGAGGAAGGGGGAAGAACAAAGAAGAGGAGGAGGAGGCGGAGGAGGAGGAGGAGGAGGAGGAAGAGGATTGGCTCAGATTCGCAATCGGGTGCAAGGGCGGGTCCTCGTTGGTAGAACCCCTCGGAGGCAGGAGGAGGGGGGAGGAGGAGGAGCGTGGAGGAGGAGGAGGAGGAGGAGGAGGAGGAGGAGGAGGAGAAGGATGAAGCAGGGGCAGGCAGAAGGAGGAGGGGGGAGGAGAAGAGGGTCCGACCCCCGGCGTCGCCAGGACATGGAGGCGTTCCGCGCGTACCGCGACGAGATCGACCGCCTGACCAAGGCGAGCCGCATCGCCCACACCGCTTTCCGGCACGCGGACGTGGGCGCGAAGTGCGCCGTGGAGTTCTGCGCGCAGTGCTTGCAGTCGCAATGCCAGCTGTTCGGCGTGGAGATGAGCACCGCGGCCAGGATGGCAGCTGGCTGGTATGCAGTGGGGGGCGAGGGCCGCATGTGAGTCGGCGGCGCTGAGAGGGGTGCAGGGCGAGGCGGGCGGGAAGCGGGGGCGTCTTCGAAGGCGTGGGGTGGTCGGCAGGGCTCGACCTGATGGTGTTTTGGCGGTTTCGTGGGCCCTTTTCGTTTTGACTTCGTTTCGCAGCGACGGGGGAACGAAGACAACACGATCGAAAACGAAAACACACCGAGAATGAAAAGCACTGCTTTGGTCGAGCCCTGGTGCTCGGTCCCCGAGGAGCCGATCCCCTCTGAGTCAGGGGGCGAAGAACAGTATAAAACAACCTGTTCCACCGTCGTGGGCGCCTGCCTCCCGGGCGGCTGAAAGCTTTACTTCTTCTACGTGGCACTGCAGGTGTATAAACTTTCAGCCGCCCGGGGGGCAGGCGTCCACGACGGCAGAACAAAAATGTTCGATACCGTCCTTCGCCCGCTGACTGAGGGCCCCCCCCGGCTTCTGAGGAGGTGGAGGAGGAGGAGGAGGAGGAGGAGGAGGAGGAGGGAGGAGAGGAGGAGGAGGAGGGAGGGAGGAGGAGGAGGAGGAGGAGGCAGGAGGAGGAGGAGGAGGAGGAGAGGAGGAGGAGGAGGAGGAGGAGGAGGAGGGAGGAGGAGGAGGAGGAGGAGGAGGAGGAGGAGGAGGAGGAGGAGGAGGAGGAGGAGGAGGAGGAGGAAGAGGAGGAGGAGGAGGAGGAGGAGGAGGAGGGAGGAGGGAGAGAGGAGGAGGAGGAGGAGGAGGAGGAGGAGGAGGAGGAGGACAAGGAGGGAGGAGAGGAGGAGGAGGAGGAGGAGGAGGAGGAGGAGGAGGAGGAGGAGGAGGAGGAGGAGGAGGAGGAGGAGGAGGCCCCCACCCCCCTGCTCTCCGAGGAGGCGCCCGCCGCCCTCCCCGGGAGGAGGCCTGCGCCCCTCCCCTGGCCCTGCACGCTCGCTGGTGCGCGCCGCCCGGCTGGGCCTCGCAGCTCCCTGCTTCGAGTCGGGCGTGCCTCTCTGCAGGCGAACGATTTGAGAGCGTAAAACACAGTCTTGGGACGATTTGTTTTGACTATCTTCGAGTAGCTCTGAGTATTTTTGTGACCAAGTTCCGCTTTCTCTTCCAAGATCCGCCTGCAGGAGGAGACGTGCCCGACCGAATCCTTGCTCTCTTTTTTCTCCGCGCCCGGAGCGCTCCCCGAGCTCGAAGAGGAAGCGGCTGCACAAGCATAGCTTTTCGACGCTCCGCGCGGATTTCTTGGCCCTGCGCTGAGCCCCCCTCCTTGGAGCGCGGAGCGCGCCAGGGGCGGCGCTGGAGGCGCCGCCAGGGGAGCCCAGCGCAGATCCAAGAAATCCGCCCGAGACTCCAACAGTTTATGCTTATGCCGTTCATCGTGCCTCTACGAACGCACCGGCCAGGGCGGCGCTTTTTTTTAAGAGCACCCCGCGCGTACCAGGCACGGCCTCGAAAATGACTGCGGACAGCGGGTCGGGACGGGAGGGGCCGGAAGACAGTCGCTTTCAGTGGGGAGCAGCGAAGTTTCAGGATGGTGCTGTCTACGCTCAGTGCAGGTGGGGAGGGGCGATCTGCCCAAGGTGCTCTGGCGCTGACGCGTCTTCCAATATCAGGTTCTTGCTCCCGTGCAGCCCCTCGGGGCCCAGGTCGTCTCGGGCGAGGACGATCTTGCTCGGGTCACTCCGCCCGTGCGGAGCGTCGCGCACTCGGCGATGCTGCAGTCGAGTTGCCCAGTGTTGCCACCCTCTGCGGTGCAACGGGACACTCGGGCGGAGGCTCTTGAGCCGGACTCCAAAACACAGGCGCCGCACTTTTGCGGTCCCCGTGGTGGTTTTGCTGTAGGCGAACGCTGTGCCCCTGCGGGGGCGTCAGTCCGCCCCAGGCGCAGCCGCGCGAATTCGAGTCAGAGCTCTCCGCTTCGGGCTCTGACCGCAGCCGTCTTGGGCCAGTCTGGGGCCGTCTTGGGATTCCTTTGTCATGGGGTCCGCTCTTTTGCGCCTGGAACAGAACTGCCTCAAAACTGCAATGGTCTTGGCGTGCATCTGCTTCGCTTTACGCGCAATGGATTTTCTTCATCGCTTGTTGCTCCAGTAAGGCAATGTTGGAGGTCTCTTTGGGCACCCTTGAAGGATATCTGGGTTGGATTGGAGGTCATCTTGGGTCACCTTGGAGACTTCATGAAGCACTTTGGGGGAGGTCTGGGGCCATCCAGTGCCACCTGGGCGCCGTCGCCTTCCTTCGACGTGCCGACGTGTGTGTACATACCTATACGACCACCCTTCGTGTGATGAGGAGGTTGGAGGGTGGGGGGAAAGAACCAATTGCTGGCAAATGCGATGGGTGTGAAGATGACGATGCTGGTGACGCGCCCTTGAGTTAGCGACGACGCGCGATGACGATGTTGCGCTGCGATGTAATGTCGCTATCGTCCCCGCCTTCATCTCACTCGATCGATCCCACTATCGACCTCGAAGGATCGATCACGCTCGATCAATCTCACTTTAGATCTCACTATCGATCTCACTATAGATCTCACTATAGATCTTTCTTCCGATCTCACTATCGATCTTATTATCGATCGCACTATCGATCCCTCCGCCGATCTCACTATCGATTTCACTATCGATCTCACAACCAATGTCACAATCAACCTCGCTGACGATCTCACTATTTATCTCACTACTCATCCCATTCTAGCGATCCCATTGTCGATCCCGCCGCATGTCGGCATCGTTCAAACACCCTTTGCGCGCGTGCTTTTGGGGGGTGGGTCGGTCCCTGTAGTATAATACCATTCTGGCCACTCGCGCGCGTCTGCCGCTTTCGCATGTCGAAATTCCGATCACAATGTTCTCCACTGGCGCGGGGACACCATCATCGCCATCGGCGTGATCAGCATCGGCGCCGTCGTTGCCCTTGCCGTCGTCATTGACCAGCACCGCGACTCTCGTCATCATTATCATCATCACCATCACCATCACCCTCCGCCTCCTCCTCCTCATCATCATCATCGTGGCTGCCGTTGTCGATGTGGCCATGATACCGCCCCCGCCCGAGTCACCGACTCGCTATATTGCACTACGCAGATCGCACCACGTATTTGTTTACAGCATTTTCACCATGCAGATTGTACAGCATGTGCTCACACCACCTTTTACAACATTGTATTGCGTCGCATATATGCTACAACACCTATGGCACAGCATCGGCTGCACTATATCCATATATATATATATATATATATCCTCCTCCCTCAAACGAAATTAGGATCTACCGCTCCCCCTCGCTTGATCTTCGCCCCCTTGGATAGTGCAGGCTACATGTGATTTGGCCCCTTCGTTTTGCATAGGAAGTGACACCCTCCCAGCTGGACCCGTTATCGCTCCTCCCACCCTGATCATTGTCATATGTATTTTCTGCGTGCATCTGTTTATCAACAATCACCCATATCCAAGAACCCTTTGCAACATATCGGACAACGTCCACACTCGCGCGGCGTTGCGCGCGCATGCCGAAATCTGTAGAGATCTTCATGCTTCGTGCGGATTTCAAGATCGAGGGTCCCGAAGTCATATGACATCCATGGGCTCTGCGGCGTAGTTTGTCAAGCAAATCTGCGCGCGCGCTCTTGCGAATGCTTGATGAGACTCCGAGCCCCGCGACGCCACCTCCTCCTCCTCCACCTCCTCCTCCTCCGCCTCCTCCTCCTTCTCCTTCCGCTCTCCTTGCATGCCGATATTATTGGGACACCCTTGCGCGGTTGTCGGGGGGGGGGCCCTCCTCCTCTCCTCCTCCTCCCTCCTCCTCCTCCTCCTCCTCCTCCTCCCTCCTCCTCCTCCTCTCCTCCTCCTCCTCTCCTCCCCCCCTCCTCCTCCCCCTCCCTCCTCCTCCTCCTCCCCCTCCTCCTCCTCCTCCTCCTCCCGCTCCTCCTCCGCCTCCTCCTCATCCCCATCCTCATCCTCGTCCTCCAGCGCCGTCTCAGAGGGCCCCGAATGGCCCCCTGGCGATCCCTGTCAAATGATACCATGCGGGCCGCTCGCTCGCGTTGCCCGCGCGCGCATGCCGGAGCCGTCTCAACACCTTCATGACCGTCGCGTGGACATCATCATCGTCATCGGCGTGACGACCATCGGCGCCTTCATTGGCCTTGCCGTCGTCATCGTCATCATCGCCATCCACATCGCTACTATCACCATCGTGCCCTGTCGACGTCGCCATGATAACGCGCCCGTCGAGCTACCGACTCGCAGTGAAGTGCCTTCGCGCCCGCGCGGCCTGCGAGACGCGTTGGGGCAGTCACCGCAATCGCCGCCACATTTGTTTTGTAAGTTAAGCTGACAACTCCAAGTAGATTGCGCCACGTAGATTGCACCACACATACTGCCCCACAACATCAGTTGCACATCATAGGCTGCTAGAAGCTCGTTGTTTCGGGTCCACGCTGGCTAACTTGAATTTGCCACATATTTTCATACATCGCAGCTCCCCCCCGCAGCACCCACTGATCGTCTTTCTTTCTTTTCACGGTGTGCTTCTCTCCCCTTCCTCTCCGTTCGTTCTGTTCTCCTTCTCCTCCTCTTACTCCTCATATTCCTCTTGTTCTGCGTCCTCCTGCTTCTGATCCTCATCTGTCTGGTACTTCCTTTCCTCCTTTTCCTGCTACTGCGGATCATCCTGCTGCTGTTGCTCCTCCCACTCCTCCATTATTTGCGCTCGTCTCCTCATCCTCCCTCTCCTCCTCTTCCTCTTCCTCTTCTGGCGAGGCAGGGAGGGAGAGAGAGAGAGAGGAAGCGAGAGAGATACTAGAACCAGCGATCCATGTGAACTCACATGGTTTGCGAAGTACGGGGGGCCCAAACCCTGTGATTTAATTGGTGTGTGTGTGTGTGTGTGTGCGTGTGTGTGTGTGTGTGTGTGTGTGTGTGTGTGTGTATGTATGTGTGTGTGTGTGTGTGTGCGTGCGTGCGTGCGTGCGTGCGTGCGTGCGTGCGTGCGTGCGTGCGTGCGTGCGTGCGTGCGTGTGCGTGTGTGTGTGTGTGTGTGTGTGTGTGTGTGTGTGTGTGTGTGTGTGTGTGTGTGTGTGTGTGTGTGTGTGTGTGTGTGTGTGTGTGTGTGTGTGTGTGTGTGTGTGGTTTCTTGTACGGGAATGCCAGAACCATCGTGATTTGTTATGTTGTGCTTTTCCATTCTCCGACGAGAATCCACGATGCAGCCCTCCAGAGCTCTGAGCCCCAAAAACCTGCAAATATCCCAAGCCATCATGCCACCACACAGTTTCTGGGCTTCTCACACCAGCAATCTCAAACACCCCAGTGCAATTACAGGGTTTGGCGCCTTCTTACTTCGCAAACCATGTGATGCCACAGGGCTCGCTGCTCCCTCTAGTATTTCACTCGCGTTCTGCCTTTCTCTGTCTCTCTTTCTCTCTCTGCCTTTCTGCCTCTCTGCATCATCGGAAAGCGACAAGGAGGTCCTCCATCGGAAAGGGGCAAGGAGGTCCTCCTCCACCTCCTCGACCTCCACCTCATCCTCCGCTCTTTCTTTTCCGACGAGGCAGAGGGACATAGAGAAAGAGCAAGAGAGAGAGAGAGACCCTAGAAGCAGCAATCCTTGTGAATTCACATGGTTTGCGAAGTAAGGGTGCGCCACACCGTTTGATTTCTCTTGGATGTTTGGGATTCCTTGTGTGAGAGGCCCAGAAGCCATGTGATTTATTTCGCATTGTTGGTGATTTCTTGGGGATGCCACATCCTCCGACGAGAATCCATACTGCAGCCCTTCAGAGCTCTGAGCCTCAGAGTCTCTTAACATATCGTACGCGCCCGGAAACCATCATGAGGTTTCTGGGATTCTCGTACCAGAAATCCCAAAGAGTCCAGTTGAAATTATGAGATTTCACAGGGATCGCTGCTCCCTCTTAGTATCTCTCTGCGCACCGCAGGGCCGCGAGGGCCTCGGAGCGCGCCGATCCATGCCGCGGGGTCGCGGGCGGGCGCCTCGCGCACCCTCCCCGCGGTGCTGCTCAGCGCCGCGCCGTAGACGCCCCTGTGGGGCCGTACCCTGAGGCCGACACCGCCTGCCCTACCCCCCCCGCGGAGGACAGGGCCCGTGGTCGTAGCCTGAGGCCGACACCACATGGAGCCGTAGCCTGAGGCCGACACTCCTGCGCAGAGTCACTCCCCCTGGAGGGGCGGCTTACACCTCGGCGTGGAACCTGCGCCGGGGCCGTACCCTGAGGCCGACACCCCCAGGGCAGCCTCGGGGAGAGGACTGCAACCCTGCGCCTGCCGCGAGCTCGTCCTGGAGCCAGAGAGCCAGCTTCCCGAGCTCGGCCGCGTCGCGGTGCGCCCAGGCCTCCGCAGGCATGGCGACGAACACGGGCGAGGCCGCCACGGCCGGCAGGAGGGCCGCGCAGCGGGCTAGCGCAGGGCCCTCGGGTGGCAGCACGTCCATCTTCTCGTTCTCGTCCCCGGTCGGCACCACGGCCTGCGGCGCGCGCACGAGCACGAGGCCCCTGGGCGCTCCGCCGGCACCCGCGCCACTGCTGCCCTCCGCGGCGGCCCCCCCAGCCCCAGCCGCCGCGCCCGCGGCCGCCTTCGCCAGCTCCACCGCCTCCTCGGCCACCGCCGCGGCCCCCTCCTCCTCGGAAGGCCCCTCGATGCCTGGGCCGCCATCAGCACCAGCATGCGAGCGCCAGCCCTCCGCGCGCGACGGCGGCGGCGCGGGGCGGCACGGGGCGCCGCCGGGCGGCACCGCCGCTGCCGGAGCAGCAGCCGGCGCTGCGGGGGCCCTCGGCCACCGGGGCAGCCCGTCTGGAGAGGCGGCACGACGCATGCCCTCCGCGCTCCGCAGCAGGCGGCACGCGGCCGCGGAGCTGGAGTGCGGGAGGCCCGCCGCCGCGTGTGTGGCCAGGCACGCCCCGTGGGCGGCCGCCAGCGCATTCGCCAGTGCGCGGCGCTACGGTGCCACGGGCATCAGCGGCGTCGGGCGAGCGGCCGACGAAGGGCACCCTGCAGCACGAGGCTTGAGTCAGATTCGCTCCCTCCAGTGTCTCTCTCTCTCTCTCTCTCTGTCTCTCTCTCTCTCTCTTTCTCTCTGCCTCTCTGCCTCTCTGCCTGGCTCATCGGAATGGGGCGAGGAGGTCTTCCTCCACCTCCACCTTCTCCTCCTCCTCCTCCTTCTTCTTCTCCTCCTCCTCCTCTTCCTCTTCCTCTTCCAATGAGGCAGAAGGGGAATAGAGAGAGAGAGAGAAAGAAAGACTACAGGGGGCAGCGATCCCTGTGACATCACATGGGTTGCGAAGTATGGGGGCTCCAAACCATGTGATCCCAGTGTAGTTTGGGATTTCTGGTAGGAGAGCCTCCGGAACCTTGTGATTCGTTTTTGGCTTTTGTTATCCTTGAATATTGGGACCTCTGGGGGTCATAGCTCTGGAGGGCTACAGCGTGGGTTTTCGCCGGAGGATGTAAGCTTACCAACTCTCAAAGAGCACATGCAACTACATGTTCTTCAGGATTCTCATACACACCACAAGCATCCCAGTGGCATCATAGTGTTTGGCGCCCTCTTTCTTCGCCAACCATGCGATTTCCCAGGGATCGTCGATCCCTCGAGTCTCTTTCTCTCTCTCTCTCTTTTTATCTCTCTCTCTCTCTCTCTCTCCCCCCTCTCTCTCTCTATATATATATATATACAGATCTGTCTCTTTGAAGACGCTTCGCTTCTCTGCCTCATCGGGGGAGGTGGAGGAGAAGGAGGAGGTGTAGGAGAGGGAGGAGGAGGAAGTGAGGGAACGAAGGGAGAGGAGGAGGAGAGAAGAATTCAGTCAAAAGAAAATATGTCGATTAGTCGGGGCTGGGGGGTGGGGCTGTCTGAACGGAGTCTGGCAGGCAGCCCGAGGCTGAAGGAGCAGGGCCCGCCCGTATGAAAAGCAGACGTGCGTTCCGTGCCGACTACCATCCCTTCCACAGTCGCCACGAGCATATGCTTTGAGTAGCCTGGCTTCTACTGCCTCCCGACCCCCTCTGCGCCAGAACCCGCGTGCGTCTCGGATCACAGTCTGCCACTGGCTGCCCCGACTTCCGTGGGCCATGGCGCGCTCCTCGACTCTTCTCCTTTCTGGGTGGCTCGTGCCGCTCGCCAGGTCGACCGGCCCTTCGGCCTGCGGTCAGCTCAGCGGGGCCGCGCGCTCGGAGGCGGAGGTCCGCGACCACCAGGAGTGCGAGCACGAGTCCATCCGCTTCGAGGCCCTGCAGGCGGCCTCTGCGCTGTCGAGATCCAGGCCTTACGCCGAGCGGGAGGCAGGAGAAGCAGACCCTGCCAAGACCAGCGCGAGTAGCGGGCAGAAATCAGTGGAGGGCAACCCGTACGCTCCAGGGCCTAACGTCTACCTCGCGGACCTCGTAGACCATGACAACCCGTGGGGCTACTGCCTCGACATCGCTGGGTCCCCGCCCCACCCGCAGTGCGATAAAATTCAGGGGCACACCTGCAAGGAGGAGGGCAGAGACACCCAGTTCCGGTACGACCCCGACACGCAGTCGATCGTGTCGCAAAACTTCAACCAGGACTGCAGCCCGATGTACGACGGGTACCAGGACGGGAGGGCGTGGCAGGCGGACCTGACGTACACCAGCGGCGGCTGCCTCCGGGCCGCGGGGTCCCTCGAGGTGGGGGTCTCCCTCGTGCTGGTGGCCTGCCACAGGCACGACCTTCTGCAGAAGTTCGCCTACACCAGGGACCGGCGGTTCGCCGTTGGGAACACCAGCCTCTGTCTCGTCCTCGGCCGGGAGCGGGAGGAGAGGGACGGGTTCTCGTCCCGCAGGGCCGAGCTGCAGGACTGCGCCGCGTGGCCGGCCGAGCTGTCGACCTGGGAGGTCTGGCGGCGTGCAGCAGGGGCCGGGGCGAGACGGAGGGCCGGGAGGAAAGGCTTCCGCCTCTCGGACGGCGATGGATGGGCTTTCTCAGAGCTGCCCCCCCCCCCCCACCCTTCCCTGTCGCCCCGCCCCCGTCTGCTCGTCGCCAAGAGGTCCTGATGAGCAGCCACGAGAGGTACCTCCCAGAGTAGAGCGCCAGCGCTGCATGTGTGGGCGCCCCCTCGCAGCAAGCGAGAGTAGGCCCGCTGCCGTGGAGGTATACCCGCCCTCGATGCGGTGGAGTAGGCCGCGAAGAGCAGGCGGGAGGCGGAGGAGGCGGAAGGAGGAGGAGGGACGAGGGAGCAGGAGGGAAGAGGAGGGAGGAGGATGAGGGGTATGAGGTGAGAGGATGCTGAGATGGGGGGGGAAGCTGATGGTGGTGGTGGTGCTGCTGCTGATGATGACGCTGATGCTGCTGATGCTGCTGCTGATGAATGTGACGTAGCACCCCGCAGATGCGGATAAGAGCGAGGGGGCGGTGGGGGCGTCGGCAGTTTGCGAGATTCTGGAGACGCCCTCCGCAGGCGCCAAAGTTTCACACATTATACAATGAGCCCGCCGCAGGCGCAGATTTTTTCGTTAAGCCAATGTAAGTATGTCGCGGGTGGGTCGCGGATGTGTCGCTGTTGGGTCGCGGGTGGGTCGCGGGTGGGTCGCGGGTGTAGGTGGCAGAAAATCCACCCCATAATAATCACCCCGACAAGCGACTCCGTTTAGTAAATGCACACAAGGAATGAATCGAACAGGGCAGGGCTGTTTAGTCAATGCACAGGGCCTTTTAGTGAACGTCGATTGTCGGGTCCGGGTGTTTTTTCCTCCCTTGAGGGTGGGTCGCGGGGTGGGTCGATGGTGGGTCGCGGGGTGGGTCGCCGGTGGGTCGCGGATGGGTCGCGGATGGATCGCGGGGTGGGTCGCGGGTAGGTCGCGGGGTGGGTCGCGGGTGGGTCGCGGGTGGGTCGCGGGTGGGTCGCAGGGTGGGTCGCGGGTGGGTCGCGGGTTGGGTCGTGGGGTGGGTCGTGGGGTGGGTCGCGGGGTGGGTCGCGGGGTGGGTCGGGGGGTGGGTCGCGGGGTGGGTCGCGGGTGGGTCGCGGGTGGGACGACGACAACAGACAACAACAACAACAACAACAACACCAACACCACCAACAACAGCAACAGCACCATCAACAACAACAAGCAACATTCTCACCACGAATTCCTGATTCAGCCACGCACTCAGGGACAATGAATGACCGTTCGGCCCCCTGATGAAAATGAATATGGAAAAATAGTAATACTATTAATATGACGATGATGCTGCTGTTGACGATGATACTGACGATGATGATGGCGATGATGGTGCATATGATGTAGCTATGATAACGGTGACGATGGTGATGATATGGGATGGTGCATGTGGTGGTGATGCTGGGGGTGATGCTGATGATGACAGTTGGGCGGTGGTGATACTGATGATGATGATACTGTTGTTGATGATGGTGATGACGATAATTATGATGCTGATTAGGATGATGTTGCTGCTGATGGTGATGATGCTGATGATGATGATGGTGGTTGATGCTGTTGCTGCTGCTGCTGATGATGATGATGATGATGATGGTGATGGTGATGATGATGATGATGATGATGATGATGTTGATGATGCTGCTGCTGCTGCTGATGATGATGATGATGATGATGATGATGATGATGATGATGATGATGATGATGATGATGATGAAGAAGAGGAGGATGATGATGATGATGATGTTGCTGCTGCTGCTGATGATGATGATGATGATGAGGAGGAGGAGGAGGAGAGAAGGAGGGTGGTCATGACGATTGTGATGAATGCACCACTTCAAGGAGGCAGCGGCCAGACGAGGATGATAGTTGAAGGGGTGAAATGAGGAGGAGATGGGAGATGAGGATTATGTAGGTGGAGTAGAAGGGCAAAGGTAGTGGATGCTGCAATTCGGGGTCTGGCACGAAGTTTGTGAGTGGTTTGCCGAGGTGAAGCTACCTTGAGACGGCTTAATGGGCCAGCTAATGGCCTGGGGATGTCCCGAATTTAGATTCCATTCTGCGGTCTTGAGGGTCAATGGACCGCTTCTGGAAGTCCAATGCGACGACGTGCGCGAGGGGTGTGCCGAATTGGCGTTGCCAGGTGCAGTTTGAGGGGTCAGCTCAGCGCCTCTGGAGGTCTATGGGGCACGACGCGCCGAATCTGGCCTTCCAGGAGAAGCCAGCAGTCATGTGAGCGTGGGCGCATCGTACTTGCTTACGCGTCCCGGGAGCAGGGGCGTGCGGCGGCCCTGCGGAGGGCGCGAGGCCCTTCCCATCATACATCATGCATGCAGTCACGATCTTCTGGACGAACAAACAAGACACACACCCATTCTCACAGGGGGGACGCAGGGGGCTATGGTTGCATGTTGTCCCATGGGGTCCCGCTCGAACGGGAACCTCCTCTGGGGTCGGACAGCCCGCGCCCATACCCATAGCCAGTCCTCCTCCGTGTTGTTCGTTCGCCGCTTTTTCTCCAGACTATGCAATCTCATCAGACCGAGCACGGCTCATGCCGCCCTGGTTTTCTATCCGTTCCCTCGCAGGGGGCCCACCCGGGCACCACAGGGCAAATCAGCGGTTATTCTTGGGATGGCCTTGGGGCGCCAGTCTTTGGGGCCGTCGTGTTGTCTTCTTGGGCGTTCTTGGGCTTCTCCTCTCGGGGAGGTCCCGTGGCTGTCTTTGAGACTTGGGGCGTTTTGGATTTATCTCGGGCCCGTCTTGGAGGCCAATCGGGGGCTTTTGGGCCCGTCTTGGGTCTCGTTATTAGGCCGGCTGTGAGGTCCTCCGGGTTCCTCTTGGTCTCTCGGTGGCCCGCAGTGGGCCCATATCGGAATCATGTTGGGATCACCTTGGGCTTCTGGACTAGAAGTATAGATGAGATGCACGTGGTATAATGTTGTAGCATCCGTGTCATGCTATTTCACTGCTGGTACCTATGTGTCCAGCCACGCGCGTCCAGTCCGATACATCGCAGACTTCTCGCAGCGGCTCGTGTGCGATACTACTTTGCCTACAACAGGAGACACCATCCTACACTGTGTTCGGAGTGTGGATTGTCCTCTTGCTTGGGACTTCGCGCCCCCCTCCCCAGTATGCCCAGGGCCCCGTGCCCCGCTGACGGGCCGAGGGAATTTCAGCGAGTTACTCAGCGTAATGATCATACGATCTCCGAGTTGGTAGCTGAACTGTCCCCGCATCTTCTGGGATTGAGCCTCGTGGCGCCATCTATATGTGCAATACTTGTGGCCCTGATTGCTTGGGTCATGGCCAAAAACTTCCCCCATGTGCACTCCGACGAGCTCGGCAAAGCAAGCCCTTGCGCAGGTATCTGATCACGCCCATATGCGCCACGTGCGGTATTTATCCTGGTCCTGCGCAGCATCACGGACGTCGGCGACAGCGACGACCAGTCCAACCGCTACAAGCGCAACCTCTCCGACTCCCGCGTTCTTACCCGTGCGCTTGCATCCACTGTTGACTACGTGCACAGAAGGAAAAGCAGCGTTGGACCTACTTCCCGGAATCCACCTCTACTCCAACATCGGCAGGGTCGATACAGGTGGACCACTTAGCCTTTTGTTCCACCATGACACAAAGGCGGAATGGTACACGCCAGAGGGCGTGACGGTGCACGCCCTCTGGCGCACACCATCAGAGACCCTCTGGCGTGCACCATTAGACACCCCTGACGCGGAAGGGTGCACGCCCCCTGGCGTGCACGACCTCGGGCACGCCAGTGGACCACTCGTATAGATGATGACCCACGCCAGAGGGTGTGATGATGCGCGACGACCGCCGCGCTAGAACTTGGTGCAGCGAGCGTGCCGTTCCGGCATTCGTTGCTCCAAGTTCAGAAGTGGATCAAGCTCGCCGCGTGCCAGATGCAAGCACCTCAACAGGTGGCCGCTTTCCAACTTCGCGGATCGGGTGGTCTTGCTCATGGAATTGCGGTAACTCTCCCGACGATCATTATACAGTGCGGCGCACAAGTCAATGGTACCACCGCCGACGCCGTAACCAACGCAACCGCTTCAAGGCATCCGCAGACGAGCGAGTCACACGATAATGCACAGAACTTATCGACTTCAAGTCAAGGACTGGCACAAAGATTGTCTCATTAGTCTCCCCAGTGCGGTATGCTTCGTGAGAAGCCGCAACGCGCTGGGTTCAACATCGTGAACTTCCTTCTATCGGTGTTGTTTTTCTGTGCTTCAGGTGCCACCAAGAATTAGCTCGCTCTCCAATGCGCTCCTCTCGACGGATGCATGATCATGTTGCAGCTGCATTCCAACCAGATGGCCCGACGGCTGCGCCGACGCTTGCGCTGGCGCCCGACCGTGAGACCACGTTGCCAGTGTGATCACACATCGGTGGCAACTCATGGGAGCCTCCTATACCATTTTGTCGGCTCTTGCGAATCGACGTTGATCGACGCTCAATCGACGCCAATCGACGCTATCTGACACCACATCGGCGCTATCTCATCGACTCCCAGACGTTAATGGACGCTAGTCGACGCTAAAGACAGAATTGCGAGTGTACAGAAGGCTCCCATGATTTGCTACGAAATTGCCATCGACAAGCGACTCACCGCGCCCGCGCCGCCGATTTCGGGGCGAATGGAGCGACGTAGCCTCAGCAGCGCCAGCCAGCTTCGACGACGGGTGACAACGACGAGAGAGGCCAGGCGGGCGCCGCGTCGTGAGCGGCATGCCTGGACCGCCGAGCCCTCCGGGCAGAGCGCAAGCGCAACAAGATGCAAGGCCGCGAGCCGGCCGACCTAAGAGCGAAGCGGGCGACGCGTACTCCGACGACGGCGCGGCTACGGGTGCACACCCGATCGGCATCACCCCAACATACTTATACTGTATGTGCGTCGCCCCCCCAGGGGCGACGCGCGCACCGAGAAATCTTATAGTATATGCGTCGCGGCGTGCGCTTTCTGGCCACACCGCTCGGGAAACGATATACTACAAGATGGGTATACTATATGCTTGGGTCGGACGCGCGCCTCCAAGGAGGACATATAGTATTAGTATGTCTCTGTGCGTCCCAACCCGAGTACGGGCGAAAACTCGCCCACGCAATTCACGGGTCGCAGTGCCGAGCAAGGCGGACAAGCCCTGTGCGTCGCCCACCAGGCGGCCACAGCCGTGTGCCGAACCACGCGCGCCAGGGTGGCGGCCCGCAAGGGGGCGAGCTCCGGCGAGGCGCGCGCCCCCCTGCAAGGGGGCCAGGCATGTTCTTTTGGGCGCCAGGCAGGGCAGGTAGACATCAGGAGGAAAAAAAACAACACAGACACAATTAATCGTCGATTTCCCAGAAAATATGGGAAAATATGGGAAGTGGGGGGGAAGACAGGAACCCAGAAAATATGGGAAAATATGGGGAATCTTTTTATTTGTGTGTATTTATTTGTGTGTCCCAGTTCCCCTTCAAGGTAGACAGCATGATCGAGTCACTCAGCGAAGCCGCCCATCATGCCATGTGCTCTGCGGGCGCAGAAAACCGCGACGAGGGCAGGGGGGTAGCATCCGCGGGTTTCGGGGCAGGGGGCGGCGCGGAGGCCGATCCCAAGCGCCAGCGAGGAAACAGCTATGAAGCCTGGAACGCGTCAGTCTACAGGCCACCTGCGACGTCCTTTGTCCGCGCGGCAACGGAAGTGCAGGAGGCGGCAACCGCGACGACGCCCCCGCTTCACAGCCGCTAGCTAACTTGAGACTTAGGCGGAACTGTATTTGTGGGTAGATTGCCTACGACTCCAAGATTGCTGTCGGGCTGACGATCGTGAATTTCAACCGTGTTTCGAATCTCTACACGCTGTCATTGTTTGCGTTGAGACCACGCACCGGCACATCCTGAAACCTGACCGTCGCTCCGACCTTTGCGAGTCAGGCGACAGTGGTAAGGGCGACACCAGCGATGACTGCATCGACGACACCGTGCAGATGGCGCTTCTTTACTGTGGCCCTGGACGTGCGTTCGATCTCAGGTGCCCATCATTTGCGTCGATACCAGTGGAATGCAGCGTGACTGTATCTTCCAACCAGCATGCAGCATCGCCAGAGTGACCGATAAGAGCGTAAATCCCAGCGCATGAGGAAGCGACATATAATCAGCCCACGCGGCTCGTAAATTTGGGGTCGTGTTCATGGCTTCGCCCGAACGCACCGTTGAAACCCCAAACGCACGAGACGGCAAAGATTATATGACAGGTCGCTCGTGGGAGCATACAGGGGGAACGGATGAGTGATCCGCTGGTGGTCTCTGGGTTTTGCCCTCTTGGAGCTATCCTGGGCGCCATTTTGAGTCATTTTTGGCGACCTCTCTTGAGGCCTCAGTCAGGCATCGGATTCGTAACGGGTAGCCCGAATCAGTGAACATGCATTGGATGTTGACAGACTTTGTCCTCATGGCGGCTACGGTGGGGGCATTCGTTAAGGAATGGGCCCAGGAGGCTTCAGACCCTGGGGGATTCCTTATCTGATGAGGGCGGCAGTGCTATCCATGGCCGATCCACGATCGGAGTTTCGCCTGCTTCCGGACCCCGGATGCCTCATTCAAGAGCTCTTTGTCCACATGCCCTCACCGCACCTTGAGAACCATCTTGGGCCACCGTGGGGCTGTCAGAGTGCCTTTGTCGGCTCATCTCGGGGGGCCTGCAGCCGCTCCTGGGACCTGCTGGGGCCCGGATGGGAGCCCTCTCGGAGCACTGTGGGGGCGAGCCGCTCCTGGAGGCCATCGGAGCCCTCTGGGAGTCTTCGGGGTTTCACTCGGGGCAATCTTGGGCGATCTCGGGGTTATCGTGAGGCCTCGAGAGGCTATCGGAAGCGAATCGGCGAGAAAGCAAGCATCATGAACACACCAACGGGTTTGTCACATTTTGGCCTCCTGGGGGCTGTCTTGGGAGGCTCCATGGCCACCTGAAGCCGTCCTGTGGCAGTCGGAAGCATGTTTTGGTCTTTATCTGGCGGTCTGGAAAGCTCAGGTGGCCGTGCAGAATGCATCCTGGAGGCCTCGTTGGTGATCGTGGTCGCCGCATCCTTGCGGCTTCTCGGTCCCAGCCTGGGGATGTGTTGGCATCCAGCTGTGGGTCTCTACCCGGGAGCTCCCGGTGACTTTCCCCTCCAGGGCCCCCAGGTTCCGCCACGCGCGCGTGAAGGAGAATATAGTTTCCTCAGGAAGTCATGCCAGAGATACCAATCATGATGGTGGTGGTGGTGGTGATGATGTTGATGATGCTGATGCTGATGATGCTGGTGGAGGTGGTGATGATGCTGATGATGACTAGGATGATACTGATGATGCTGCTGATGATGCTGCTGATGATGATGCTCATCAGTATGATGATGATGCTGACGATGGTGATGATGATGATGATGACGATGATGATGATGATGATGATGACGATGATAATGATGCTGCTGCTACTGGTGATGAAGATTCTGGTGATGCTGCTGCTGATGATGCTGATGCTGCTGCTGCTGATGATGATGCTGATTATCATGACGATGCTGCTGCTGAGGATGATTGTGATGATGATGCTGATGCTGTTGCTGGTGATGATGATGCTTATGATGCTGATGATGATGCTGATGATGCTGCTGATGATGATGATTCTGCTGTTGATGATGGTGCTGATGCTGATGCAGATGTTGATGCTGATGTTGCTGATGATGCTGGTGCTGCTGCTGCTGATGGTGGTGCTGCTGATGCTGATGTAGACTGCTGATTATGATGATGGTGATGATGCTGATGCTGATGATGATGCTGATGGTGGTGATGATGATAATGATGCTGATGATGCTGATACTGATGATGACGATGCTGCTGCTGCTGATGATGATGGTAGTGGTGGTGATGATGAGGGTGATGATGATGGTGATGATGATGGCGATGCTGATGATGGTGATGATGATCATGATGATGCTGATGATGCTGATGCTGTTGCTGCTGCTGCTGATGATGATGTTGATGATGATGATGCTGATGCAGATGTTGTTGATGATGATGATGATGATGATGATGATGGCGATGCTGATGATGGTGATGAGGATCATGATGATGCTGATGATGCTGATGCTGTTGCTGCTGCTGATGATGATGATGATGTTGATGATGATGATGCTGATGCAGATGTTGTTGTTGTTGATGATGGTGATGCTGATGATGATGACGATGATGATGATGATAATGATGATGATGATGATGATGATGATGATGATGATGATGATGATGATGATGATGATGATGATGATGATGATGATGATGATGATTGATGATGATATGATTATGAGGAGGATGATGAGGAGTTGAAAGAGTAGGTGGAGGTGGAGAGCGAGGAGGAGGAGGATGAGGACGGGGATGGGGAGGGAGCTGAGGAGGGACGGATGAGGTTGAGGAGTTGGAGGATGGGGAGGAGGAGGAAGAGGAGGAGGAGAAGGAGGAGGAGGAGGAGAAGAAGAAGGAGGAGGAGGAGGAGGAGGAGGAGAAGAAGTTAAGTTGATAGAGAGAAGAGGAATGAGTAGGGTGGGAATGGGGAGGAGGAGGAGGGAGGAGGAGGAGGAGGAGGAGGAGGAGGAGGAGGAGGAGGGGAAGGAGAGGGGTTTGGAGGACGGGGGGGAGGCATGCCGCTGCAACTGTCCGCGCGCATTGCAGGATTCCGTGCCAGCTGTCGCAGCTTGAGGCGCGACCCTCGCTGGCGCGATCCCCATGACAGTACAATTTGCAAGATGCCCGTATGGAGTCCATGCCTTCGTGGAGTCTGTGCCTGTCGTATATGACCTGAACAACTCGTTCTTTTTGTTTTTTGCAGTTTGGGCATCTATAGTGCTTTGCAATCTGAGCAACTTGGCACCAACCTTGCCCAACAGGACAGCTTTTCCTCAAAGACCTTCGTTCCTGAACGACCTGCTTTTCATGGCGGAGACATATCCATCACCACCGTCTGGGGGATCGGTTCTCGCGGACCTCGGCCGGCGGTGGAGGAGCAGGGGGAGGAGGAGGAGGAGGAGGAGGAGGAGGAGGAGGAGGAGGAGGAGGAGGAGGAGAGAGTAGGAGGAGAAGGATAAGAAGGAGGATGAGGAGGAGAAGACGGAGAAGGAGGAGGAGGAGGATGAGAATGATGATGAGGATGAGGAGGTGGATGAGGAGGAGACGGAGGAGGAGGAGGGAGAGGAGGAGGAGGAGGAGAGGAGGAGGAGGATAAGGACGGAGGAGGAGGAGGAGAAGGAGAGAAGGAGGAGGAGGAGGAGGAGGAGAAGAAGGAGGAGGAGGAGGAGACGGGGAGGAGGAAGAAGAGGAGGAGGAGGAGGAGGAGGAGTAGGAGGAGGAGGACCACCGCCCGCTGGGGCCTCCATGACGTCCGTGCCCCAGGAGGTGGATCAGGCGACGTTGCCCGTGCGTGCCAGCATGTCACCGGCCTGCCTGTGGACCCACCGCAACTCCTCCTCCTCCTCCTCCCCTCTCCTCCTCCTCCTCCTCCTCCTCTTCCTCTCCGTCTCCGTCTCCTCCTCCTCCTCCTCCTCCTCCTCCTCCTCCGTGGACCCTTCTTTGCAGCGGCCGCCGTGCTGATGGAGCGCCCGCCGCGGCCGGCAGCGCACGCCACGCGTCCGAGCCAGGCGGCTGCCGGGCGGTCTCGCGCTCTCTGTCCATGGGCGCGCGAGCGCGCGCGCGGGACGGGATGCGTCCCAGCCGCGCGCAGAGGGGGTAGGGGGAGGGGGGAAGGCTCCTCAGAGGGAGACTGCTTTCAGAAGGCGCGGCCCTTGTCTATATACATATGTGTACATGCACATCTGTATGTATGTACGTATGTCTGCATGTCTGTCTGTCTGTCTGCATGTATGTATGTCTGTCTGTCTGTATGTATGGATGCATGCATGTATGCATCTGTATATATGTTGATATACGTATGTATATATTTGAGAGAGAGATAGAGAGAGAGAGGCCCTCGCCTTCTAAGAAGCAGCCTCCTCCGAAGAAGCCTGCCCCTCTCCCGCTAACCCCCCTCGTGCGCGCCGCCAAGCTTCAGACCAGAGGTCACCGAAGGTGTCACTATACGCCTCCTAAGGTGGGATCCGAGTCGCTGGGGTGGGGTCGGAGAATCGCGCCGCATCCCCGATGCATCGACGATGCGGCTCGATGTGGATCCCAACTTCCTCCACGCCGACGTCGCCGATGCATCGCTAATGCATGTGTGATGCATCGGCAATGCGGCGCCATCCTCCGACCTCATCTACTCGGACTCCTTGCGGGAGGCCTCTAGTCACGGGTTCTGTTGCACCCTGTCTGGGGATCCGCCGTACTTGGGGTGATTTCGCAAACAGGGCGGAATTTACCTCTCTGCTTTTCAAGCTCCTTTGATTTCGATCTCCTCCTACTTTGCCGTCGCTGTTGCTGCCATACCTTTTCGGACAGATTCGGCCCGCTGTTCTGAGGCGGAAGTCCCCGCCCTACTTTTTCGCGTCGTTTGGGGTGCATTGTCGATACAAATTTACGCAGGAGCTTCAACCAAAGTACGGCGGATTCGGAGTCAAAGCTGTATCTGGAGGCTCCATGAGCCTCTGAAGGCTCCGTGCGGCCTCCCAGAGAGGAAAGCGTGCTGCAGAAGTCATTCGGGGAACGAGCAAGGACATAAACATAAGAGCTTCCGGAGGTCCAGCGAGCTGGCTCGTGGCACACTGCGGCGCGCTGTGGTGCCGTGGCGCACTGAGCTTCGGGCCCGCTTGCATTCGCGTCCTTTCGCTTCGGAGAGTCACATCCGTCCTTTCGCCTCGGAGAAGCACATGTCGGTCGTGCTGCGTGCTGTCGCGACGGTCCTGCCCGCGATGGCGGTGGGCGCGCTTGCCGGCCACGCCCGCCTCTCGTCCCTCAGGCCGTCCGCTCGTCGCTGCCTGCACCTGCAGGGGCGCAGCCGCTGCTTCCCCGAGGCACGCGCGCAGGCGACGCGGGAACGGCCCGCGTCGCGCGCCTCGGCTGCCGCGCGGGCGCCCGGGAGGGCAGCGCGGCGCGCTGCAGGAGGGGCGTCCGAGGCGGGACTCTGCACACGACCGCGGCCCAGAGGATCCTTTTCTGGGGACCTCGGCGGGCGATGGATGCGGACATACATCCGTATGTATGTATGTATGTATGTATGTCTGTATGTCTGTATGTCTGTATGTCTGTATGTCTGTATGTCTGTATGTCTGTATGTCTGTATGTCTGTATGTCTGTATGTCTGTATGTCTGTATGTCTGTATGTCTGTATATCTGTATGTCTGTATGTCTGTATGTCTGTATGTCTGTGTGTGTATGTATGTATGTATGTATGCATGCATACATGCATGCATGCATGCATGCATGTATGTATGTATGTATGTATGTATTTATGTATGTGTGTATGTATGTGTGTATGTATGTATGTATGTATGTATGTATGTATGTATGAATGAATGAATGAATGAATGAATGTATGTATGTGTGTACGTATGTATGTGTGTATGTATGTATGTATGTATGTATGTATGTATGCATGTATGTATGTATGTATGTATGTATGTATGTATGTATGTATGTATGTGTGTATGCATGCATGCATGCATGCATGCATGCATGCATGTATGTATATGTATATGTATATATATATGTATATCACGATATATATATATATATATATATACACACGAATATATGTATATAAGCATGTATATGTCTCGTCCTATATGTTTGCAAGCCCGGGCGGGGGGAGAACCCATCCCACCCCCCCAAAACCGGACTCCCGGGATCTGGGGCTTTGGGACCCTCCAGACGGGCCTCGAAGCGGCCACCGGGCCTCACATGGCGTTTTGCCAAGCCTTCCCAGCACACCTAGGGCGATCAGGGGGGTCATCGGAGACGTCCCAGAGACCGCCAAGACAGCACAAGAGCGCTCCAAGAGTGACCGACGTGACCTCAAGATGGCCCAAGAGGCCTCCAGGACGGCCCCAAAGACGCCTTCAAGAGCACTCCCAAGAGGGCCCCCCGAGGCAAAAATCATTGATTTTCAGTGGATTTTTTTGTGAATTTTAGGTTTCTCCTCTTTTCGGCTTCCCGACGCTCCAAGACGGCGGTCTTCTGGGCGTCCGAAGCCGCCTGGGAGGCTCCAAAATCGCCCCACAACCATCCGAAAGGGCTTCCAGGCAGTCCAAGAGAGCCCCCAAACGGCACAACACGGGTCCAAGATGGCCCTCAGAGCGCCCCATGGCGGCCCAAGATGGCCCAAAGACACCCTCCGAAGAATTCCAAATCGTGATTCGGTCGTTCAGGGAGACCGCGGTTGGAGGCAGGGTGGCCCGAGGAAGCCCCCGGAGGCCCCCAGAATACGCCCAGGAGGTCTCCAGAAGGCCTTAAGCAATCCTGAAACAAATTTTGTGAGGCCCCTAGAGGCTCTCCAAGGAGGAGCCTCCGCAAAAAAGAGCTGAGAAGGATGGGGAGAATGCGCAGCGTATGGCGAAAATAAGGAAAAAGAAGCATGGAGGAAGGATAACGAATAATATTATTACAGCGGCGATGCCAGAAAAGGCAACCAGGAGTTATCGCTAAATTGTCGGCTTGCCCTTCCTGCTATTCCGCCTGCATACCAAACTTCAAGGACCAAGGTGCATGGCGCGAAGCGCCAGTGCAGTCTTGTATGTATGTATGTATCTATGTATGCATGCATGCATGTATGATATATGTATGTATGTCTGTCTGTCTGTATGTACGCATGTATGTATGTATGTATGTCTGTCTGTATGTATGTACGTATGTATGTATGTATGCATGCATGTCTCTATGCATGCATGCATGCATGCATGCATGCATGCATGTATGTATGTATGTATGTATGTATGTATGTATGTATGTATGTATGTATGTATGTATGTACGCATGTCTGTATGTATGTATGTCTGTATGTATGTACGTATGTACGTATGTATGTATGTATGTATGCATGCATGTCTCTATGCATGCATGCATGCATGCATGCATGCATGCATGCATGCACGCATGTATGTATGTATGTATGTATGTATGTATGTATGTATGTATGTATGTATGTATGTATGTACGTATGTAGGTGTGTAGGTGTGTCTATATGTATGTATGTATGTATGCATGCATGCATGCATGCATGCATGCATGCATGTATGTATGTATGTATGTATGGATGGATGGATGGATGGATGGATGGATGGATGAATGTACATATATATATATATATATATGTATATATGTATATCAATGCCCGTCGCCCGCTGGGGCACCAGGACGTCGGTCCCAGGACGGTGGACCTGGATACATCTCCGCCTCGCCGGGCGGGCGCGCTCGGCCCCGGGCGAGAGCGAGCGGCCCGCGCGCCGCGCCCGCGCCTCGCCGCCAGGCCTCAGGCCATGGGCTGCGCCCCCCGGCCGCCGCCAAATGCTGCCGCCCGCGGGCGCGCGGCGCGCGGCGCGCCATGGCGGCCGGCGCGCGGCGCGCCCTCCGCGGCCGCGGGCCGGCGCCCCGAGGGCTCCTGCTGATCGGCCTGGCGGCGCACGGCGCGGGCGGGGCGACACGGCCGCCCCAGGCCGCCGCCGCCGCCGCCGCTGCCTCGGCATCGCTCGGAGGCCTTCTCGTTTTTAGTGCCCGTTTCTCGTCTTATGCTTTCGGCGAGGGCCCTCGAGGGAGCACTTTGGGCCACCTTGCGAAACGGGACGCGCACGAGGCCGACAGCCTGCACGGGGAGGGGGCGTCCGAGCGATGGCGAGCTGCCTGCCCCTCTTCGCCCTCTGCGCGCCCGCCCGCCCGCCCGCCCGCTGCCGCCCGCCCGCCCGCCCGCCGGCCGCCCGCCCGCCGGCCCGCCCGCCCGCCCGCCCGCCTGCCGCCCGCCCGCCGCGGGCCTGCCGGTCGCCGCCTGCCGCGGGCGCGCGGCGCTCTTCCCCAGGCAGCGGGGGCGAGTCCGCTGCCGAGGCCTGGGGCCGTGGGGGGTGTGCCGCCCGCGCGCCGCGCCGCGGCCCTGCCGTGCCCTCGCGCCGTCGTGGCGTGCTCTCGCGCCTGCCTCGAGGTGCGGCGCGTGTGCCTCCTCCGTGCCGTGCTGTGCGCGTGCCACGCCGCCGTTCGCGCGTGCGCGTGCCCGTGAACGTGCCCACGCCCGGCCCAGTCTTCGGGCGCGGAGTGTGCCGCCCGCGTTGCCGTGCCGTGCCCTGCCGCGCACGTGCGGTGCGCGTGGGGAGCCGTGCGGTAGTGGCCGCGTGCTCGGCCGTGTTCGCGGGCGGTGCCGCGTGCACCCCTTCGATGCTGGCTCACCGCGTGTCTTCTCATGCAGCGTGGACGCTTCGGGCCTCCGGTGTAATTTTGCGCGGGTGCGCACTCGCAGTGGCCCTTGGGCGGCCCCCCCCGCCCTCCGCAGGAGCACGCTGCAGACGCAGCTGGACGCCGCCTCCAGATCCTCGTCGAGGATGGCTGGGAGTTCCCGGCGGGCATCGAACTGGCGGCCCCGCCCGAGAGCTGAGGGGGACAGGGGGTTCTCGCGCGCGTGAGTGCTTCGGGGCGTGAGGTGACCTGCCGACGCTCGTTGGGAGAAGTTTTCGAAGCCCGATCGAGCGGGCGGAGAGGGATCGAATACACCTCCAGCGAGCCGCCGCCGACCCTTGCCCCTGTGGAAGGCGCTAGTTAGTGGCCAACAATCTATGTAAAACCCGCCCGGCAGTGGTTGAACCCTGGTTCCCCAAATCGTTGTCGGGACACGTCGAACAAGAGGTTGACCACAATGGTCCAGAAGTTGTTCCACGCTGACTGGTGCAACTTCTCCAGACTTATTCAGATTGGCTATTAGAGGCTTCTGGCGGGACGATCTTGGGCCCTCTTGGGGCTCTTTCGGGGCCCCCTCGGGCCCTCGGCCTCTGAGTGGCTTCTGGGGTTTTCTCGGGCCCTTTGGGGTCATCGCGGGCAGCCTTTTGGGGCGCTCTTGGGTCGTCTAGGCCGTCCTGGCGGTCTCTCGGGCCTGTCCAGGGGAGGAGGAGGAGGAGGAGGAGGAGGAGGAGGAGGAGGAGGAGGAGGAGGAGGAGGAGGAGGAGGAGGAGGAATAATGATAAGAATAATGCTAAGAGGAAGACGAATAATAATATTAAGAAGAAGAAGATTGCTAATGCTAATGCTAATAACGATAATAATACTACTACTAATAATAATAATAATGCTAATAATACTAGTAATAATACTACTAATAATAATACTACCAATAATAATAATGATAATACTAATACTAACAATAATAATAATACTAATACTAATACTAATACTAATACTAATAATAATAATAATATTATCAATAATATTAATGATACTAATAATAATACGAATAATAATACTACTACTACTAATAATACTACTACTACTACTAATAATAATAATACTAATAATAATAATACTACTACTACTAATAATAATAATAGTAATAATAATAATACTGATAATACTACTAATAGTAAGAAGAAGAAGAAGAGGAGGAGGAGGAGGAGGAGGAGCAGGAGCAGGAGCAGGAGGAGGAGGAGGAAGGAGGGGGAGGAGGGAGGAGGGAGGAGGGAGGAGGAGGAGGAGGAGGGAGGAGGAGGAGGGAGACGGAGGAGGGAGGGGGAGGAGAGGCGGGAGGAGGTGGCGGGAGGAGGGAGGGATGGAGTAGCGATGGAGGGAAAGAGGAGGGAGGGAGGGAAGGAGGGGGGAGGGAGGGGGAGGAGGGGGGTGAGAGAAGGAGGAAGGGAGGGAGGGAAAGGAGGGCGGGAGGAAGGGAGGGCGGTGGCGGGAGGGGGAGGGAGGAGGGAGGAGGGGAGGGGGGGAGGGAGGGAGGAGGGGGGGAGGTGACAAGTTAGGTGCGCTCGCGTCAACATCTGACATCCTACCCCTCCCTCCCATCCCTTACCATGGCGCTGATTTTCTCTATCCGCGACGCGTGTCGTAGCGGACCTGTGGCTCCGCGCGCGTGTGCGTAGTGGGTGGTGGTGCGCGTGCGTGCGTGCGTGTGTGCGTGGTTGTGGTTGTTGTGGTGGTGGTGTGTATGTTTGTGTGTGTGTGTGTGCGTGTGTGCGCGTGTGCTGTGGTGTGACGTGGTGTGGCGTCTTGGTGGTTTGGTGGTGGGCCAGGTGCGTACGTGCGTGATGGCGGTGGTGGCGGCGGTGGTGGTGTAGTTGGTGGTGGTGGTGGTGGTGGTGTTGTGTGTTGTGTTGTGTGTGTGTGTGTGTGAGTGTGTGTGTGTGTGTGCGTGTGCGTGTGCGCGTGGGGTGCGTGTGTACGTGTGCGTGTGCGTGTGCGTGTGCGTGTGCGTGTGCGTGTGCGTGTGCGTGTGCGTGTGCGTGTGCGTGTGCGTGTGCGTGTGCGTGTGCGTGTGCGTGTGCGTGTGCGTGTGCGTGTGCGTGTGCGTGTGCGTGTGCGTGTGCGTGTGCGTGTGCGTGCGTGCGTGCGTGTGTGTCTGTGTGTGCGCGCGTGTGATGTGGTGTGACGCGGTGTAGCGTGGTGGTGGTGGGTGGGGTAGTGCGGTGGTGGTGGCGGTGCGCGGTGGTGGTGCGCGTGCGTGCGTGCGTGCGTTGGTGGGTGGAAGTGGCGGTGGGTGTGCGTGCGGCGGGGCGGGGCGTGGTGCGGCGCGGTGGTGGCGGGCGGATGGGCGCGCGAGAAAGAGGCCCGCGCTGGGGCGAGAACGCCATCCTGAACGACGGAGGCAAAACACCGATCCGAAAATGAGGCCCACGCTGCAGCGGGAGCACGATTCGGAACGATTCGGGAGCAGAAGTGAGGCCGGCGCCTCAGCGAGAGCAGCATTTTGAAAAAAACGCAGGCGAAACCCAACTCCCGGGAATCCTGTGTGTAAAAAAAACAGTCCGCGGGGGGGGGTCTCATCCCAGACGCCATCAGGGGAAGAGGGAGAGTAATATTCATATTGAGTAATTGTGGAGGAGGGAGGGAGGGAGGAGGGAGGAGGGAGGGAGGGGGGCGGGGAGGGGGGAGGGAGGGAGGGAGGGAAGAGGGGGGGGGGGGGAGGGGGGAGGGAGGGGGGGGGGAGGGGGGGGGAAAGGGAGGGAGGGAGAGGACGGAGGCAGGCAGGGAGGGGGGGGGGGTGGGAGGGGGAGGAGGGAGGGGAGGGGGAGGCAGGGAGGGAGGACGTAGCGAGGATGGACGGGGCGGAGGAGGAGGAGGAGGAGGAGGAGGAGGAGGAGGAGGAGGAGGAGGAGGAGGAGGAGGAGGAGGAGGAGGAGGAGGAGGAGGCGGAGGCGGAGGCGGAGGCGGAGGTGGAGGTGGAGGCGGAGGCGGAGGCGGAGGAGGAGGAAGAGGAGGTGGAGGAGAAGGAGGAGGTGGAGGAGGAGGAGGAGGAAATGGAGGAGGAGGAGGAGGAAGACTAGGAGAAGGAGGAGGGAGGAGGAGGATGAGAGGCAGGGGTGAGGGAGGAGGGAGCAGGGAGGAGGGAGAAGGGAGGAGGGAGTTTTTTTTTTGCTTAAGTAGGATCGTTACAACAATCAGCTTGAGCGGTGTGGGCCTAAGGTGGGCCAGGGCCAGGCACTTGCCCTGACCGCATAGCCAAAGCTGCCTTCCGCTCCCGATCCGACAAGCGATCAGGGGGAGGTATTGGCGTCAGAAGAAGACAGGAGGATGGGGGTGGACATGCAAGGAGCGATTATGAGGAAGAGAGAAGGAAGACTAACGCCGTGCGAAGCATGAAACTTGTGGCGGTGCGGCCGGTTGCCTTGAGACGGGCAGCAACGGGAGGAGGGAGGAGGGAGGAGGGTGGAGGCAGGAGGGAGGAGAGGAGAGGGAGGAGGGAGAAGGAGGGGAGGAGGAGGAGGGAGGAGGAGGAGGAGGAGAGGACGACGGAGGAAGAGGAATGAGGAGGATGAGGAGGAGCGGAGGCGGAGGCGGAGGGGGGCGGAGGAGGAGGAGGAGGATGAGGAGGAGGAGGAGGAGATGGAGGAGGAGGAGGAGGAGGAGGAGGAGGAGGAGGAGGAGGAGGGTCTGCACTTTGGGAGTTCTGGGCCCCTGCCGTCCTCCGAGACGATCGACCGGCGCCTCGCCTCGTCTCGCCCCGGTTCGTCTCGGGCCTCTCTTCTGTCCCGTCTCGGGAAGGTCTCCAGGGGCTTTCTCCTCCTGCTGCTGCTGCTCCTCCTCCTCCTCCTCCTCATCCCTCCTCCTCTTTCTCCTCCTCCTCCCTTCTCACTCCTCCTCTTCCTCCTCCTCCTCCTCCTCCTCCTCCTCCTCCTCCTCCTCCTGTTGAACCAGTTGAACGCTGCATAGGACTCCCGCACAGTCGCAAGAGGCCTAGCAAAAATAAACAAGAGAAGACCTTACCTCCCTTGGGGCACCTGGACGCTTCGTCCGAACACCGCACGGGAGCTGGGGTCCTTGCCTGCAATCAGCATGGCCAAGGACTTCTCAGCGGCCGAATTACGCGGGCGCTCGTGACACGGGACTTTCAGGTACCGACTGCGAGCAACCCCAAACGCCGCGCATTTCCGACACCACACCACAGTCCCAGACGGTCCCGAACCCATCCAAAGAACGTGGGAATGGTGCGCAGATGCGGCGACGGCGGGGATGCCACGGCACGGGAAGGCGGCGAGGGCTCCTCTGGACCTCGCCTTCGTCCCGCACTCAGCACAAACAAAACTCTTACCCTCTCTACAGATCGTGTGTCCGTTGGGGTCCGCAACTAATTGGAGCTGTGGGGCGTCGCTGGCGAGCCTCGTGGACTTGGGGGCCCGAAGCCTCTCCACATCCTTGAGCCCAAGCCTAGAGACCTCACCCAACATCACCCCGAGAAAACGTGCAACCTGCATTATACCAGGGGCGACCGTCTTGTACCAGCTCCTCGCAGCCTCGGGCTGAGCCTGGAGCTGGGTTCCTTCTCGCGCCAAGCGGTCGGCCTCTCGATTGCCCCGCCAGGCGTAGAAGGGAAAGTTCCTAGCAACTGCATCATCATACGATAGGTGGGACTTGATCGTGCACGTATGGATGTTGTCCCATCCTATGTCACGAGCTTTGGCCAAGACCTCAACCCAGACCTCAGCAAACGCAAACCTCGAGACATCCTGGTCTGGGCCAAAGCTCCACACATCAATCAACACTTTGCAATCTGTCCAGATCTCTAAAGGGCCAGCCTCTGCTAGCTTCAGGGCCATCAGCAGAGCCCACAACTCTCCGCCGAGGTTGGTCTGCAGCGGGTGTGGGAGGGGGCCATAAAGGCTTCCCAGGATCGTGCCCTGCCGATCGACGGAGACTGCCGCCCAGCCTGCGCGAGAACACCACGGCAGGCCTGGGTCAATCGCTGAGCCATCCAAGCAGATGATTCCTTCCAGAAACCCGTGCCTAGGGAAAACATGCCACTGCCACTCCTGCTGTACAATCGGGCTAGGTGTGTAACAAATTGGCGACGCCATCAGACCTCTAGTGTAAATCAGGCGCCATTTCGGGTCCGTGGCTGAGGACCCCGCATGAACGAGACGCTGAAACCCTAAGGTCTGACGGTGCCCGTGGAAAGCATGGCAGACATAGCATCGATGCTTCTTACATCCCCACGGATGCCCACAAACCTGACACTCAGCGGAGGCCGAGCGCCTGTCCAGGAAAAAGGTCAACCTGGGCCGCCATGCCTCCCGACGCCACGGCGGCGAGGAGAGAGGCTTCAAGGCCTTCACCTGAGGCGCGGAAATCTTGGCACACCTCTTGCAACGGCTCTAACCAAGGGCGAAAGGGAGCATCACTTCCTACTGCCCCATCACTGATGGTCAGGTCGCGAAGGAGCATGTCCTTCGTGCCAGCGTCCACAATCATTTTCACAGTCCGGTTCCCGTGCGCTTGTAGGTCCAGACAGAGCCCCGCGTCCGTTTCCCAGCAGTCCCATCTCCTAGGTTGCCACCCAAGGCGTCTCAAGGTCATCAGCATGGCCCCCGCAGGGCCTGTGACTTGCTGCCAACCTAGTACCGTCTGACAAATACCTTCGAACACGACTTTCATCTCATCATGCGGAGCCCAGCCCAGATGTACTGCATTAGCCCAAGACATCAGGGGGGCGGAGTTCGCAACATACGCTGGGTCGGCCTGCGGCGTCGGCGACAGCATGAAGCCAATCGTGCGACTCCTGCCCATGGCCTGCCCGAACACCGCCATGCCCGCCACCGAGCGCAGCTGCTGGAGGGACCTGTCCGACACTCCAGTGACCGAGGCCCCGTAGAGTCCTGCTGGGTTGGCGCCTGCGCGCACGATCCTGGTCAGACTCTTGAAGGGCGATCTCAACCCTCGGAAACGGTGGGCCCTTCGCTTGAGCTTAGCCACTCGGGCCTTCTGCACGGGGTTCCTTCGGGCCTTTCCCATGGTGAAATCCACTCCAAGATTTCTCACCACCGAGGCTCCAGTGAACCCCCACCTGGCCAGGGCTCTCTCGGAACTCTGAACCGCATCTGGGTGAGTCGACGCGATTTTGCCCTTAGCTCTGGCCAGAACAATGTCCAACTCCTCCAGCTTCCTGCAGGTGAATCCGACGACGATGGGCAGCATGTCACGCACAAACTTCCTGCTACCGCGAACACGAACCGTGATGTCATCAACCACGTTGTACACGCGTGCAAAGGGAAATTTAGCCATCACGCAGTCCAGCATGCGGATCAACAATACTTTCAGGAGCGTCGTGGCGAACGTACACCCTGCAACAATCGTTTGCTGTGTCATTACTGGTGCAGATGCGACCTGGCCTACCACGAGAAGACGAGGGCAGCGATATACACACAGCAACAAGCGTAGGATATCTAACGGGAAATTCGTCATCTGGGCCGCACCGATCAAATGTCCATGCAACGCTCTCTCGTACGCCTTGGACAAGTCGAGGAGGTCCGTTCCTGCACAAGTGCTCGTAATCCGAGCATGCTCTGCAGCAAAGGCCTGCTCCCAGACCCCACGTTCACAAGACATGCCTGTGCTTCCGTAAAAGAAGTCACGCTTATTCTTATTCTCCCATTCCCGAACTACCGATCTGGCACAGCGTCCCCATACTCGCACAACGGTGGATAGGAGACCAATGGGCCGAAATCCGCCCTCGGGCTTCTCGAGCATTGCAATCATGATCAAGGACACCTCAGACGGGAGTCTGCCCGTGTCAAGCATCCAGTGCCACAGCAAGACCAAGGCTGTGAGGCCGCGGTCAGACAAATACACGAGATCACGAGGGCTCAATCTGTCTGCACCGACAGCCGCCCGCTCCTTGAAGGCCTTTGCCACCCTGCGGATGGTGTGGCAGTCGAAGGGCGGGATGCTGGCGGCCTCCTGCGGGTCGATGCCTTCCCTCTCCAGCATGAGGGACAGGCACTTGAGCGGGTCGAGCTTCTCGTTGGCGGACTCCTCGGCCGCGTCCTCGACGGGCGCCGATGCTCCCCAGATCTCGCTCCACTCATGCTGCAATGTCTCGACTTGCTCACCGAGCCCCATAGGGGCCCCGTCAGGTCCTGGCGCGGAAGGTTTCCATCCCACGGGCGATTTCGTGAATCGGTGGGCTTTGCCCGCTCCGTGCTCACGTGCTTCTGCAACCCACCTCCTCCAAGCTGTGCAGCGGGCCCTCGCAAAGGCCTGCTCCAGCAAGGAGGCGAAGTAGGCTGCCTCTCTCGAATACTCATCCAGCTGCCCATCTGTCAGAGCCAGAATGCCTTCGAACGACGGGCGCCAGCGTCTCCAGAAGTCAACCTTTTCGTCAGGCGGCCGGCTGCCCAATATTTTAGAAATCAAAACCATGCAATGCTGTGGGAGGAGACCTTCCTCCCGACGAACAATGTAGGCCAGCTCCTGAAATCTAATCGAGACCTTCCTCCATCCACGAGCCTTGGCACAGGATAGAGCACGCGGGCCTCCTGATGTCTGCAGCTCCTGCACCCCGCGCAACTTCCAGCCTTGTCCCCGACCACGATACTTCCTCTCGTCTGGGCCCTGGATCCCATGTACCGAAATGAGTTCTGTCTCCACGAGATCAAAGAACATCTGGCAAACTCGATCCATTGCTTCCTGCCCACTGCGCTCACTCGAATGTGACGTGTCCTCTCCCCAGTGAAGGATAGCCTCCTCAATGGGCCCCCAGTCGGGCGGGGCAGGCAGGGGCAACTGCGGAGCCTGAGTTGGGAACCTCCTGGGGCCTGACATCGCCAGATACTCAGTGCGCACGAGATGTGATCGCAACCGCAAGGCAACTGGGTAATGAGGAGTTAGACATGAGCCCTGCACTCGCTCAGCTCGCCTGATTGAAGGGGCAAGACCAGACGAGACCACGAAATAGTTAAGCTCCCTCCAAACATGTCCTTTCCTGCACGTGGCTACCCCGCGTGCTGCAATATGTCCTCCCACTTTGCTAACCCAGCCAAACGTTCTGAGCTGCGACGGTGGGCAGTTCCAGTCTCCGCCAACCACGAACGGTAGACGCAAAGAGTGAAGCACTTCTCCCAATCGAAACAAGATCTGCGAACCGACATCTCCCAGGGGGTCCCCTGTAGGCAAGTGCAGCGAGACAGCGAGGACCCCCCCTGGGATAATACTGTTAACCCATGCCATCGTGATTCTCGGGGCCGAAGGCAAGGGCTCCCCTTTCCACGGGGCGGCAGACATCCCAACATGAACTGGAACAGCGATGCCTACTCCTGCTGACAACCCCCCCGCCTCAGTGATTCGGCTAGGACTAAACATGACTGGCCACGACCAGCTCTTAACCTTAGCCTCCTTCTCATCCTTGGCGGAGGGGTGCACTCCCACTTCCTGCAACAAAACAACGGCAGCGCCTGCCGCCTCCTTCTCGAAGAACTTCTGACAGCTACACCAATCTGAAGTGTTGGCCGTCAGGACCGTGTACACATCGGGCCGAGCACGCCCGTCCCTGCTACCCTCGCACTCCTGGGTTCTGAGCCGCCTGCACGGTTGTGGGCGCCAAACCTCCGCTGCTGCCTCCTCCTCCTGCAGTCGCTGCTCCACCTCCCTTTCTGCCCTTGGCCCCCCCCTTTGCTGGCAGCAGCCTTAGCTGCCGCGAACAATTCCTCCGTGGATTTTGGGGGGGCCCAGGGCTCGAGTCGGGAGAAGTGTTGCCTGCTGCTGCCGGCTGAGGTGCTGCTGCTGCTGCTGCTGCTGTGGCTGATGGGGCTGACTGAGCAGGCTGCTGACGCTGCTGCTGCTGCTGCTGACCCACAGAGCCCCCAGTAGCATCGCCATCGTCACCGCCAGCAGTAAACCCCTCCACCGTACGACGCTTCTGAGCTGCAAGCCTCGCTTTGAGTTCTTTTTGCTGGTTAATGGCATCCTTGGCCTGCTCCCGAAAGGGCCCAAATGCCTGCAGCGCTGCCTCCTTAAAGATCTTAGCCAGGTGCTCCTTCCTCTTCTTCGCCTCCTCCACCTCCTCAGCCGATGGCTCCCATCCCGCCTCCTCCAGCCCAAAAAGGCCGCCGTCATCCAACTGAACGCCTTCAAGACACCCGTCCATGATAGACTCCAGGGATAGTACTGGCTTGGCTGGCTGAGGGGGCTGCTGGGGCTCCTGGGGCTGCTGGACTGAGGAGGCGAGCTCCCTGACGGCTGTGGCGTACTGCTCTTTGGCCCTCTCGAGGGCCACAAAGGCGTCGGCACTGTCCTTCTTCGCTTGCTCCAAAGACTCCTGCAAATTCGTGGCTCTGTTGACAGCACGATCCAACGCGGCCTGGCAACTCTCCATCTCCTGCTTCGCGGGCCCCCACTGCAGCTTCGGCGGCTGCTCGATGGCACGAAGCTTCTCACGATACTTGCTGGCTGCCTCGAAGTCAGAATTGGCCTCGAGAAACTGGATGACCGAATTGAGTTCGCCCTTGGTACTCCCTGGAGTTCCAGACGAACGATAGTTAGATGCCGACCAAGTCCCAGGAGCAGCGACAAGATCCACAACACCAGGAAGAACAGACTGACGTGCACCCCACACTCCCTTGGCCCCCGACTGGGTATCTTGATACTCCCCGACTCCTTTCCACTGGCGCCCGCAGTGCTTGCACCACGTATACCAGTACTTGTTCGCTTTGCACCCGCACGCCCCGCAACACCAATTCCCAGCCCGAGAACCATGCGCTGGCATAGCGCGCCCCCGCACGCCGCCCGAAGGGTGAGGCCGTGGCCCCCCGCACAGCACACTTGGCTACTCGAGCCGAGGTTGGGAAGTTAAGGAGCAGGCCCCTTGAGCCAAAATGGCTACGGACCCCTCCTCCTCCTCCTCCTCCTCCTCCTCCTCCTCCTCCTCCTCCTTCTCCTCCCCAGGGGAGGCGCGTACGGGCGAGGCGAGGAGAAGCTGCGCGAACCTGGGGTGGGATTGTGCGGCTCCCGCCGCCCCCCCGCCCCCCGAGGGTGCCTCCGCTCTCCAGGTTTAAGGGAGGAGAAACTTGGAAGGTGAAAGTGTGGGTCGGGCGCAGGGTCCCGGCAATGGTGTCTTTATGGGCCATGCGTGGGTCGGGGGCGGAAAAGAGGGGGGTGATGACTAGGGGGGGTGGATATCATGGCGTGGGCCATGATTTTTCCCCAGATTTCATGGCGCCTGGCGCCTCGTCTTTTTTCATTACGTCCCAGGCCCCCCCGCTGGGCCGCGCACATGCCGCCGGTCATGATTTGCACTCCCCCCTCTTGGACACCCCCCTCTTGGCCGCTCCCGAATGGGCGATACATCCTCGATTGCTGTGTTCGGCGGGGGAACCACTTGAAGCTCCCCCCATGCGCGAGACTTGAGGGTAAACGAAGCAAGGTGGCAGGGGGCTCGGGAAAGGCGACGAAGGCAGCGCGCGCTGAGGGCGCAAACAAATAGGTTTGAATTAACGAAAACGGTGAGGTGAGAGTCAAAATCTGCCCATCCAATCTGACGTGCGGATCTCTGCGCTTCAGTTTTGGGGATCTTGAAGGCCAGGGCAAAATGTGAATTCACATTGTGGGGAAAAGCAAACTGCGAATTCACATTTTGGGAAAAGGTAAACGTGAATTCACATTTTGGAAAAAAGGGAAATTGTGACTTCACATTTTGGGTTTTTGTAGAGGAATCTTCTTGAAAGGGGCCAGAATGTGGATTCACATTTTGGGGAAAAAGGAAAATGTGAATTCACATTTTGAAAACAAGGGACATGTGAATTTACATGTTGGGAGAATCGCGGGACCCATTCCAAATCTGGCTTGGGGGTCGACAAGTCATCGTTTGGGGACATTCACGATCATCAGTCGCACAATCAACACACACTTGCACTCCACTTCGATGCCCCACGCGCAATATGCAAGAACGCCCGCACGCATGAACGATAATGGATGGACGGCGCGTTTGCCCCAATCGTACCCGATCACATACATGAGCGATATATTGAACACACATGGGGCCATTCAACCCCCATTGAAGACCCCCTGTTGCAGACCTCCTTTTTCACCCTCAAAAAAACCACGTTGACCCGACAACTGACGTTTACTAAACGGCCCTGGGCGTTTCCTAAACAGCCCTGCCCTGTTCGATTCCTTTCGTGGGTGCGTTTACTGAACGGCTTCGCTTGTGGGGGTGATTCTCATGGGGGTGGGTTTTCTGAGTTCTAGGTCCCCCCCCCAGGGGCGCGAAGGCAATCGCGCTTCGCGCGTCACGGCTTGGGCTGGAGAGCTGCCCTTCTCCAGGGCGGCCCCGCGGGGGCGCGAAGATAATCGTGCGTGGCGCATCGCGGGGCGCGGGGCGCGAGGTCAGGTGACCTAGGCTCCCCAGACATGTGCGCGTCTCAAAAATTACTCGACGCGGGGCTCCCCATATGTGCATCTCATTCTCTTGGTACGTCTTTCTTTTGATATCTGTCAATGAGCGCCTGTGTGCGAGGGCGAACCGCTCGCTCGAGACATCCCCACAGTCTGCAAGCATGTGTGCGACCAATAGCAAATCTGAGAGCGACTGATTCTGAGTGTGAGTTAATCTGGGTGCGATTGAGCCTGGGTTTGTGAGTAAATATGAGCGCGAGTGCGTCTGTGTGCGAGTGGGTCTGAGTATGGGCGAATCTGAGTGTGAGCCAGTCTGTGATTGAGCGGATCGTAGCATGATGAGTCTGAGCATGAGTGAGTCTGGGCTTGAGTGGGTCTGAGTGTGAGAAAAAGTGTGTGTTAATGAATCTGAGTGCGAGTGAGCCGAGTGTGATTGGGTATGGATGTGAGGCAGTCTGAGTGTGAGTCGGTCTGCGTTTGAGCGGACCGAAGGATGATGAGTCTGAGCAGGAGCGAGTCTGAGTATCATTGGTTCTGAGCGTGAGTCTGAGTGTGAGTAAGCTTAAGTATGGATATGAGCGAGTCTAAGTGCGAGTGAGCCTGCGTGTGACTGAGTCTGAGTATGAGTGAGTATGAATGCAGAAGAGTGAAGGAGAGCGGAGAGCGAAGGAGAGTGAGGCGGAAGCGTTTGAGTAAAACCTAAAGCTTTGGAGCATCGAACCTCGATCGTCTGGCCCTGGCTACTCGAGTTGCCCACGTCCTCCTCCTCCTCCTCCTCCTCCTCCTCATCATCATCATCATCATCATCATCATCCCCTTCCTGCTTCTGCTCCTACCGTGTTCATGCTGTCCTCCTTCCTCCTCCTCCTCCTCCTCGTCCTCTTCCTCCTCCTCCTCGCTTCCTCCTTCTCTCCTCCTCCTCCTCCTCTCCTCCTCCTCCTCCTCCTCCTCCTCCTCCTCCTCCTCCTTGGGAGTGCTGAAACCAGCAAATCGCCTGAGACATCCTCCCAAAACTGCTCCGAAAACGACAGATGCCCAGCATCATAACGGCCAAACCGCCTGAGACATCCCCGCAAACTGGGCGCGAACGTCCTCCAAATCTGCTCCGAAAGCGAAACATGTTGGAAGAGAAAATGGCCAAACCGCCTGAGACATCCCCAGAAAATCACGCGAAAGGGGCCGAGTGCAACACCCCCCCGCCGCCCCCCTACGAGGTTCCTGGCGGTGCCCAGGTTGACGGTTCACCGCCGGCGCCAGTTCAACCATTCGTTAGAGCTCTAGTATTGTTTTCCCGTGATGTTCGATCTTATTCCCGCTCGCCGTCTTGATCTCAGCTCGATCGGGTACCTTTTACTGCCAAAAAGCGTCCAGGCGGGATCGGCCGTTTCGAGTCATCTCGACAGGCGTTGTCGTTTTTTGTACTTAACTCGAGCTATAGGACAGCTACAGAGCTGATGCTTACAGAAACCGATTTAGAATCACCAGTCGCGCTTGTCTGTTGAATCCAGAGCTCTGAACTCGGTCTGCTGCCGAGCTAGGTTCGCGAAGCTATTCGTATTGTTCGAGTCATCTTGAGAGGTGCTGTCAGTTTTCTGTACTTAACTCGGGCTGTGGGGGGGCTACAGGGCTGGTAATCACAGGAATCGATTTGGAGACATCAGGCGCGTCCGCCTGTCGAATCCAGAGCTCGGAACCGGGTCTGCTGCCCGAGCTTAGAGTGCTGAAACCAGCGAATCGCCAGAGACATCCTCCAGATCTGCTCCGAAAGCGAAACATGTTGGAAGAGAAAATGGCCAAACCGCCTGAGACATCCCCACAAAATCACGCGAAAGGGGCCGAGTGCAACACCCCCCCGCCGCCCCCCATAGAGTGCTGAAACCAGAGAATCGCCTGAGACATCCTCCAGATCTGCTCCGAAAGCGAAACATGTTGGAAGAGAAAATGGCCAAACCGCCTGAGACATCCCCACAAAATCCCGCGAAAGGGGCCGAGTGCAACACCCCCCCGCCGCCCCCCTTAGAGTGCTGAAACCAGCGAATCGCCTGAGACATCCTCCAAATCTGCTCCGAAAGCGAAACATGTTGGAAGAGAAAATGGCCAAACCGCCTGAGACATCCCCACAGAATCCCGCGCAAGGGGCCGAGTGCAACACCCCCCCGCCGCTCCCCTTAGGAGTGCTGAAGCCACAGAATCGCCTGAGACATCCTCAACATCAGTGTGTGTGAGTCGTCCGATGAGTGGACCTGAGTGAGTGTAGTGAACGTATGAGTACAAGTACGAGTGAGTCTGAGTTATGAGTGAGTCTGAGTGATGAGTGAGTCTGAGTGATGAGTGAGTCGGAGAGATGAATCTGAGTCATGCCTGAGTCCGAGTGATGAGTGAGTCTGAGTGATGAGTGAGTCTGAGTGATGAGTGGGTCTGAGTGATGAGTGAGTCTGAGTGATGAGTGAGTCTGAGTGATGAGTGAGTCTGCGTGATGAGTGAGTCTGAGTGGGTCTGAGTGAGAGAGGAGTGGTGTGTTCTCGTCTGTGTTCTCCTCCGGCGCGGTCCGCCAATAACAAGAACCCCATACTTAGGATATGGGAAAAAAAGTCAGGACGGAGGTTGTTCACCGTTTTCGGCCTCTGGAGGCCCTCGCCGGGCCCCCGGACCGTGAAACAATGGCGCAGGGTGAAAAACCGGTCCCTGGGAGGGTGCCGCACTGAAAAAACCAGGGCGTCGCATGTGGGTCTGTCACCCCTCTGGGTTCACACTTCCGGCGCAGGGTTGGGAGGCGGGGGCCGCGGGGCTCCTCCGGGCGGGGTGCACGGCCTCCGGGTACCCTCGGCCCCGCCCCTTGGCGAGGCGCTGCCAGACTCCGGGGCCTGCCACCGCAGCCTGCCCGCCGGCGGTGCCGCGCCGCCTCTCCTCCCCAGACGTCCAGCGCCTCGACGACATCTCGGGGCCCTTGCCGGGCCTCGAGGCCGTGGACAGCAGACTCGGGATGAAGAGCCCGGTCCCAGAGAAGCGGTCGAGAGGCCGGGGGCCCGCGCCTCGAAGAAGTCGAGGCACCGGAGGTCTGGGTCGGCAGCCCAGCCGGCGGGGGGGCGTCTTGGCCACCCCGCGCGGCAGCGGCCCCCGCGCGGGAGCCGAGGGCGCCCGCGAGCCGACGGGCCCTTCCCCCCAGGGTGGGGTCGGAGAGCAGCCGTGGAGCTCGCAGCCACGCCGTTCGGTCGGCAGGCGTAGCAGGGATCGGGCTCGTACGCACTGTTCCGCTCTACTTATTCGAGAGGCCTTTGATTTTTTTGGGGGCCAAGATCCTGTAGTTTCTAGTTCTTCTATCCTGGGCCTCTCCCTGGCCACTAGGGGGCCAGGAACAATTAGGAACGAGCAGAATTAGACATGACCACGATTAGAAATGAACGACGCGTACGCTCGCCATGGAGGGAGCCAGTTCAAAAGGTGAAACGGGTCCTGTCGGGAGCCTTGAGGCGGGGGTCAATGCAAGCGGGGGTCAGCCAGAGCGCCCGATCTTGCAGGAATCTGCAGGGCCAGGGCCGCATTGACGCGGGCCTGGGTGCCGGATCCTGCATGGTCTTGCAGGATCCTTCGCATGGGCCCAGGTTTGGGCGCAGGACCTTGCAGGAGGAGGAGGAGGAGGAGGAGGAGGAGGAGGAGGAGGAGGAGGAGGAGGAGGAGAGGAGGGGGAGGGGGAGGAGGAGGAGGAGGAGGAGAGAGGAGGAGGAGGAGGAGGAGGAGAGGAGGAGGAGGAGGAGGAGGAGGAGAGGGAGGAGGAGGAGGAGGAGGAGGACGAGGAGGAGGAGGAGGAGGAGGAGGAGGAGGTGGAGGAGGAGGAGGAGGAGGAAGGGTCTTGCAGGGTTCTGCAAGGCTTGACTGGCCCGGGTCTGGATTGACCCAGGTCAGGAGCTCCCCGATCCTCACAGTTTCTCGCCGTTTCTGGGCTTTCGGGGGCCCTCTACGGGCTCCAGGACTGCCAGAGAGCACGGCTCAAGAGGAGGGACTGGTCCCAGGGGCAGGAAGGTCTCAGGGTCTGGGGCCCGTTTCCCTCGGGACCCGCTCACTTAAACGACGCGAAGCTCGGGACAAAATCGGATCGGGATAACTCGAAATCTCTGAGAACCGGCGGGTTTCGAGGATGTATTGGGCGCCGCGGCCGCTCCAGAGCGTTCAGGAACGCTCTGAGAGCGCTCCTGAACGCTCTGGAGCGATGTATCCCGATCCTAGCCCTGTTTTGCTCACCCATGCTCGTACGCGAGAGGGGGCCGAGATCGGGTTTCCGACCTTACCACTTTGGTCGACACCCTGAGCTCGACACTGCGCGGGGAGGTCGCCCGCCGCGTCCTTCCCGCGCTTCCTGTCGGAGGTTTTCCGGCGGGCGGGGCGCGCCGCTCTTCCTTCTTCCTGCTGCTGCTGCTGCTCCTCCTCCTCCTCCTCCTCGTCCTCCTCCTTCAGCTTCGCCTCTTGAGCTCAGGGCTTTCTTGGGGGCGCTCGGCCTCCTCCTCTTGACTTGCCCCGCTCGCTTGAGCCACCAAGACAGCATGCCTCCAAGATCGTCCCCCCACGCCTGTCTTTGGGGCGTGCTCTGGCCAGAACCTTGAGGAGAGCCCCAGCCGTGCCCACTAGGGAGCCCCGGCAGGTCCAAGACGGTCTACAGACCCAGTGTGCCCCCTGAATTCCGACGACGCGAGAAAGCTGAAACATCCTCGACAATATGTTAGCCATCTTGGAGCCCAAACTGGGATTTCTTGCAATCTATGTGGTGCAATCGAGGTAATGCATTCAATGTTGTGCAATCTAGGTGGTGCAATCCAAGTGGAGAAGTTGATGTGGTGCACAGCAATGTAAAGGAATGCTTTGCAATACCCAGCAACTCAAACCAACACACATCAATGCAACATATTGCAATGCAGTGCGATTGCAGTGCGATTGCCAAGCAAATCAATGCAACGCAATGCGATTGCAATGGAAAGCAATGCAAAGCACTGCAAAACTCTGCACAGCATTGGAAACCACTTCAACGCTATGCAACGCAATGCAATGCGATCCAATGCAGGGCAACGCAGTGCAAAGTAATGCAATAACATGCGATTGCAGTGCAAAGCAATGCAAAGCAATGCAAAGCAATGCAAAGCAACGCAACGCAATGCAAATCAATGCAAAGCAATGGAACCCAATGCAACGCAATGCACATCAATGCGAAGCAATGGAACGCAATGTAACCAAATGTAATGCAATGTGATGCAATTTCCATGCCGCAATGTAAAGCACTGCACAGCAATCCAAAACAACGCAATGTAACGCAATTCAGACCGAGCCAATGCAAAGCAATTCCAAGCAATGCAAAGCAATGCAATGTGATTCATCGCAATGCCAAGCATTGCGATTGAACTGCAAAGCAATGCGAATCAACGCAGTTCAATGCAAACCAATGCGCAGAAATGCACTGCAAGACAGAGCAGTGCAAAGCGATGCACAACAATGCGCAGCAGTGCTAACAACAGAGAAGCAATGCAAAGCAATGTAATGCAATGCGGTTGCAATGCGGTTGCAATGCAAAGCAATGCCAATCAATGCAACGTAATGCAATTGCAATGCAATGCAATGCGATTGCATTGCAACGCAATGCAAATCAATGCAAAGCAGTGCAAAGCAAGGCAAATCAATGCAAAGCAATGTACAGCAGTACCAGGCAATGCAATGCACGGCGACTGCAATGCAACGCAATGCAAGACACTGCAATGCAAAGCAATTAGTTTCAATGCAGTGTCAAGACAAACATGCACTGCACAGCTATGCAAAGCAATGCAAATCAATGCAAGTGTAATGCAAAGCAGCGCAAACAACGCAATGCAATGTCATGCGATGCAACACAAAGCAATGCAATGCAAAGAGATGCAAACACATACCATTCAATTCAAATCCATGTGATTGCAATGCAAAGCACTGCAAAGCAATACCAAGCAATGCAAGGCAATGCGATTGCACTGCGATGGCAATGCAAAGCAATGCGCAGCAATGCAAAGCTCTGCAATGCACTTCGACTGCCATACGAAGCAATGCAAAGCGACCCAAAGCAACGCAAAACGATTCAGTGCAATGCGATTGCGATGCCATGCACTGCGGTCGCAGTGCCATGCGGTTGAAATGCAGTGCGAGTGCGATTGCAATGCAAAGTCATGCGGCCACGGGCGGCGACGAGCCCGCTGGACTGGGGCCCCGCGGCGATGGCGGCGACGGGTGGCGTCGGGCGGCGACGAGCCGGCTGCGGCGGCACCGGAGCTCAGCTACTCCAGATTTTGTAACAAAGGGAGGGGGGTCCAATTTCGAGGGGGGTCTCTTCCAGGCTATCTTGGAGGGCCCGGGGGGTCTGGGGACGACGTTTTGGAGGGTTCTCCCACGGGGGGGGGGCTGAAGTGGCTTGTCTTGGAGGGTCCAGACCCCCTCCCTTTTATTACGAGATCTGGAGTACCTTCTGGAGCCCCAGACCCCATGCTTCCGCGGCACCTTCGGGCGGGATCGAGCTGCGAGGGCCCCGGGGCCCGAGGCCGCGCGAAGACGCCCCGCGTAGACAGGAGAAGCGGCGCCAGTGATTCCCCAGCTCAGCGAGCGAAGAACGGTATAACATAAACTTTCCGCCGTCGGAGACACCTGCCCCTGGGCGGCTGGAAAGTTTATACCAATACGGTGCCACCGTAAGGGTACAAACTTTCCAGCCGCCCTGGGACAGGCGCCCCCGACAGCGAAAAAGTTTATTTTACACCGTTCTTCGCCCGTTAACCAGCCAATCCCGGTCGTTCGGTTTTCGGGTCACAGCTCGGGCCTCGGGAGGCCTCTCGGGACGAGCCAGGCCCCCCCAAAGAGCGCTCTCGGCGAGGCGCCGCTGCGGGAGCGCGAGGCCCGGAGCGAGAGAGCCTCGAGGGACCAGAGGGGTCGTCCGAAAGCCCTTCTCGCAGCCCCCCGACCCCCGATGCTCCTCCTCCTTCTCCTCCTCCTCCTCCTCCTCCTCCTCCTCCTCCTCCTCCTCCTCCTCCTCCCCCTGCTCCTCCTGCTCCTCCTGCTCCCCCTGCTCCTCCTCCTCCTCCTCCTCCTCCTCCTCCTCCTCCTCCTCCTCCTCCTCGCACCTCGGACCGCGACCCTCGCCCGATCGGCGGCCCGGAGGCGGCCCTCACCGACCTCGAGGACGGGACCTACGGCAGCGGCGCGGGCTCCGAGCTGGTGCTCCAGCTGATGGCGGGTTCCGCGGGGCCCCCCCCGGGGGATGCCGCGCCGTGCGCGGCGGTGCTCGCCGGAGGAAACACGCCATAGGCATACACGTTGCTCATTTCTAATGCCTCGAGAGTTCTTTGATTTTTTTGGGGGCCAAGATCCTATCATTCCTAATTGTTCTATCCTGGGCCTCTTCCTGGCCACTGGGGGGCCAGGAACAACTAGGAACGAGCACAGTTAGAAATGAGCACGATTAGAAGTGGACGACGTGTAAACTCTGGGCGCTCCGCGCGGATTCCTGGGATCCGCGCGGGGCCCCCCATCTGCTCGGCCGGTCGGTTTCGCCGTCGTCGAGGCCACGAGCGTGACCTCCCTCGCCGCGGGAAGGGGGGCATGCCCTCGGAGCCCTTTGGCCGCTCCGCGGCCCCTGCTCTCCTCTCCCTTCCCCCCTCTCCTCTGGCCGCTCCGCGGCCCTCCCTTCTCTGGCCGCTCCGCGGCCCTCCCTCCTCTGGCCGCTCCGCGGCCCTCCTCTCCCTTCTCCCCTCTCCGCTCCTCTGGCCGCTCCGCGGCCCTCCCTCCTCCCCTCTCCTCCGTTCTCGCCGTGATCGGGTGCGGACGTGCCCCGCCGCTCGCCCGACCGCCGGTGGGACCCCCACTCCCGCAGACCAGCAGCTCGCCGCAGACCAGACGCTGGCGTTGTCGAAGACGCCTGCGGCGAATCACCGCCGCCTCCTGCCCTTCTAGAATCGCCCATGTGGCCGAGCGTTGCGTCAAGAGCTCCGCCAAGCTGGCGGACCATGTGTTCTCCCAACCGTTGTGGAAACCCTTCGTGGAACACTTGGGGGAGGATGGCGGGAAAGATCAGGAAGAGGTGGAGGAGGAGGTGGAGGAGGTGAAGGAGGAGGATGAGGAAGAGGATGATGATGATGATGATGATGATGATGATGATGATGATGATGATGATGATGATGATGATGATGATGATGATGACGATGATGATGATGATGATGAGGAGAGGAGGAGGAGGAGGAGGAGGAGGAGGAGGAGGAGGAGGAGGAGGAGGTGGAGGAGGGGGCATCTTGGGAGCCTCGGGGACACTCTTGGGGCCTCCTGGGAGCTTCCTGGGAGCCTCTTGGAGGCATCTTGGGGGCCTCCTTGGGCCTCTTGGGAGCCTTTGGGTGCTTTTCGGGGGCCTCTTTGGCCGTCTTGGTGGGCTCCTGGCCCGTCTGAAGCCGTCGGAAGCCGTTCGGGGCCCTCTTGGGGTGTTCCAGGGCCGTCTTGGAGGCCGTCTTGGGCGTCTTGGAGGTCTCTTGGGCCGTCTTGGGGTCCTCTTTGGGCCGTCTTGGGGGCCTCTTGGGCTGTTCTGGGGCTATCCTGGATGTCTCTTGGGCGATCTTGGGGCGACCTTTGGGGGCTCTTGGGCCATCTTGGGCCGTCGAAAGGACGAACAAACACAAATGTAATAAGCCTTCACACCTAAGGGGGACCTATGCTATTGGCATCTTCGGGCCTTCCTGAAGGCCCTCTTGGAGGTCTCTTGGGCTATCTTAGGGCCATCTTGGGCCGTCTTGGTGTGCTCCTGGCCCGTCTGACGCCGTCGGAAGCCGTCTTGGGGGCCTCTCTGGTCCGACGTGGGACCCTCTTGGAATGCTCCAGGGCCGTCTTGGAGGCCGTCTTGGGCGTCTTGGAGGCCTCTTGGGCCGTCTTGGGGTCCTCTTGGGGCCGTCTTCGGGGCCTCTTGGGCCGTTCTGGGGCCATCCTGGAGGCCTCTTTGGCGATCTCGGGGCGATCTTTGGGGGCTCTTGGGCCGTCTCGGGCCGTCGGTAGGCCGAAAAGAAGCAAATGCAACAATCCTTCAACTACCGATTGAATATATATATATATATATATGTGTATATATATATATATGATTTTGGCCTCGCAGGGCCCTACTGAGAACCTCTTGGACGCCTCTTGGGCCATCTTTGAGGCCTCTCGAGGGTCTCTGTGGCCGTCTTCGACCGTCTTGGAGGCTTCCTGGCTGAACTTGGAGGCATCTTGTACTCTCCTTGGCAGTCTTGGATGTCATCGTGGACCATCTTGAGCGAACTTGAGGGCCATCGTAGCCGTCTTCTAGGCCATCTTGGGCCATTTTGGAGCAGTCTGGGGCAGGAACAACGTTGGCAACCGGGTCTTATGCACCCTTTCGGGTGCCGGCTGGCTGGGTCGGAGCCCCAGGGGGGAGATCTTTTTGGAAAAATAACCAAAACCGAAACCGAAAGGGTCCAGCACGCTGGGCACCCCTGTGACAAGTACAGGGGCGGCGGATCTAGTGCCCGAACTGCTGTGGAAATCTTTTGGGGAACGCTTGGAGGAGCATGACTCGGAGGATCAGGAGAGGGAGGAGGAGGAGGAGGAGGAGGAGGAGGAGGAGGAGGAGGAGGAGGAGGAGGAGGAGGAGGGAGGAGGAGGAGGAGGAGGAGGAGGAGGAGGAGGAGCAGGAGGAAGGAGGAGGAGGAGGAGGAGGAGGAGGAGGAGGAGGAGGAGGAGGAGGAGGAGGGGAGGAGGAGGAGGAGAGGAGGAGGAGGAGGAGGAGGAGGAGGAGGAGGAGGAGGAGGAGGAGGAGGAGGAGGAAGCGTTTTGGGAGCCTCTTGAGGCACTCTTCGGGCCTCTTGAAGGCCTCTTGTGGGCTTCCTTGAGCCTCTTGGGGAGCTCTTGGGGGCTTCTTGAGGGCTTCTTGGGGGCTTCTTTGGCCCTCTTGGGGCGTTCCTGGCCCGTCTGGCGCCGTCGGAAGCCGTCTTGGGAGCCTTTCTGAACCGGCTTGGGGCCCTCTTGGGGCGCTTCAGGACCGTCTTGGAGGCCATCTTGGGCGTTTTGGAAGCCTCTTGGGCCATCTTGGGGCATTCTTGGAGCCGTCTTGGGGGCGTCTTGGCCGTCATGGGGACATCTTCGGGCCTCTTAGGCGATCTTGAAGCGATCTTGGGGTCCTCTTGGGCCGTCTTGGATCGTCGGAAGGCCGAAAAGAAGCAAATGCGAACATCTTTCAAACACCTACGGAAAATTATGGATTTTGGCTTCTTCGGGCCTTCCTGGAGGACGTCTTGGAGGCATCCTGGACTGTCTTGGAGGCATCTTGGGCGCCTCTTGGGCCACCTTCGGCTCGCTTGGGGATACTTCTGCCGTCTTGGATGCCATCTTGGTCGTCTTGGAGGTCATCTTGGCAGTCTTGAGGTATCTTGGAGACCATCTTGGCTGTTTTTGAAACCTCTTGGGCCGTCTTGGGGCCCTCTTGGGGCTGGCTTGAAGGCCTCTTGGGCCGTTCTGGAGCCATCTGGGATGCCTCTGGGACTAGTTTTGGGACTCCTTGGGCCGTCTTAGGCGGTCGGAACACCAGCGCCGAGGAAAAACAACAATCTTTCAAACACCTAAGGAGAATATAAGATTTTGGCTCCCTCGGACCTTCCTGGAGCACCTCTTGGACTCCTCTGGGGCAATCTTGGAACCTCTCGGGCCCATCTTGGGCCATCTTGGCTGTGTTAGCGGCCATCTTGGCCGTCTTGAAGCTCATCTCGACCGTGTTGGAAGCATCTTGGAGGCCATCTTGGCCGTCTTGGAGACCGTCTTGGGCGTCTTGGAGGCCTCTGGAGCCGAAGAGGGGCCGTCTTCGGGGCCTCTTGGGCCGTCATAGTGCCATCTTGGAGGCCTCTTGGGCGCTCTGGGGGCGATCTTTCGGGCTCCTTGGGCCGTCGTGAGCAGTCGGAAGGCTCGAAAAGAACAAAAGCCAACATCCGGCAAAAACCTAAGGAACACATTGATTTTGACATCTTCGGGCTCTCGTGGAGGACCTCGTGGAGGCCTCTTGGACCGTCTTGGATGCCTCTTGGAGGCCTCTGGGGCGGTCTTGGGCCGTCTGAGAGGTTTCTTGTGCGAACTTGGACTCTCCTGGGCCGTCTTGGAGGCGACCTTGGACCATCTCGGGCGAACCTGGAGGCCATCTTGGGCCATCCTGGCCATCTCGGACGCCATCCTGGAGCCACCTGGAGCAGGCACAGACTCTTGGAACCACCCCTTCGGGGCTCGGCGGGCGGGGCCCGAGACCCCCTTATGGGGGGAGTGCTTCCGGACAAGGCGCCGGAACCAACAGCGAAAGGGTTCGGCGCGCCGGGCACCCCTGCGATGGCTCGAGACCGGGGGCGGCGGATCCTGGAGGCCTTCGGCCCCTCCCGCCACCGTGCCCGGGTTGTGGGTCTGAGGCCTCCTGCAGATGTGTTGGGGTGTCGTGGGGAGCCTCTCGGGGGCCTCTTGGAGGCGGTTTGGGAGCCTCCTGGGGGCCTCTTGGGGCCTCGTGGGTATCGTTTGGTGGGCTCCTCTTGGGGCCTCTCGGGGCCTCCTGGCGACCTCTTAGGGCCTCCTGGGAGCTTCTCGGGTCACCACAATGGAATTTTCTGTTCGTGGTCCCCTGCTTGGGCTCCTCTTGCGGCCGTGTTGGGGCCCTCTTCTTGGGCAATCTTGGAGCCCTCGTGGGCCGTTTTGGGGCCCTCTTGAAGGCTTCTTGGGCAATCATGGGGCGGTCTTGGGAGCTTCTTGAGCCGTCTTGGAGCGTCGGAACGGCGAACATGCGAGAAGGCCAAAATCCTCAAACGACCCTGGTACAATCGACGAGTTTGGCCTCTTGGGGCTCTCTCGGGAGGTCTATTGGAGCGCTCTTGGGGCCTCTCGGGGCCCTCTTAGGCCGTCTTGTAACCATCTTCGGGCGCCTTGGAGCACCCTTGTCTTCGGCAATGCGAACATGGTGTATTTTGCAAGGGTTTATGGTGTTGGGGACGCGATTTTAGCGGCATTTGCAGGTGTTTGTTGCCCCTGGGACGCAAGACTTGTGTAACTTGCGAGGGTTAATGGCCTCGGGGATGTGAATATTGTATTTTACGAGGGGGTATGGCCTCGGGGGCGCGAATCTCATGTATTTCCCTACCTAGGCTCTGCCTAAAGGGTTCTTACTCGCTGGACTTAAAGGGGCCGGGCAGTGGGCTCCACCCCGGGCGGATCCCCCGGTCCCCGCCCCGCGGTTCCCCCAGTTGCGCCCCCTTACCTTAGCTTTGCGTATCTCATCTTACCTTAGCTTAGCTTAGCTTAGTTTAGCTTAGCTTAGCTTAGCTTAGCTTCATCTTGGCTTCGCTTAGCTGTAGCTTAGCTTAGCTTAACTTAGCTTAGCTTAGTTTAGTTTAACTTAGCATAGCGCAGCATCGCATATCATACCATAACATAGCATAGCATAGCGCAGCATAGCACAGCATACCATAGCATAGCGCAGCATATCATAGCATACCATAGCCTAGCATAACATAGCGCAGCCTAGCGTAGCATACCATAGCGCAGCATAGCGCAGCATAGCGTAGCATAGCATAGCATAGTGCAGCATAGCATAGCATGGCATAGCATAGCAGTAAAGCAAAGGCAAAGCAACAACAGCAACAGCAAAACAAAGCACTATCAACGCAACGCAAAGCACAGCAACAGCAAAAGCAAAGCTTAGGAAAGGCAAAGCAAAAGCAATGTGCAACAGTACGATCAGAGAGCCCACCCGGTGAGCGAATGCAACAACATGCGTGTGTGTGCGTGCGAAGGCAAATCAAAAACAAAACCAAGCAAAAGCAAACACAAGCAAAAGCAAAGGCAACTACAACGATGAGGAGAAGGAGGAGGACGGCGTTTACCGTTACTACTAATGCTGCTTTCCTAGGGGCTCCAACTCCTAGGTAGGGTCGCACTGGGGTAATTTTACCCACGCCCCCCCGGGAATTCAGGCAACGCGATTCGTGCGTGGTGAATTGCTGGTTTGGGGTTCCCCCCTCGCGCGGATTTAAAACACTTTACAGTAGGAAGCAAAAAGCAGGACTGTGACATTGGAGACTTGAAACTGCAACTGGAGCAGGGAGCAGCAACTGGTGGCCACAGAATGGGGCCGGCGGATACTCCGCCTGCTCCGCACAGTTGGGCCAGGGGCAATTCGAACCCGTCACGGCGAAGGGACGACTGCTTCGAGATGTATTCAGTGCGGGGTACAACCTACTCCGCATAGTCAACCTTTTCTGCATGTCTGGAGGAACGGAACAAGTCGGCACGGCGATGTACGGTATGGGTTTGGCCTAGTATGATTCGACGATTTGGACGGGGCGTTCGGCAGACAGGAGGAAGATCGGGAGGCGGATGACCCTCTGGAGTAGGAGGAGGTGGGGGGACGAGAAGGAGGAGGAGTTGGAGGCAGGCGTTGAAGCAAGGAGGGGGATGGACAGAAGGAGAAGGGAGGAGTTGGGAGATGGGATTGAGGATGCGGGATGGCAGCAGGGGGGGAAGGAGAGGGAGGGATGATGATGAGGAGGAGGAGGAGGACGAGGAGGAGGAGGAGGAGCTGAGGAGGGGATACCCGCCATCCGAGGCTACATGTATAGCGGCTTCGTCATGACAGGCCACGGCCCCCTTTTTCCCAAGCTGCTGGGACAGATGATGCTGATGATGGTAATGCTGACAATTATGATGCTGCTGTTGGTGACGATGGTGACGATGTGATGATGACCACGCTGGCAGTTGTGATAACGACGGCGACGGCGAAGACGACGCTGCAGCTGCTGATGATGCTGACCATGAAGATGAATGATGAATGAGGGTGCTGATGATACTGTTTAATATGTTGATGCTAATTCAAGTGTCGTTGTTGTGGTTGTTGTTGTTGTTGTACTTGTTGTTGTTATTGTTGTTGATGGTGTTGTTGTTGCTATTTTTTATGGTGATGGTGATTATGGCGCTGATGCTGATGGTTGTGATGGTGATGATGCTGCTGATTCAGATGATGATGCTGCTGCGGATGATGATGATGATGATGATGATGATGATGATGATGATGATGATGCTGATGATGATGATGTTGATGATGATGATTATGATGAGGATGATGAGGATGCTGATGCTGATGCTGATGCTGATGATCAGATACTGTTGCTGATGATGAGGGGGATGCTTATGCTGCTGGTGATGCTGCTGATGACGATGCTGAGGACGATGACGATGATGGTGATGATGATGCTGATGATGGTGTTTATGATGGTTCCGATGATGATAGCGATGCTGATGATGACCACGCTGGCGATACTGCTGCTGATGATGACGATTATGCTGCTGCTGTTGCTGATGCTGATGATGAGGATGCTGATGATTATGCTGATGATGATGACGATGATGATGCTGATGATGATGGTTTTGATGATGACGATGACGACGATGACGCTGATCATGGCGACTCTGAGTATGATAGGAAGGGGGACGCTGAGGAGGGACATGATGATGCCGCTGACGATGATGATATTGGTGGCGATGCTTCTGATGACGATACTGCCGATGATATTGAGGATGAGGAGGAGGAGCAGCGCCAAAGATGTGCATACCAACGTCGCTGCAACACACCCTCCCGTCCCAAGTCCCATCCTCATTGCGTGGTCTCCCTGCGGGCTTTCTTTGCCGCTGCGCGATGCGCCCCTCTTAAAAAAGCCGAGCGCCGCACGGGCCCGCAGTCCAGGCGGGAGCGTCGCGCTGAACGAGACTGGCCGCCCGTCCTTCGAGCCACAGGGCATGCGGTGCCGCGGGGCCGGACAGCCCAAGGAAGTGTCCAGGCGAAAGTCTCGCTTTCCGCGTGAGCGGCCCTCTGGCCGTGCAGCCTACAGGCGGGGCGCTGAAGAAGGAACCCTTTTCGTTTTGGGAGGGGCTCGGTGTTCCTTGAATGTTTCACGGTTTGCCTCGGGTTTTCCCGAGGTTTCCCCTGGGAAATCGAGGTTGAACTTATGGGAAAAACAGGGGCCTCGTTCCTTATTTAGGGTTCCTTAGGTCAACGCCCCGACTGTGTGCACGTGGTCCTCGAGCATCGCTTGCTTCCAGGGGCCCTCGCTCGGCTCTTGACTCTGGCGTTGGGCGGGCGTGCCGAGGCTGCGCCGCACGCTGCCGCCCGTGGCCTCCGCGGCGGCCTCCCGCGGGCGCCTCCGGTGGCCGTGTCGAGGCTTCGCCACGCTGCCGCTCGCGGCCGCCCCCGCGGGCGCCCCGTGGGAGGCCCCGCGTGCTGCAGGGGGGCGCCGAAGGTCCGCCTCTCCGCCGCCCGCGGGCGCCTCGTGGGCGCCTCGTGGGCGCCCGAGCGGAGTTCTCGTGGGGTGGGGGCGCGGGAGCGTGGTGGGGACGCGGTGGGAGCGCGGTGGGGGCTCGGTGGGGGGTGTCGGTAAGTCTCGGGCCAGAAATGGTCCTGCGGGGGGGTCCAAGGACCGAGTTCTCGTTGGGATGGGGATGCCGGAGCGTGGCGGGGACGTGGTGGGGGCGTGGTGGGGGTGCGGCCGGATGCGCGTCGCCGCGCGTGCCCGCCCGTGGCCGCCTCGCGGGGGCCCCTGTGTGTGGTCGGTGGGTGTGCCGACGGCTTGCAGGGTGGCAGGGCCGGGCTGCCGGCGCGGCTGTTCGTCTCCTCCTCCCCCTCCTCCTCCTCCTCCTCCTCCCCCTCCTCTTCCTTCTCCGCCTCCTCCTCCTCCTCCTCCTCCTCCTCCTCCCATTTCCTTTCCCCTCCTGCCCTTGTTCAAGGCGGGGCGGGCGCCGCTGCTCCTCGGCGAGCCGCGCTGCGCTGGGGGCGACGCAGCAGAATTCGCTGCCCTCGCTGCGCGCCGCATCGCGCAGCTGCCAAAGGTGCCCGGCCAAGTCGGGCGCCCCAGCCGGGCGCCTGCGGTCGCGCGTGTCGCTCGAACGTGCCTGTCAAAAGCCATGTGGTCGGCCGCGTACTTCGCGACACGGAGCTTGCAGCACATAGCTGACTGTTCTCCTTGCGCAAGAAAGGGGAACTCCACCATTCTCCCAGCCAGGGCCATCGGTAGGTGCCCTGTGGACCACTGCAATGTACACGTGATTTTGATGCATCTTTCACTTTACACATGAGCTCTCACAAATTCAGGAAGGCCGGCTCGACATGTTTGTTCACTATCCCCTTGCAACATGAAGCGTCGCGAAGTCCACAGCCGCGTACCGCCGCGCGCGGACGTCAAGCTTCTTCAAGAGCCGGTGCTCTCTACAAAGTCAAGGCATGGCCAATCACAAACAGTTGAGCAGTCGATTTGGTATTGAAAGAGTGCCAGCAATCTGCCCGCGCGCGCTCCATTTGTGCGCGCGTCTCGAAAATGTCCAATCAGCATCGTGCGCCCGCCAACCCTGTCAAGTGATGCCGCGCGGGCCGCACGTGCACGCAGCATGGCTTGGTTTCTTCGGGCGCACACTTTCCCATCAATCTCATCAGCGCAATTGTTATCATCCTGGTCAGCGTCATCAGTGCCACCGTCATCAGCATCAGCGGTGCCATCATCATTTTCACCACCATCGTCCATTATCATCGCCGCCTTCACCGTCGTCATCGTCGACGCCGCCGCCGTTGTCGACGTCACCATGACATCGCGCACGCCCGAATCACCGTTCTGGACTGAAGTGCCGCGCGCCAGCGCGTCTTTTGAGACGCGCTGTGGGAAGCTCCCATCGGCAAACGCCATCGCGGCCGCATCACGTGTGCCAAACCAGCTGGCCGATCTGCGCGTGAGCGGGCGTGCGCCAGCGCGGCCCATCATATCGCGCCCGCCCGAGTCACTGACCCAGATTGAAGTTTGCGCGCGGCAACGCGGTTTTCGAGATGCGGTGAAAAGTTCCCATCGGTAAACATCATCGCGGCCGCACCGCTTGTGCCGGACCAGCTGGTCGACCTGCGCGTGAGTGGGCGCGCGCCAGTGGGGCCACAGAGGCGCACCAGCAACTTCCAATCGGCGGCAACCGCATTCGCAACCGAACAGGTTTTGCGAAACAGGTTGCGGGTGGGATTGTGGGATGACTGCGCGAGCATTGAAATTGGCGGCCGCAATGTCTGCATCCGTTAACTGCAGTAGCTTGAACCACATAGCTTGCACCACGTATCTTGCACCGAGCAGTTTAAGCCACATAGGTTTCCAACGGCTCGCACCACATAACTCTCACCTCATAGAGTGCACCACGCTGCTTGCACATCCCCAGTGCAACACATCACTGTTTGGAGCCTACCCTGGCAAACGTTCAGACTCTTGGTCATAAGCCCAGATCTCCATCAACCGTTTTACCTTGAATGGGAACCACCCACCAGCCGTGTAGCTGTTCCCTAGTTTATGCTTGCATCTGGGCGTTCTTTTGTGTGTGTTACCTAAGGAGCCGCGTGGGTGTGCTGAGGTTTCGCCACGTTGTCGCCCGTTGTCGCGCGTGGGTGCCTCGTATGTTGTATACATTTGCCGAGGTTTCGATGCGTTACTGGCGGTGCCGCCCGTGGGCGTTATTTTTCCTAGCTTTCACCGCAGGACCTGCATTACAGTGCTTGCACCACACCCTGCCCCACATGCATCACGTAAGTTGCATGTTGTATATTGCAGCACGTGGCTTGCAGCATATTGCTTGCACCACGACAATTAGCACTTCCGCAGTGCAATAGCCTGCTGTCTGGGGTCCACGCTGGCAGACGCTGCGCAGATCCAGTACGGTGGTAGTGATGTGTTTGGCACGTCTCAGGCGGGGGCCCCATTCCGAAGAAGGAACCGGAATGAATCCGTGCCGCTGATGTATGCATTTTTGCAGCTGGCCGTGCGCGGTGCCAAGGCGAGAGAGCCCCGCTTTGAGAACGAGCCGCCCTCCCCTATCATGACTGCTGGATGTTGTTGCTTTCGTTCTCTCAGACGCGAGCGTGCGGTGGCAGGGCGAGAACCTCATCCAGGAAACGAGCTGTTTTCGTGTACCTCCTCCTCCTCCTCCTCCTCCTCCTCCTCCTCCTCCTCCTCCTCCTCCTCCCCGTGCTCCCCCCTCTCCCAATTCTCCTCCTCCCTCTCCTTCTCCTCCTGCTCCTCCTCTCCTCCTCCTCTCCTCCTCCCCCTCCTCCTCCCTCCTCCCCTCCTCTCTCCTCCTCCTCGCCTCTCCTCCTCCTCCTCCTGCTTCTCCTCCTCCTCCTCAACCTCCTCCTCCTCCTCCTCCTGCACCTCCTCCTGCTGGGTTTTTGGATGCGAGGGCGCGCGGCGCGCGAAAGGCGAGAGCCCCCCTTTTTTGGGAAGCGGAGCCCCGCTCTCCTCACGCGCCGCGCGGCGGGCAGCTTTTTTGGGACGAGTGCGGTCGGCGCCAGGGCGAGAAATCAAGGTTCCCAGGGGGCTCCTCCTTCTCCTGCTGCTGCTGCTGCTGCTGCTGCTGCTCCTCCTCCTCCTCCTCCTCCTCCTCCTCCTCCCCAGGTGAGGCGCGCATGCGGGCGAGGCGAGGAGAAGCTGCGCTTTCCTCTTCGGGTGCGTTTACTAGACGGCCTCGCTTGTCGGGGTTGTTCCTGCCGGGGTGGATTGTTTGCTTTCTGGAGACCCCCGTTTAGAAAAAGCGACCCGCCCTCCATCCGCGTAGCTGTCATACAGTCAAGACGCTGAAACCAGGAACAGTTTGGGTTCGGAAGGGGCTCGACGTTCCTTAGGTGCCTGCAGTGCTGCTTCTCTTGCCCTCCTGGGGCACGGCGGCGCTTGCAGGGCCACGAAGGGGCCTCGTTCCTTCTTTAGCGTTCCTTCTTTCGGCAGCTCGGCTGTATTTCGAGCCAGGAGCTGGCGGCGCCAAGGCGAGAGCCCCACTCCGAGAACGGCCCGCCCTGCGGCCGTGGAGCAGCTGGTAACCTCCAGCTTCAAGGAGGGGGGTGGTGAGAGCAGCCGGCGAAGCGCTCGGGCCGCCCTACCGAAACGCCTGGTAGTGTGGTCAAGGAGGAGTGGCAAGGAAGGGGGGATGGAGGACGGGGAGGAGGAGGCGCAGGAGGAGGAGGAGGCGGAGGAGGAAGAAGTGCAACATCACCTTCTTCGCGCTGATGCTGTGGCCCTCCTTGGATAGCGCAAGCTTCGGTCTAGAAGTTAAGGACCGAGACATCTACGAGCCAAGCTTAGCCTTTTGTCCGACATCGGCTTGGACTGAGTCCCCTCGACCGGTGTTTTTGTGAGTATTTGTTCCTTCTCGGGCCTCTGGAGGCCACTGGATGCTTCCAGAGGCTTCTGGGGACCTCCCTGGGGAACTCCAGGGATCTGGAGACTTGTGGGGGCTTCTGGTAGCCTCGGAAGGCTTCTGGGAACCTCTGGAGGCTTCCAGAGGCGTGCGGTGCCGTCTTCGGGCGCTGCTGGGCTGCCTCGGTGGCTTCTTGGGGTGGCCTGACCGCCTGACCCGCCCACGGGGTCACGGGGAGGGGCAGGAGGAGGGGAGGAGGCGTCCGAGTCAGGACATTCAGTTCGGGCGCCCTCGCATGCGCGGTTTCACGCGTGCCAGATTCTTGAGTCTGACATCTCCGATCGGAATCTAGGGCGCTTCTGGCCTGGTGGACCAGCGAGCTTGCTTTGCGAGTGGGGACATCGAAAGAACAACAACAGTCTTACGAGCACGTTCCGTAGCCATTCTGGCTCAAGCCTGTCTGGCTCAACACTCGCTCGCCCAAGCCATCGAGACCATCTTCTCGCCCCTGGGCACCAGATACACAACACACCTCGACGCACCTCCATGTGCAAGCAAGTGAGCGGCCCCTCTCTCGGCACTGCAGCCAGCTGCACGGACGAGGGTGCCGGCCCGCTGGTCTCCGCAGAGGAGACGAAGCCCCTGGCGGAGCACCTGGACCAGCTGGAGCGCCCGATGGATCTGGGCAGCAGCGCCCCTGGCCTCCTGGGCGGAGCGTTCTCGTTTGCGTGCGTGGTCAGGATGGACAGCTTCAACCACTGGTGCCGCGTGTTCGACTTCTCCAACGTGGAGGCCGACTGCGACAGCATCACGGCTGGGGCCGTCGGGCTCACCCGGGACCTGCATTTCACCGTCTTCCGGCGCAAGCAGCCCTTCTCCGTGACCGTGCACGACTTCTTCGAGCCCGGGCGCGAGTTCACCATGCTGTGCACCGTGTCGGGGTCGGGGCACATGCGGGTGCTCAAGGACGGCGTGCTCGTGGGCGAGAACGAGCACGGGGCTGCCCCGCTGCCCAAGCCGAGGCCTCGCATGGTCGTCGGCGGCCACTTCAAGTTCAGGGCCCAGGTCAGGAGGGAAAGAACCACACAGACACAATTAATCGTCGATTCCCAGGAAAATATACGAAAATATGGGAAGTGGGGGGAAGACAGGAAACCAGAAAATATAAGAAAATATAGGAATATTTTTATTTGTGTGTATTTATTTGTGTGTTCTTGGGCCCCTTCACCAGGTTTTCCGCGGCAGCCTCCGGGGCGTGAGGATGTGGGACCGGGAGATCTCCTGGGCCGACGCGGCGCGCGACTGAGCGCTCGACTGGGCGCGGCTGCGGAAGCGAGGCCTGGCCGCGACGCCTGGCCGCGCCCACCTCTCATGACGAAGCCCACACCCCGCCTTCAGTCGTGAGGCCCTCAGTCGTGTGGCATCTGGGAGACGCTTCTCGTGCCTCGCCCTACTATTTCCTTCTCCAGCTTGCCTCCAAGTAATTCGTTTCCAGATGATCTTCAAGTGATCGACGTACAGTTGCCTTTTCCGGCGCCCAGTGTTGTCAGCGGTACCCAGCTCTGAAAAGACGTTTTAGGGCATGCGATTCGCTCAGTTCGCCCTTGCTAGGGCTTTGCTTTGCGTGCCTTTCGGCACCCAGGCTCCTCTCTGCCTGTTTGACAGCTGACACAAGTGCTTGGAATTTGCCAGGGGCACCGTTGCACGCAACACGTGTACCGAACACTTGCCTTTGCTAGGTCCTGCGTCGGACTTGTACGGCCACGGCCTTCCAGAGTCTCTAGGTGCAACAGCAAGGTCTGAGCGACCAGACCCATGACTAAGGATATGCAGCGTCCCGTTCAAAGCTCCACCCGTCTTGTCTGAAGACTCTCCTGCTCCGTTTCCTCAATCTGGGGCCACGAGGTTCAGTGTTCAGTAGGGCATGTTATCTACTATCTGCGGGAGGCTGCTTTGCAGTCGCGAGCCCGCTTACTCCCCTCTTGGACAAGCCTTCACCCCTCCCCAACCGCTCGCCTGGGCAGTACTCTTTTAGCGACTGTCTTTTACGTGGGGGGAGGATTTTGTCCGCCCAGGCGGGCACCTCCACCGGGCAGCGCAGGGTCGTGGCAGCACCGTTGGAGCTTCGCGGTGGTTCTCCACCCCGTCCCTCTCACAGAAGCGTGTGAATGGTGCGCAAGGCTGTGTGCTCGAGGCTCGAGGTCGGCCAAACTCGGACAGACTTGTAGTATGTATGCGTCGTTGCCGCATGGGCGACGCGCGCTCTGAGACATCTTGGCGGACGATGTATGGCCCAACTCTGTGGGTATTGTAATGATCCGTGCTTGGGTGCTATCTGTGCGGGTCGGACGCGGGCCCCCAACAGAAGCACGCAGCACCAGTGGGTCCCTCTGCGCCCCGCGAAGCGTTGTGGGGAGAGCACGTTCCGTGGCCTTGGCTGGACTGTGGCCCGCGGAACTTGCCTGCGCACCCGCGGTGCCTTCGCATGAACGCGGAGGCCCTGGTTTTAAGACGTTTCTGTCCGCAGCAGGAAAATATTACGAACATGTGAGCCAATCAGTCGCTTGGTCCTTCAGTCGTCTCTTCCTCGCCTGTATGACCGCCCCCAAGGTATTTGTACGCATCCACTCAATGGAACTATGCTTGATATTAGTTCCTGTGTAGTGCCAGCCAGCGTGGACCCCAACCAGTCAGTTCTTGCACTGAGGATGTGCAAGCTAGGCCGTGCATGCCATGTGTCTTGGCAGCCACGTGGTGCAGGCCATGCGGTGCAGCCTTCCTGGGGCGAGCTGCGAGGTGCAGCCCCTGTGGTGTGGGCTGCGTGGTGCCAGCTGTGTGGTGCCAGCTGCGTGGTGCAGCCTGCGCGGCGCACGCTGCCGGGGCGCCCCTCGACCCCCCCCAACCCCCCGCGGGCGGGCGCCGGGCGACGCCTCGGCGCGGCGCCCCCGGCGCGGGACCCCCGCGAGGCGACCCCGGGCGGGCGCCCGGCGGCGCCTCGGCGTGGCCCCCCCGGCGCGCGGGGCTCGCCCACGGGCGGAGGCCCCTCCCGGGCGCGGGGCGCCCCCGAGGCGCCCACGGGCGGGCACCGCGCGAGGCATCGGCGGAGCCCCCTCGAGGCGCGGGGCGCCCTCGAGCGCCCACCGGGCGGCCACGGGCGGCCACCAAGAGGCGACAGCTGCGGCACGCGCCGCCCGCTCGTGGCGCCCACGTGGCGCCCAAGGGCGGGCACGAGGCGAAGTCTCGAGGAGCTTCCCAAGCGCGGTGCGCCCACGATTCGCCAGGGCTCATTTCGACTCCTCCGATTCGATTCGATTCGATTTCGATGGCTTCCGATTCCGATTCGATTCGACTTGGGATTCCGATTCGGATTCCGACTTCTTATGGGACGCATAGTAGCCTGCCGATTTCCGCCGATCCGACTTTTCCCGACTCGGCTGCCGATTTTCGCCGATCCGATTCATTTCGATCGCCGATCCGACTTATCGATTCGATTATGGGCTCTCCTGGATTCGCCCAGGGGCGCCCACCAAGCGGGCGCCGGCCGGAAACTTGGGAGACCCGCGCAGATCCTCGGAGCAAGAGCAGCAATCTCCTCACAGTGCAGAGAGAGCTCATGATGCGGACCCTCAGGAAGGAAAGTAGAGGAACGAGTAGAGAGGGGGGTGTGAAGGAGAGAGATGAAGGGGGAACAACGCGAGACGTGAAGATTGAGGAGGGAGAACGGAGGGGGCCCGCGACAGGACTTGCAGCTTCCAGGGGCTTGAATATAGTAGCATGTTTTTGAGTGGGACTACCCTCGCAGTCAGCGCCAAGGCGAGATCGTGAATTCGGAATAGCTTGCGAGGAAGTTTCAGCCGAGAGCGCGATTCTTTAGGGGCGAGAGCACGATCCTTCAGTAGAATGCGAGGAAGCCTCATGCGAGAGCGCGACGTATTGGGCGACAGTCCGATTCCTGATCAGCTCGCGAGGAGGTCCCAGGCAATAGCGCGACTTCTGAGTGGCGAGACCGCATTTGTTGAATAACTTTTCCGAACCAGTCCGAGGCGAGAGCGCGACTCCTCAGTACGTGTTTGCACTCAAGCCCGCACTCGAGCGTAAGCTTCGTACTCGAAGACATGTGGCCTACGCTCAGGCGAGAGCACCCAGAATACCCAGTCCCCCCCAGTAGCAGATAAAAGAGAGGGGTGCGCAAGCGGTGCGTGTGCGCGTGTCCATCCCCTTGTCCGTCCCCAGCGCCCATCTCCAGAGCCCATTCCCAGTGTCCATCCCCAGCGCCCCTTCCTGGTGCCCATCCCTAGTCCCCAATGCCCATCCCCGGTGTCCATCCCGAAAGCGGGCCATCCTGAACCACAGACGTCCGCCCAGGGAAGCGACAACCCCGCTCCCTCTGCGGCTCCGCATGCCGACGGCAGCCAGCCTCTGAGAGCGAGCACTCGACGGCGAGAGACCGCGGAACACCTTTTGTGCGGGGCCCCCTTAGCGCCATCGCGGAGCCCGGCCCCTCGGGATGGTCGCCCCTGCCCCCTGTGCCCCGCCCGAGGATCTCGCAGGCTGGATCGCATCGTGCCTTTGTTCAGCGTCTTCGTGCCGTCTGCCCGTCTTCGAAGAAAAAATAGCAGCATCAACATAGACTTTTTGCGCTCCGCGCGGATTTCTTGGATCTGCGCCTGGGCCTCCCTGGCGGCGCCTCCGGCGCCGATCCTGTCGCGGATCCAAGATATCCGCGCGGAGCGCCACAAGTTTATGTGCATGTTTATACAAGTGTTTCTTCTTATTATTCTATGTTATTATATGTTATGTTTTCCTGTTGGGTTATCTTCTTCTTCTTCTTCTTCTTCTTCTTCGTCTTCTCTTTTTTTTCTTCTATTTCCTATCATTCTTTTTATGCGATCGTCCTCGCTCCTCCGTGGCGCTGCTGCCAGTCGCACCTCGTTTCCTCGTCCTCCTGCCTCCCCCCCTCGTGCTCCGCCGTCACCGCTCCTCGTGCCCGGGCCCCGCGGTTCGAGCGAGGGGCACCGGTAGTACGACCCTCCTCCTGGTCTAAGCATCGTTCGACCGATCCCGATCCCCATCCCCATCGCGATACCCCCCATCCCACCGCCCCAGTTGGGCATGTGCCCCTCGAAACCCGAAGGAAACAGCCTGTATCCCCATCTAGGGAGTACATCGGCCAGTGGGGCGGGGGCCACGCCCGTGGGGACAGGGATCAGTTCAACGATGCTCATGGTCCGAGCTCTCGCCCGGTGGCGGCTCGCGCGGCTTCCCCGTGGAGGCTGCAGTGCGACTTCCGGGGCGCATGGGTCCCCTGAGAGCTCCCCGCGGGGTGCGGACATTGTCGGGATCCAGTGTGCCCCAGCAGGTGGCACATGCCGCCTGCAAGCTGCGCTGCCCGCCGTCCTGCCTGTTTCCGCTGCTCTCCCTCCCCCGAGCAGGGTCTCGTTTCACAAACCTCAACATGGCGAGTTCTGGTTTCGTCCGAGCCCGCCCTCTCTCTTCCCCCTTTTGTATCGCTCCTTCTCCCCACTCTGTGACTTAAGCACGACTCTCTGACGGACTTGTACACCAGAGGGTTCGGTAACCGCATTTTCTCGCTTGTGCTCGGTGCTTCCATGTATCTGGCATGCTCAGGGCACGGTCTGCCCTGTAGGGGGCGCTCCTGTTACCAGAGCTGACACGCAGACCTCCATTCCATCCCATTCCAGTCTAGTCCACTCCATTACATTACATTTTACGTTTTTTTCAATTCCATTATGGTCCATTCCATCCCATCCCATTGCATTGCATTCCATTCTATTCCATTCCATTCCATTCTATTCCAACGCAACTATCTGGCCTCCCTTTTTTCTGCCTGGTGCTCTCGGTGCCACCGTGGGTCTCGCGGAGAGAACACGACTTCCTGCGCCAACCCGCCTTGTTGCACGGCATGCCTTATCATATTTCATGTTCGTGTCATATTAATGGGTGGGGCCGTTCGAGGAATCGGGGTGTGCAACGATGGCGCATTTCACGTTTGACTGTCGTCTGATCTTTCTCCAAGCAAGCCCCAATGGCTCGAGCCTCGCGCGGGGGAAATGTATAATCATTGTGGCCAGGTCAGTATCCTTTTGGCTCGAGCCATCTAGGCTCTGCTGACAGCCGCCGTTTCAATCCGCAGAAGGGGAGTAGCATGTGGGATGGATGGCAAACTGCTGGACACTGTGGAAGGGTGCCAGTGGGCAGTATCGAGGCTGCTCCATGAGGACGAGGTAGCGGTTGACATTGAAGGTGTCGCGTTGAGTCGCCAGGGCGAAATTTGTCTGATCCAAATGTGCGGTTCTTCCAGTGAGACGCCGACTCATAGGGCTGACGTCGCATCCGCCACGCTCTTGGCACATGTATTCTGGGACTGCGGCTGGCCCCCGAGGCAGAGGAGGAGGAGGAGGAGGACGATGAGGACGATGCTAGGACGATGCTAGAGGGATGTCGAGAGAGCTAGACACAAGACTGCATTGGCGCTTCGTGCCATGCACCTTGGTCCTCGAAGTTGCGGATGCGAGCAGATGGGTCGCACGGTAACACATGGCATGTAGCGATAACACCTTGTTGCATGCTTGGGCATCGTCATTTTAGTTATGTCCTTCACTATCCTTCGTTCATGCTTCCTCTTCCTCCTCCTCCTCCTCCTCCTCCTCCTCCTCCTCCTCCTTCTCGTCCTGCCATGCAATTCGTCCACCTTCCTCAGCTCTTCTTGCGGAGGCTTCCCCTTGGAGCGCCTCTTGGGGGCCTCACGAAATTCGTGAAGGGCCTCCTGGGGCCTTCTTCGGTCCTCCCGGGCGCCTCCTGGGTGCCACCCTGTTTCGACCGCGGTCTCCCGGAACGAGCGGGCCACGGTTTGGAATGCTTCGGGGGGCGTCTTGGCGCCATCTTGGGCCGTCATGGGGCTCTCTTCGGGCCATCTTGAGGCCCCGTTGGGCCGTCTTGAGGCTCTCTTGGACTGCCTGGAAGCCCTCGCGGGTGGCTGTGGGGCGATTTTCGGGCCTCCTGGGCAGTCTCGGACGCCCGGAAGTCCGAAGGACAGAGCATTCCCCAAGTCACATGAAACCCTATGAGGAGTCTTTTTCCCAACCATCCTGTGGTGTTGGGTCCTCGTTTTGAAGAGACGGTGCCCCGCGTTCCCCTCCTTCCTCTCCTCCTCCCTCCTCCCATGGGTGTTCGCATGCGGTTCCCCCACCCAGGGCAGCGTTTCGTGGCCCCATAGGGAGCTCCACCGAAGGCCCCAGTGGGGGTGTTCGCATGCGGTTCCCCCACCCAGGGCAGCGTTTCGTGGCCCCATAGGGAGCTCCACCGAAGGCCCCAGTGGGGGTGTTCGCATGCGGTTCCCCCACCCAGGGCAGCGTTTCGTGGCCCCATAGGGAGCTCCACCGAAGGCCCCAGTGGGGGTGTTCGCATGCGGTTCCCCCACCCAGGGCAGCGTTTCGTGGCCCCATAGGGAGCTCCACCGAAGGCCCCAGTGGGGGTGTTCGCATGCGGTTCCCCCACCCAGGGCAGCGTTTCGTGGCCCCATAGGGAGCTCCACCGAAGGCCCCAGTGGGGGTGTTCGCATGCGGTTCCCCCACCCAGGGCAGCGTTTCGTGGCCCCATAGGGAGCTCCACCGAAGGCCCCAGTGGGGGTGTTCGCATGCGGTTCCCCCACCCAGGGCAGCGTTTCGTAGCCCCATAGGGAGCTCCACCGAAGGCCCCAGTGGGGGTGTTCGCATGCGGTTCCCCCACCCAGGGCAGCGTTTCGTAGCCCCATAGGGAGCTCCACCGAAGGCCCCAGTGGGGGTGTTCGCATGCGGTTCCCCCACCCAGGGCAGCGTTTCGTGGCCCCATAGGGAGCTCCACCGAAGGCCCCAGTGGGGGTGTTCGCATGCGGTTCCCCCACCCAGGGCAGCGTTTCGTAGCCCCATAGGGAGCTCCACCGAAGGCCCCAGTGGGGGTGTTCGCATGCGGTTCCCCCACCCAGGGCAGCGTTTCGTGGCCCCATAGGGAGCTCCACCGAAGGCCCCAGTGGGGGTGTTCGCATGCGGTTCCCCCACCCAGGGCAGCGTTTCGTAGCCCCATAGGGAGCTCCACCGAAGGCCCCAGTGGGGGTGTTCGCATGCGGTTCCCCCACCCAGGGCAGCGTTTCGTGGCCCCATAGGGAGCTCCACCGAAGCTCCACCGAAGGCCCCAGTGGGGGTGTTCGCATGCGGTTCCCCCACCCAGGGCAGCGTTTCGTGGCCCCATAGGGAGCTCCACCGAAGGCCCCAGTGGGGGTGTTCGCATGCGGTTCCCCCACCCAGGGCAGCGTTTCGTAGCCCCATAGGGAGCTCCACCGAAGGCCCCAGTGGGGCATGCGTCCCGCAATTCGGCCACCCCCACACGTTTCGTGGCCCCCATAGGGAGCTCCACCGAAGGCCCCAGTGCTGCCGTCCGCATGCGTCCCGCACACCCATTTCGGCACACCCCTCACACGTTTCGTGGCCCCATAGGGAGCTCCACCGAAGGCCCCATGGCTGCCGTCCGCATGCGTCCCGCACACCCATTTCGGCACACCCCTCACACGTTTCGTGGCCCCACAGGGAGCTCCACCGAAGGCCCCAGTGCTGCCGTCCGCATGCGTCCCGCACACCCATTTCGGCACACCCCTCACACGTTTCGTGGCCCCACAGGGAGCTCCACCGAAGGCCCCAGTGGCTGCCGTCCGCATGCGTCCCGCACACCCATTTCGGCACACCCCTCACACGTTTCGTGGCCCCATAGGGAGCTCCACCGAAGGCCCCATGGCTGCCGTCCGCATGCGTCCCGCACACCCATTTCGGCACACCCCTCACACGTTTCGTGGCCCCACAGGGAGCTCCACCGAAGGCCCCAGTGCTGCCGTCCGCATGCGTCCCGCACACCCATTTCGGCACACCCCTCACACGTTTCGTGGCCCCATAGGGAGCTCCACCGAAGGCCCCATGGCTGCCGTCCGCATGCGTCCCGCACACCCATTTCGGCACACCCCTCACACGTTTCGTGGCCCCATAGGGAGCTCCACCGAAGGCCCCATGGCTGCCGTCCGCATGCGTCCCGCACACCCATTTCGGCACACCCCTCACACGTTTCGTGGCCCCACAGGGAGCTCCACCGAAGGCCCCAGTGCTGCCGTCCGCATGCGTCCCATTTCGGCACACTCCACCGTTCCCCGTCCCACACACCCATTTCGGCACACGCCTCACACGTTTCGTGGCCCCATAGGGAGCTCCACCGAAGGCCCCATGGCTGCCGTCCGCATGCGTCCCGCACACCCCGGCACACCCCTCACACGTTTCGTGGCCCCCGCTCCACCGAAGGCCCCACCCATTGCGTCGGCACACCCCTCACACGTTTCGTGGCCCCATAGGGAGCTCCACCGAAGGCCCCATGGCTGCCGTCCGCATGCGTCCCGCACACCCATTTCGGCACACCCCTCACACGTTTCGCCCACGCTCCACCGAAGCCCCAGTGCTGCCGTCCGCATGCGTCCCGCACACCCATTTCGGCACACCCCTCACACGTTTCGTGGCCCCATAGGGAGCTCCACCGAAGGCCCCATGGCTGCCGTCCGCATGCGTCCCGCACACCCATTTCGGCACACCCCTCACACGTTTCGTGGCCCCACAGGGAGCTCCACCGAAGGCCCCAGTGCTGCCGTCCGCATGCGTCCCGCACACCCATTTCGGCACACCCCTCACACGTTTCGTGGCCCCATAGGGAGCTCCACCGAAGGCCCCATGGCTGCCGTCCGCATGCGTCCCGCACACCCATTTCGGCACACCCCTCACACGTTTCGTGGCCCCACAGGGAGCTCCACCGAAGGCCCCATGGCTGCCGTCCGCATGCGTCCCGCACACCCATTTCGGCACACCCCTCACACGTTTCGTGGCCCCACAGGGAGCTCCACCGAAGGCCCCAGTGCTGCCGTCCGCATGCGTCCCGCACACCAGGTGTGTGGCGTGCCGACATGGGCGTCGCGGCGCGCGGGCGCTGCCGTCGGGGTTCCCAGGGAAGCCCCCTGCAGAGGCGACGCTCAGAGTCACGAGTACCGAGAGTCACGCAGACCCAAACTGTTCACAGTCGTATACATACATTTACACTGGGCGTATCCATGCACGCATTCATGCGAATAGAATCAATCGCGCGCAGATTCATTCATAATCAGACTCGCTCGCGATCCGACTCGCACGCGCTCAAGCTTTCATATTCGGACCTATCGTCTTCGTTCGTGTTGTGTACACTGCCACGCATTTCGGCACACCCCTCATACGGCTCGTGGCCCCATAGGGAGCGCCACCGAAGAAGATATTCACAATTGCGGTACTCTCAACTGCATATGGTTGGGTCCTTCGCCAGGCTAATTTTTTTTGGTTGTTGCGTTTCGGAGGCCTCTTAAGGGTCTTCTTTGGGTCGTCTTCGGGCGTCCGGTGTGTGTCTGGGTTCTCTTGGGGCCCTCGCGGGGCCGTTCGGCCGTTCTCTTCACGGATATGGGCTTGTTGCCTAGGGAGCCCCAAAAGCCCAGGGAACCTTCTGATGGAGCGTTCAGGGGGCTTCTGGGGCCTTCTCAATCTGGGGGTCTCGTTGTGGGGGGGTGATTCCGCGCCCCCCTAGGATTGAAATATTTACGAAAGGGAATGGATAGAGATAGGCAGAAAGAGACAGAGAGAGAGAGAGAACAAACAAACAAACAACAACGATAAACGAAAAATGAGCGCGGGAGTGGGGAGGATAATGGCAGGTTTTTGCAACGTCTCTTACTACGTCTTCGAACCCCTTTGGCCCTCTTTGTCCTCTCTGCGGTCTCTGCAGAGGCTCCCCGAGGCGTCTCGGGCTCTTCTTGGAGCTATCTTGGGCCGTCTGGGGCACTCCAGGTGTCTTCTTATGTTGTGTTGGCGTCGGGTTGGTGCTTCATCGAAATCTTCGAGGGCCCCTCCGGAGATCCTTTTGGGCCGTCTTGGGGCCGTCTCGGGGCCCTCTGGAGCACTCCTGAAGCCACATGGTGCCTTCTGGCGCACTCCTGAAACGCATGGCGCATGGATTGCAAATCCGCATGCGACAATCCTGAAGTTTTGTGGTGCTTCGGCTGTCTCGGGCCTCTTTTGGGACATTCGGGGCCCTCTGTTTGGGCATCTCGTCTGTTTCTTGGCGCTCATTGGGGCCGCTTGCGTCGTCTTGGGACCCCTTGGGTCCGTCTTGGTGACGCTCAGGAGCGTCTTGTGGCATCGTGCATCCTGGGCGCCCCAAATCGTTTCAGCACTCCCGCCCACTCGCGTTTCGCAGCTCCAGCCCCCCCCCCCCCAGGCATGGGCGGGAGGAGTCGGCTCCTGCCGCGTCGGTACCCCTGCTGGGTCGGCGAACTGTCTATCTGTTTGACGTCCACGTCCTCGGGGCAGAGGCGTTCGAGGCTGGAGGGCTGAAGACCCTCCTCGAGGCCGAGTGGGTGACCAAAGTCTTCTTCGACGTGCGCGGCGACAACGACGCGCTGCACCACCAGTTCGGCGTCGACGTGCGGGGCGCCTACGACGCCCAGGTCCTGTGGCACCTGCGCTTCCAGCACCCGGAGGACCCGTACCTGCAGGGCCTGAAGAGCGGGCAGTGCCCAGGGGGGGGTCCCCGCTCCGGGGGGGGGGGGGCCACCGGCTCTTCCTCGGGATCGGAGGGTCGAGGCCCCGGGGCCGAGGCGGCGAGGACGTTCTCTCGGATCCTCGGGGTCTTTTGGGGGGGGGGTCCCTGGAGCGCCCTCGGGGTCCCGGTCTCCGAGGGGGAAGGGCGCCTCCTCGAGAGAGCGTGCGCCCCCGCCAGGCTCGGCGGCGAGCGATGGGGGGGGAAGCGAGGAGGCGACGGCCTGCTCAGAAGGCTCGGAGGTACCCGGCCGTCCGAGGAGTTTTCGAAGCCTTCCCCGAAGGCAGAGAACAGGCTTCCCAGAAGGCGCGAGGGCGTCTGAGAAGTCCCGCCGCCTTTGAGGAGGCCCTCTCCTTCTCTCGTTTCCCCCCCTCGCTCGCCGCCGACCAGTGGTGACCCCTCTCGGCAGTGCCCGGGAAGAGGGTCCAGGACCTGTTCCTGGAGGAGTCGGGGGCGCTGACCCCGAGGTCGGCCGCCGACCTCCGCGGGGTGAAGGAGGCCGGGCAGCGCCTGTTCGCTCCCGGCCTGGGGGGCAGCTACTCGGTGTGGAAGGAGCGGCCTCTCAGCCCCGAGCTGGTCAGGTACGCGGCCGCCGACGTGCGCTTCCTCCTTGGCATGCGGAGGCACTGGAGCTTCGGCGACGCGGCCCGGGCGCAGGCGCTGGACGCTGCCGTGCGAGAGCGCAGCGCCGAGCGCATCCGCGCGTTTGTGGCGCTGCCCGACGAGCGCGCGCTCGACCAGGCCGCGAAGAGGATCCGCGACTTCGGCATCCCTGGCGGCGGCGAGGGTTTCAACGATACGGGCGCCACCAGCCAGAGAGTGGGCATCCCGCAGAGCAAGCGCGGCCGCGTCATCGGCAAGGGCGGCTCCACGAGGCTGGCGATCGAGGCCCAGTCTGGGGCCAGAGTTGTCCTGAGGGAGAGCGAGGACTGCCTCCTGCTGGGCCAGCCGGAGCAGGTCCAGGAGGCCGCGAGGATAATCCTAGAGCTGGTCTCGTGACCGTCCACCCGCATGACAGCGCCGCGAGGGAGGGGGTCCCTGGACAGGCTTGGGGGCCCCGCGGACGACAGTGCGGCCTCCTGTCGAGATCCCAGGTCGGAGCAGCGTTCGATGCCCCATACTACTGGCGCAACTAAGATCGAGGTTGTTTTTGCTGTCGCTCTACCGAGCTGCCTGCGGCAAGTCCCGCCGTCGTGCCAGCCCAGAATTCTGGGTGGCGACTGTTCGAGGGGGCACGGGAGGCCGTCACGTGTGACCACTCGTGTTCCTAGGCTTGGTGGAACCGTGATGGTGGTGGTGGTGCTGCTGCTGATGACGATGACGATGCCGATGACGATGACGATGATGCTGCTGCTGCGGATGATGTTGAGGATGATGGTGATGCTGATGGTGATGGCGATGGTGGTGATGATGATGCTGAGGATGATTTTGATGATGCTGATGATGCTGAGGATGATGGTAATGTTGACGATGATGACGATGACGATGACGATGGCGATGCCGATGATGCTGATGAGGATGATGCTGATGATGATGATGTTGATGCTGCTGATGATGACGACGATGATTATGTCGATGATGCTGATGCTGCCAATAATGAGGAGGAGGACAACGACGAAGGCAAGGAAGAGGAGGACGAGGATGATGATGATGCTGACGATGCTGCTGCTGATGATGATGCGATGATGGTGATGAGGATGATGAGATTGATGCTGCTGCTGATGATGAAGATGATTCTGATGCTGCTGATGATGATGAGGATGAGGATGCTGAGGATGATGAGGATGAGGATGAGGATGAGGATGAGGATGAGGATGAGGGTGAGGATGAGGATGATGGTGATGCTGATGATGATGATGATGATGATGATGATGATGATGATGATGCTGATGCTGATGCTGATGCTGATGCTGATGCTGATGCTGCTGATGATGATGCTGCTGATGATGATGATGATGCTGATGCTGACGCTGATGATGATGATGAGGATGAGGATGAGAATGAGGATGAGAATGAGGATGAGGATGAGAATGAGGATGATGTGGAGAAGGATGAGGCGGAGGAGGAGGTGGAGGAGGAGGAGGAGGAGGAGGCGGATGACGAGGAGGCGGAGCATGAGGAGGAAAGCCGTTTGCGGGAACTCTATCCCCCGCACTCTCCCCCGGCGCCGCGCCCCGCCCGCGCGGCCGCTTTCGGGGTCGCCGGCCTTCGCACGCCGCCGCGCCATCGGAGGCGGGCGGCTCGCGTACCACGACAAGGTGGGCGACGGCGACGACAGCGTCATCCACCAGCGGGTGACCATCGGGGAGGGGGCGATGAAGCGCCACTGCAGCATCAACCACCAGTTGTTGAAGTTCAAGGCGGGCGTCTTCAGGATAGCTGACGCCTTCGAGACCTGCCCACCCTGGTGGAGGCCTGCCGGCAGGTATGCCAAGACCAGACTCCGCACGCAGCCCTCGATCACCGAACCCAGCGCGACGGTCGAATCCGACCTCAGGATCCACACGAAAAGCCTCGCCGCCCGCGTTGTGAAACCTACGATCAACGTGGCGAGCCACGTGATCCACGCGCATTGCAGCACCACCGTCGTGTAGAGCCTCACGCTCGCCGTGGCGGATCCCCACGATTTGCGCGCGGCGCCCTGTGACCTGCGTGCGGAACCTCGCGACCTGCGTACGGAACCTCACGATCATCGTGCGGGCCATTTCGGTCCCCGTAAGAAGCCTCGCGTTGAGCCTCACGATCTACGTTTGGTTTTTCACGGTTGGTGTACTGAGCCCCGTGGTCAGCGAGCGGGGCTTCGCGACGCATAGCCCGACCTGAACCCCGACGCCCCGATTTCCGTCGGGAATACATACGGCCCCGAGGGCGACCGGTGCGAGTGCGAGTATGGGGTCTTCCACGACTCCTACCGCTGTGACAGACACGCGTGCGACAACGAGTGCGACGCGATCCCAGGATGGTGGGCAGGAGGCGTGCTACTACCAACGCCAGCTGCTGAGCGGCGGGAGCCACCACCTCAGCTACGAGGGCCAAGGGTTGAGCTGAGAGGGCCACGAGCTGAGGTACGAGAGCCACCGGCCGAAGCACGAGGGCGGAGCTCTGAGCTGTGGGGGCCACGTGCAGAGCTGCGGGCACGACCAACATCACTACCAGGGCCACCGGCCAAAGTGCGAGGGTCCCCGTTTGTGGTACGAGAGCCACCACCAGAAGTACGAGGACCGCTTGCAGAGGAGGCAGAAGCGACACATCGACCAGGGAGAGGTTGGAGAGGCACCCAGATGGCATACGAGGGCGAGGCGAGCTGTCTTGCCCGACGGGCAGCACGAACGACGGGGGCGCCTGCGAGTTAGCCAAGCAGGCGCGCGTTGCGTAACTAGCGAGGCGACAAGTCATTGCAAGCCGCAGCAGACCATGCAGCTCCTCACGATCCACGGGCACAGCCTCACGACCTGCGCACCAAGCCACATCATCCGCGTCCCGTACCTCGCGATGCGCGTGCCGATCCACACCCTCCCCATGCAGAACGTCACGAAGTACATGCAGTACCCCACGACTCAGGATAAAGCATGGAAGGCGAGGAAGACGGAGGAGGCCTGGGAGGTGGAGGAGAGTCGGGTGCAGAAGGAGGAGAGACGGAGGAGGTGGAGGTGGAGGATGCAGACCCAATACTGCGTGAGGGGTCTGAATGCGATGATAACCGCGAGGTTGTTATTGTCAGCAATGACGTAAAAGTACCTGCGAAGATATCAGCAGTGATAGGCGATTTATGTTGCTTAGCGGCACCTGCGAGGTGTCTACCGATACGCCCAAGCTCAAGGGCCCTTAAAGGATTGAGCCCAAATAGTTACGAAAGAGCATCTGCTTGCTGGCATGCTATGCTACACTGCTTACAGATCAGCAGTGACACTATTTATTTCACACTCGTGCAAAATTCTTCTGATCTGTGCATCTGCCGATATAGCGCATTTAGACGTGGTGATGGCACGTCAACGAGCTAAAATGAAACCAGGCGCACTGCGCGCTTGAAAAGTGAGCCGGCACTGGTCAGGTGTGCCTCGTGCTCTCTGGCCTGGTCCGTCGGCTCTTGATGCTGCAAAGCGAGACGTGTGTCTCGCAGCACTGCCCTGATGGCACTGCCGTCCGATCGCTTGGTGAACTGATCTCCGAGCTGCTGGTCAGTCGGAACCCAAAAGAGGGGTAGTTGGCTGCGCTGATCGTCAGCGACAAACTCGTTGCTAACTTCCTCTTCTAGTGACTCCTTGAGGCCCACTAGGTCGAGCAAAAGGCGCCGCTCTGACGGGAGCTTGGAATAACCGTCTTTATGCATCGTATCGTACAAGCTGGCGCAATCTGTGACCTGAGCGAGCGGCAACAGACTCGGCGGGATGTCCTCTGGATGGGCATCCGGAATCTCTGGCGAAGCGAAAACACAGCGTGTAATCCGAGCACAGCCTAGAGCGTCTACTGCCGACATCGTTTCGGCTGCCAACGTAGATCTGCAAACTCTCTTAATGGTGCCCGATCTCCAATCAACAATTCCTGCTCGAGCTCGATCTCCGCGTAGTAGCTTGGCTTCTGCGAGAAAACTCACGTAGCCAGCCTGCGAGCGAATCTGGATCTTCTTGTCCGTACTGGTTGCCCCCGCGGTCTTGGCGAGCAACTTGGAGATGGCGCCTTCAGCTGGCTCGTCAGCGTTGGCCCAACTGGCGTCGTGGTACGTCACCAGGCACAGAGGTCCACGTAACTTAGGGAACTCCAAACCCACGTCCGCGTGCTTCCGCGCCAACTTGATGAGCCTGTTCGTCTCGAGCAAGTCCTGGATGGTGGGCTTGTTCTGGGTCCGCTGCCCCATGGCCACTCCAGCTGCCAGGTCGGGACGAGTCTGCGATGAAAGCCGCCCGAGCGCTCCGAGTGCGGAGCGGTTGTCCGAGAACTCGGCTGGCGTAGCATCTGACGACAGGTCCGTATTGCGCTCCTTGCTGAGCGGAATCTCCTCGATGGTGTTCGCGTATTCGGTCTGTCGTAGATGTAGTACTTCCTCTTGATCTCGCCAGGCCTGCTTGCCGCAAAAGGTAAAAAGGCAAGCCTCGCCAGTCGCCCCAGGGCAAAAGCTTGTGAAGCCTGTCGTAGAGGCCCGGGTACTTGCGCGAGATCCCCAGCAGCAAGTCGTCCACGTGGGCGACCACCACCGCACAGAGCTCACCGTGCTGGTCGTAGCCGTAGTACAGCGCTGGGTCTAGCGAGTGCTGGTTTAGGCGAAACACGTAGTTGTCGCTCAGCTTCTCCTCCACCGCCAGCAATGTCCTCTTGAGCTTCGCCCACCATTGTCTCGGTGCCGTGGCCAGCCCGAAAACTCCCTTGAGGATTTTGATCAGCTGCTTCGGGTTCAGCCCAGGCAAACCTTCGCGAGGCTGGGCCATGTACAGCTGCTGGTCGGGCTGCTCGTCGCCTTGCATGAAAGCCGCCTCCACGTCCGCCGCGTAGATCTCCAGGTCGAACCTCTGGCAGATGGTGAAGAACAGCATGGTCGAGTTGCGGGTGACCGTGGACGCGTCCGTCCGCAGGTCGCCCTGAGCGAGGCGCGGGTCCATGTGACCCCCGACGCAGAGTCGGGCCCTTGCCTTGACCGGCAGCGGATGCTTGTCGGTCCGCAGCGGGGCGTTCTTGTCCCGGTACACGAACCGGCTGGGCAGGATGAGGCTGGGCTGGATGAGGCTGGGCTTGATCATGCCCCTGATCGCCTCGGACTCCTCGATGGAGAGTACCTGACAAGAGCCAAACTTCTGCCACTCGCTCCACTGCTTGGCGGCCGCCTCCCTGAAGAGCTCCCGATCAGAGTCCTTGATGGCCCTCCAGTGGATCTCCTTGTCGGCCTGCTTGCGCTTGATCCTCTCGGTCACGATGGAGGTTTGCAATGCTTGTCTTGGAGCCGACCTCGAACGTTGGCGGGCTCCTCCTGCTTCGGGTCCGGCCGCTGCCTCCTGATCGGGGGCCGCCGCGCGGTCCCGCGAAGTTGCCCTTGCGGGCAGGGCGCCAGAGCCTGCGTGCTCCCTCTCGGTCTGGAGTCGCTGGAAGGCCGGGCCGAAGTCGCCGCTGTCCCCTCCGTCGGAGGTAGCTCGACGTCGTCGGAACTCGTCAGGGCCGTAGGTTCGCTCTTCTTCAGCTTGTTGCGGCACGTCGGCAGGCAGCACCTGGATCTGCTCCTGCTGGGGCGGATCCTCGGAGACGTTCAGCCTGAGGTCGCCGTCGTCCGGGTTGTCGATGAATTCCCGCCACGCCTGCTCCATCTCGTCTGGCTTGACCTCGGGCTCGCCAGGCGCCGGGCGGATGTCCTCCACCTGAGCCTCTTCTTGTTCGAGCGAGTCGCGAGCCCGGTTGAGCTCGGCCACGGCCTGACCGATCTCGCCCCTGCCGTTCGGGAACCAGACGTCGTCCGGAGCGAGTGCCTTGATGTGCTCCGGTGCCACCAGCATGGTGTGCCCTCCTAGCGAGACCCAGGTGTTCTCGCCTTGGTGGCCGATGACTACGCACGGCCCTCGCCAGATGCCCTTCTTGGCGTTGCGGTTGTGCTGCTCCCGCTGCTCCTTCTTCTTGAGCTGGCGAAAGACGCGGCACATCTCGCCCACTGACAAGGGCGTCGCCACCGTGCGCGCGCGAGCCAGCATAGCTCGCCGGAGCTGGTCGTCGTTCTGCATCCTCATGAACGACTCGCGCGCCGCCGTCCGAATGGCATATCGGCGGCGAATCTTCTCGTCGTTGGCCGCGAGGCTGTGGGCGCTGTAGTTGGCCGTGTCGTCGACCAGGTATCCAGGCATTTTGGGGTCGCGTCCCAGCGCCCACTGCGCGGGGCTGAAGCCTGCTCGCCTTCTCAGCGAGTTCTTCGCGCCCGATACCATGATGGCCAGCGTCCGCATCTCGTCCTCGCCCCTGATCGACGAGTGCTCGATCGTCCTCGCCGCGAGCTCCTTCCACCAAGCTCCCTGGCGTTCCACGCGACCGAGCTGCCAATGTGCCTGACCAGCGATGGGCAGCTGCACCGTGTTGAATGACTGGAACAGCTCGCTGAGGGCGCCGCCGAACCCCTTCTCCATGTCGAAGTGAACTCGGTCGGGTACGCCCGCCCAGGAGGCCCAGCACCTCTCGAACGCGGCAGCGAACTCCTGGCCAGGTCGACGATGCTGAAGTACCAGTAGCTCTTGCCGTCGACGTCCTTGAGCTCGAAGCAGTCGAAGCCGACGTCGTCTCCAAAATCTTGCACGAAGTGGAGGTGCGCTGGTCTCCTCGCGCTCGGGCGCTGCTGCGAGCGGCACACCCCGCAGATCAGCCCCTTGACGGCCTGGACGGTGGCCGACTTAGCGCCTTTGAGTCGCAAGCTGCGGCCCAAGTCTTCATTAGACGGATGGCCCAAGTTGACATGGGGCCTCTTGAGCATGGCCAGCTCGGCTGGCTTGCAGCAGGCCGCTGCTTTCTTTGTGAAAGTAATCGCGCCGACCCCGATCCTGCCGTCCACAGTATCTTCGGCCCGCACGTCGTGAGTGTCGGCGAAGTCGTCTCCGCCGCCCATGGGGTCTGGGTCCCCATCAGGCTCGCCCGTCTCTCCCAGGGGCGCGGTGTCGTTTACGTAGGCGGTGGCCTGCTCCCTGGGCACTGTCACGATGAAGGGCGACGAGTGCGACTGGCAGTCCACCTGGTAGGCGCGATGCCCTCCTTGCTGGCGAATCACCTGCTCCACAATGCGCACCACCGCTCTGCAGAACTTTGCGGGATAAGCGCCAGACTTGCGCACCGCCACGTTGTCCCCAAAGGTCTGGTCGTGGTGCTTGTGGCTGCAGGTGCGCTTCAGCTGCTCGAACTCCTTGTGGGTAACGAGCAGCTTCGTGGGGTGCTTGATGAGCCCCCCCGTCTTGTAGCGTCGAGCTCCGTACGCGCACATGTCGCACCTCACCTGGTACACGCGCTCGTCTGCCAGTAGCTCCAACATCGCGCGCTGTGTCCAGAGCCGGCTGGTGGCCGGGTTCTCGATCATGGCCATGTCGCCAGAGTCGAGCTGGTACTTGAAGAGGTCGCGGGCCAATAAAAGGAACGGCCGCTCCGTCCTCCAGATCCGTCGGAGCGCCTGCCTGGCCTGCGGCGTCCGAAAGTTGAGGTGCGTGATGTTCGTGTAGTGGGTGCAGGGTAGCTCGATTGACACGAACTTCGGCCTTGAGGCGTAGTGCAGGTCGTACGTCGCGTCGAGGTCCTTCTGCTTGCGTAAGTCCCATCCGTATTTGCGGTCGATCACCTCTGTGGCCGTCATCCGGCGCTTCCACGCCGCCTCGGTGATGCCGCCTTCGCCTCCGAACACCTGCATGACGTTCACGCGGTGGCTGCGAACGCTGTAGGCCTCCTTGACGTCCTGGACGTGGTCGACCACGTTTCGCGCAGCACTGGTAGCATGCTGTTCCACGGGCTTGAGAGGTCTAGCCAGCCAGTCCGCGGTGAGCACCGTCTGAAAGGCGAAGGCGCTCAGCAAGCCCGTGACCTGGTAGAGGAGGCCGACGCGCTTGCCCTTCTTGATGCCTGACCGCCGCCTCGGGGCTGGCGACCCGTCCTGGCGGCCACCGCCGCCTAGTCCCTGCTCTGCTGAGGTTCCCGGGAGCCGCTCGGGCGATCCTCCTTGTCGGTCTCGCCCGCCTTTTCGAAGCCCATGTCGCTGGTGTCCATCTCGTGCGGCTCCGGAGGTCGCTGGCGCCGATGCCCGGCCCAGCTCCCCTGGCTTCCTGCGGCCCTCGTAGTCGTCGCCGCTGGCGCCACCCATTCGTCGTCCAGCACCACCTCCTCGGCCATCACTGCCTCCAAGGTGGTCTTGGCCTTCTCCGGGGGAAGGGGCTGCACTCCGCGCGCCTTTACCCACCTGGCAAACCGCGCCAGGAGTGGGCTTGCCCCATTGTTGTTGAGCCCCAGGACCGCCCACTGCGCGTAGCCCAGGTCGTTCTTGAGCACCCAGCGGTAGTCCGCCGTGGGGTACTTGCCAAAGCGCATCTTGTCGGCCCCGGTGATCTGTGAGCTCGGATGAGCCACCGTCGCCGCGGCACTGCTGACCGCGTCCTCGACCTTCCAGCCCATGAGGCGCTGCCTGAGCTCCGGCACGGGCGTGCGCTGGTCGAACTCGATCTGGCGGTCCCGACACAGCTGCTGGAGCTCCTCCTTGTTCTTCTTGCCGAGCCCCGGGATGTAGTCGTCCTGCGGCGTGCTCTCGCGGCCCTCGGCCCTCAGCGCACGCAAGATCACCCGGAGCTGGTCGCACGTGGCGTCGCGCACGTCCAAGTCGTAGCTTGCCACCTCGGCCTGCAGCTCCGGCATCCGCATGCTGGATATCGCCGGAAGACGGGCAGTACTCGTCGTCGGCAAGTTCTGGCCGCTGCCCCCCGGGCTCGTCTCCTTGGGAGATGTCGTGCATCGCTGGTGCGACGGGGGCATAAGCGCCGGCCGCTGGTTCGTGAAAAGCTGCGGTGGCTGGATCTGCCACGGCACGCGTCGTACTCGCTGGTGGAGCCACAGTTGAACTCGAGCCGGATGGCTGCGGTGATGCTGTAGTTTGATGACTGCGTGCTGATGGCTGATCTCGTGGCTCGCTACGGCTTGCTTGCTGCTGAAATCGAACATGCCGTGACTGAGTATCGCTGCGAGGTTTAGCTCCCCGTTCGTCATGATCGTGGTTTGTCTGCATAATCTGTGCTGTGCTGACTGACTTTGTACACACTCCCCAGGCCTCGTCTTCCGATCCCGATGACGAGTGACGTGATGGAATGTATGCGCTCATGGCCTGGCGCACCTGCTGCTCGAACAGTTCGGCGCTATCGAGCGCATCGCAGTCAGTATCCGACGGAGACTCGTCGGCCTCCGAGGCAACTCCTGGGTGGCGAGCCTCGGGCACCACCAGCTTGGCGGCGCTGGCCACAGCTGTCTCAGCATGGTCAGAAGCGCAAGGATGAAGACGAATCTCGGCCTTGGTATCCGAGACGTCCAAAACGGGCTTATAGTTCGGCGTGAAGCCTGTGATGTCCAGCGTCGGGTGTCCGGCGCGGCTCAGGCCCATCTGGATGTTGTGCTCGTCGATCGACTTGATGTCCAGCTTGTTGTCTCCGGCGTGGTAGACTGTGTCCAGCTCGCTCTGGGCCTTGCGGCTGAACAGTCCTGGCACGGCGCTGCGCACGATGCTCATGCGGACGGCGAAGGCCTTGCCGTTCACCGAACAGGGGATCAGCGCCGCCTTGAGGCTGAACACCACCTTCGACGCCCCGAACCGGAACGGCTCCTTCTCGGGGTACTCGATGGGCTGGATGTTGAAGGCGACCAGCCTCTTCTTGATGTCGTTGTACCAGTCGAGGCCGCCGACGCACCGAGTGCAGGCCGTGTCGAAGGTCAGCTTGCCCCCCGACTCCTTCAGCAGGTCCTCGACGCTGAGGTAGATCAGCGCCGAGCTCGTCGCGGCCATCAGGCACTGGTGGTCCTTATTGATGAAGAACGCCGCCGCCGTAACTTCTTCGGGTAGCTCGGCGGCCTGGCGGATCTGCGTCCAGTCGATGCTGTGCCGCGCACCGTACTTCCTGTCGCGAGCCGCGGCCCGCTGGTCCTGCTGGTAGACCGCCGCGACCGTCATCTCCGCCACGTGAGGCTCCTGCGCGTCGCTGGTCTCGTGCGTGGCGATGTTCGTCCTGTTGCTTCCCTTCTTCGGGATGTCGCCCTTGGCGTTAGGGTCGTTCTTCTTCGCGCACTGCGGGTCACCGCGCCAGTGGCCCTTCTGGCCGCATGCGCCGCAGTGTGTCCTGGCCTTCATCTTGGCGATCTCGTCTCTCTTCGGTGGGTTGCCGCCGTCGCGCTTGGCGAAGTAGCCACGCGCCTGCTTCGCCTCCTTCAGCTTGTCTTTGGCGCGCACCATCTTCTTGGTGAAGAACGCTAATTGCTCCTGCGCCTCGTCGATCACGTCCTGCAGCTCGTCGGGCAGCTCGTCCTCGTAGTCGTCGGAGCTGTCTGAGGACGCGCCGTCGAGCTCGGCCCTACGATCCTCCTCGTAAGTCTCCGTGGCGTACGCCCGCTTGTGGTCCTTGTTCTTGTGACCTCCGTAGCCTCCTTTGTCGTGGCTGTCCTTGTTGCCGTCCACGACCGATACCTTGGGCAAGTTGATCATCAACTGCTCCTGGATCTTGGTGGGGTTGAACTGGTTGCCCACACCGTTGAGCTCGCTCGCCGCGCGCTCCGGGGGCAGGCGGGCCCCCTTGATGTACAGGTCCGCCAAGACCTCGTCGGGCACTTGGATGCCCTTGGCCTTCAGCTTGGTGGCGATCCCATTGAAGCGGTTGTTTTAGTCGCGGGTCTCCTCGTACTTGTGCCGGACGCAGGCCGGGCGCACGAAGGTCTCCAGCAGCGCTGGGGTCTCCAGCACTTCGATCTCGGGAAAGCGCTTCCCGAGGTATTCCAGGAACACCTCCACCGAGTTGTCACCCTTGATGGCGTCCAGGTCGAGCTCCTCGCACGCCTCCTCGGCCTTGCCCTTGAGGCTGGCCAGCAAGGTCGCTCCCTGCTTGGGCGGCTTGACCTCGGTGCCGATCTGCCAGGTGGCGGCCTCTCGGCGGTACTTCTTCATGGTCTTGCTCGTGCCATCGAAGACGGGTACGGGGATCTTGCCCCCGTTGCTCTTGTCCTCGCCGCTGGCTGCAGCGGCTCCCCCTGTCGCCATGATGGCGACCCCGAATGAGAGGCACAGTCACAATGACACGAGCCTGTAGTGATCGCTAAATGACTCTGCAAAGTGGCGCACGTAGCTGCCGTGGTCGAGTTAGCTCCTGCTACCAATGCAGACGCAATACTGCGTGAGGGGTCTGACTGCGATGATAACCGCGAGGTTGTTATTGTCAGCAATGACGTAAAAGTATCTGCGAATATATCAGCAATGATAGGCGATTGATGTTGCTTAGCGGCACCTGCGAGGTGTCTACCGATACGCCCAAGCTCAAGGGCCCTTAAAGGATTGAGCCCAAATAGTTACGAAAGAGCATATGCTTGCTGGCATGCTATGCTACACTGCTTACAGATCAGCACTGACACTATTTATTTCACAGGGGAGGAGGAGGAGGAAAAGCAGAAATACGAGGTTACACGGGCAGAAGAGGCAAGGGAGGCAGATGTAGCCAGGAAGGCCAGAAACGAGGCCAACAGGCAGGAAGACGCCCTTGCAAAACATGAGTCCTTCCACGAGGCTGCCGAGTGGTACTCCGTGGGAGTGCGTCTTGCATTCGACAGCCGGAATTCTCAAACGATGGCGGTACAGTGCAAATTGTACATGTGAAGGGCATCGACTTCATTGATGCTGCTGAAGTGGCGACAGCACCCGCGCTCTCCGTTTCAGCATCAGGAGCGTGAAGACTCTCCACAGGCGGGCCGGGGCGGCCCGATGCCAGAGCAGCCCACCAGAAGCCCTCCGGGACATCTGGCAGGCTCCCAAGGCAAGATGAAGACGAGAAAGAGAGGCGTGGTGCGGAGAAGTTCAAAGCGGAGGCCGTGGCCAAGATCCCGGGCCACGGCTGCACGCTTGGCAGCTGGCGATGCACACCCTTGGCCAGCAAGGCGCCCTCGGCGTACACCGACGACGACAACGACGTGTATGACAGCCAGGAGTGTTCGGAGGAGGAGGATGAGGAGGAGGAGATGGGGAGGAGGAGGAGGAGGAGGAGGAGGAGGAGGAGGAGGAGGAGGAGGAAGAGCAAGAGGAGGGGCAACGAGTTGAGGGGCCGTTTTATCTAGGTGCGGAACCACATGATCCCTTGTGATGCACGGCGCGGTCTGCGTACGGAACGTCACGTTCCACGTGCTGACCCCCACGTCCTACATATTGAACTTCACGATGTGCGAGTGCAACCTGGGCAACATGAGCGTGTCGCCTGACAACTTTTCTGGGTGCTGGTACATGTGCGTTTCGATCGTCGTTCGCTACGCAGACGGCTACGAGGGTCATCGGCTGAGCAGCCTTGGGCACCCTCCGAACTAGGCACGCCACCAACATAGCTACGCGATTTGTTGAGCGACAAAGGCAACCAAGTGAGTTCAGAGGGCCGCAAGCTGAGCTACGATGTCCGCGGCCTCAGCTATGGGGGCTACTTGTTAGTCTACGAGCACCACTTGGTGACTTACGAAGGCCGCAGCCAAAGCTTCCAGGGCACCATGCTGTGCGCAGGAGGCCACCTATTCAACAATAGGAACCGCCAGAGGAGCTACGCGGACCACAAGCAAAGATACGTCGGCCCGGCCACAGGCAGAGCTTCGAGAGCCACCAGCAGAGCGACCAGAGCCATTAACTGGACTACAAGAGCCACTGGTTCAGCTGCGATGGTCGCAAGCTCCTCTGCGAGAATCACGGGCAGAGCTACGCGAACCACTAGCCGAGCTACGAGAGCCACAAGAAGGGTTACGAGGACCACCGGCCGAGTTACCAGGGCCACCAGCTGAACGACGCGGGCCACGACCCGGGCTAGGGCCACCAGCTGAGCTTCGAGGGCAACAAGTCGAGCTACGTGTGCTATGGGGGCCACCAGATGATCTACGTGTGAAACGCGAGCCACCACCAGAGCTGCGAGGGCCACCTGCGGAGCTACGAGGGCCACCAGCGAAACTACGAAGGCCACCAGCTGAGCTACGTTGGCCACCAGATGAGCTTCGACGGCCACCAGCGGAGCTGCGATGACCACCAGCAGAGCCCCGTGGACCACCAGCTAAGCTACGAGGGCATCTAGTTGAACCACGCCGGCTACCAACACAATGTTTGCTTCGAGATCCCCACGTGACTACGAAACGTGCCCGTGGAGACTACGGGCCCTGATCTACAACAGGGACCACTCCAGGCGTAACTGTTTCTTTCGATCTGCAGTCTGCTACGTTGCAGCGTTTACCGACTAGGTACGCCATGTACACTGCAACTGGCAAGTACTACGTCATCCGTAACCGCTGCGACATCCTCCGAGTGGCCCCACCGCTCAGCCCATTCCTTCCCCCTTCCTCGACCATGTGCCTCGGGATGCACGATGGTTCGGCGGCCTCCTTCTTCTCCTTCCCCTTCCTCCGAAACGGAGGCCTGGTCTTCCGGTGGTGCCCGAGGGCCTCCGCGGCCGCGGCGGCGGGCGCCCGAGCGCGGGCGCCGCAACGTGGGCGTGGACAACGGATCGATGCGCAGCGGTGCTAGGGAGAGAGAGAGAGAGAGAGAGAGAGAGAGAGAGACACACACACACACACACACACACACACACACACACACACACACACACACACACACACACACACACACACACACACACACACACACACACACACACACACACACACACACACACACACACACACACACACACACACACACACACACACACACACACACACACACACACACACACAAAAAAAGAGGGCATGAGGAGGAGCAGGAGGAAGGCTAGGCCATCTGGGGGTCCTCTTGGGCAGTCTCG
>CAUYUJ010017615.1:1517136-1529636 GCA_963575745.1 Prorocentrum cordatum | reverse complement strand
GCGCCGAGGCGTGCGACTTCCCGCCGCGGGGGGGCGGAGGAGGAGGAGGCGGAGGAGGAGGCGGAGGAGGAGGAGGAGGAGGAGGAGGCGGAGGAGGAGGCGGAGGAGGAGGCGGAGGAGGAGGAGGAGGAGGAGGAGGCGGAGGAGGAGGCGGAGGAGGAGGCGGAGGAGGAGGAGGCGGAGGAGGCGGCGGAGGAGGAAGCGGCAGAGCGCCCGCCCTCCGCCCACCTCGATGGAGCGCCCAGGCGATCGCAAACACGGACTGGCGACGGGTCCCGTTTCCACGGGAAGTCTCCGATCTGCGCCGCCGAAGGAAGCGGCACTGGCCGCATCTTGGGAAGGGCACCTCACGCGATCCATGGATTTGGCGACCGCGCGCCAAATTCATGGATCCCAGGTTTGCGCGCCCCCGATCGGAGGAACGCGACGACATGGGCCGAAGGATTTCTCGGACCCCATGTGGGAGGCCTGGGCCTTCAGTGCGAGGGGGGCGCCGATGACGACGACGGCGACGGCGACAACGACGACGACGTACGACGACGACGGCGACGACCACGACGACGGACGACGACGACGACGATGATGGACGACGACGACGTTGACGGACGACGACGACGACGCACGACTACGACGACGACGGGGACGACCACGACGACAACGACGGCGGACGACGACGACGTCGACGACAACGCACGACCACGACGACGGACGAGGACGACGAAGATGCCGACGACGACGACGACGGCCGACGACGACGACGGACGACGACGACGACGAGGACGACGACGGACGACGTCGACGACGACGAGGACGGACGACGACGACGACGACGACGGCGAACGACGACGACGACGACCACGACGACGACGACGACGAGGCCTTGGCCCTTGCGGCGAGGGCGCCGCCGACGACGACGACGACCACGACGACGGACGACGACGACCACGACCACGACCACGACGACGACGGGCGACAACGACGACGACGACGGACGACGACGATGGCGACTTCGACGAGGACGACGGACGACGTCGACAGCGACGACGACGACGACTGCGCCGACGACCACAACGACGACGACGAAGGACGACGACGACGACAACGAGGCCTTGGCCCTCGCGGCGAGGGCGCCGCCGACGACGACGACGACCACGACGACGGACGACGACGACCACGACCACGACCACGACGACGACGGGCGACAACGACGACGACGACGACGGACGACGACGATGGCGACTTCGACGAGGACGACGGACGACGTCGACAGCGATGACGACGACGACGAAGGACGACGACGACGACGGACGACGACTACGACGATGACGACAACCACGACGACGACGATGGATAACGGACGACGACAGGCGACGGAGACAACGACGACAACGATGACGTCGACGACGACAACGGACGACGACGACGATGATGACGACGACGGACGACGACGACGACGGACCACGACGACGGACGACGACGACGACGACGACGGACGACGACGGCGACGACGACGACGACGACGACGGGCGACGACGACGACGACGGACGACGGACAACGATGACGACGAGGACGACGACGGAAGACGACGGACGACCACGACTACGACGGACGACGACGATGACGGACTACCACGACGACGACGGACGACGACGATGACGACGGACGACGACGACAACGAAGTTGACGACGGTCGGCGCACGACGACGACGATGACGACGGACGAGGACGACGACCACGACGACGGGGGACGGACGACGATGACGGCGACGACGACGACGACGACGTCGACGGACGACGACGGACGACGACGGACGACGACGGACGACGGACGACGACGACGACGGACGATCACGACGACGACGAAGACGACAACGACGGCGGACGACGACGACGACGACGACGGAGGACGACGACGACGACGAGGACGGACGACGACGACGTCGACGGACGACGACGGACGACGACGGACGACGACGCACGACGACGGACGACGGACGACGACTACGACACGGACGACGACGACGAGCACGGACGTCGACGACGACGACGACGACACTGACCGACGACGTTGACGACGACGGCGACGACGGACGACCACGACGACGACGAGAGACGACAACGAGGACGACGCGGACGACACTGACGACCGACGACGGCGACGGCGACGACGACGGCGACGGAAGACGACGACGACGACGACGACGACGGACGACCATAACTGACGACCACGAAGACGACGGACGACGACGACGACGACGATGACGACGACGACGACGGACGACCACAACAACGACGACGACGACGATGACATACGACGGGCGACGACGACGATGACAACAAGGACGGACGACGACGACGAGGACGACTACGGACGATCACGACGACGACGACGAGGACCACGACGACGACGACGGACGACGACGACGACGACGACGACGGACGACGAACCACGTCTACGTCGTTGACGACGGGCGACGGACGTCCACGACGACGACGATGATGACGATGACGACGGCGGACGACGGCGGACGACGATGACGACCACGACGATGACGATGACGACGGACGAACACGACGACGACGCGGACGACGACGACAACGGATGACGACGACGACGACCCCGACGACAGACGACGACGACGGACGACGCCGACGACGACGACGACGACGGCGACGACGACGACGACGACGACGACGACGGACGACGACGACGACGCCGACGACGACACAGGCGGACGAAGACGACGACGACGGGCGACGACGACGGACGACGGACCACGACGACGACGGCGACGACGACGATGACGACGAGGACGACTACGCAAACGTCCGCGGACGCCGACGACGACGACGGACGACCGCGCCGACGACCACGACACCGACCGACGACGACGGCCGACGACGACAACGACGATTACGACATTTGACGGGCGACCAGGTCGGACGGTGACGACGATTACGACGAAGACGGCGACGACGGACGTCCACGACGACAACGACGACGACGGACGACACCGACGACGACGAACGAGAACAACTGTCGACGGACGACGATGACGACGGATGGCCACGACGACGACGACCACGTCGTCGACGACGACGGCGGATTTTCACGACGACGGCGACGACGGACGACGACGACGACAATGACGACGATGACTGACGACGACGACGAACGACGACGACGAGGACGGAGGACGACGACGCCGACGACGACGACGTCAGAGGCCGCGACGGACGACAGACGACGACGACGGACGACGATGGGTGACGACGACGTCGAGGACGGCGACCACGGACGACGGACGACGGCCGACGTCCACGACGACGGCGACGATTGACGACGACGGGCGACTGACGATGACGACGGCCACGGACGATGACAGTGGACGATGACGACGACGGAGAACGACGACTTCGACGGACGACCATGACGAACCACCTCGACGACGACGCCGTCGACGACGGACGACGACGATGACGACCACAGGGACGATGACCGACGGCGACGACGCAGACGACGGCGAAACCGGTCGAGGACGACGGCGACGGCGACGACGACGACGACGACGGACGACGAGGACGACGAAAACGGCGACGACGGCGATGACGACGGACGACCACGACGACGACGACGAATGCGACCGACGAATGACGACGCTGACGACTTTGACGACGACGACGACGACGACGGACGACGATTTACGAATACGGGCGATCACGACGACGACGACGTCAACGGTCGACGGACGATGACGACGATGACGACGACGACGACACTGACCGACGATTACGACAGCGGGTGACGACGGCGACGACGACGTCGATGGTCGACGGACGACGACGACGACGACAATGACGACTGAAAACGACGACGACGACAAACGACGATTGTCGACGACGACGACGATGATGGACAACCACGACGACGACGACGTCGGACGATGACGACGAGGACGACGATGGACGACGACGGACGACGACGACGACGACGACGACGACGACGACGACGACGACGACGACGACGGTCGGCGGACGACGGACGACGCATGGTTGACGACGACGAAGACGACGGACGACCACGACGATGATGACGACGACGACGACGGACGATCACGACGACGACGACGACGGATGACGATGTCGACGACGACGGCGACGACGGACGACGACGGACGACGGACCACTATGACGGACGACGACGACGAACGACGACGACGACGACGGACGAGGACGACGGTCGACGGCGACGATTGACGACCACGACGACGACGGACGACGACGACGACGAAGATGGACGACAGACGACGGCGACGACGACGACGACGTCGACGGACGACGGGTGACGACGACGGAGATGACGACAACGACAAAGACGGACTACGACGGCGACGACGACGACGACGCCTGACGACCACGACGACGACGATGGCGAGGACGATGACGGACGACGGCGACGACGACGACGACGGACGACGACGACGACGACTAAGACGCACGACGTCGACGACGACGATGGCGGACGAGGACGACGACGGACGACCACGACGACGACGTTGACCACGGACGACGACGACGGACGACGGACGACGTCGACGATGACGGCAACGGACGACGACGACGACGGACGACCACGATGACGACGACGACGACGACGGACGACGACGATGACGGACGATCACGACGACGACGAAGACGACAACGACGGCGGACGACGACGACGACGACGGAGGACGACGACGACGCCGAGGACGGACGACGACGACGTCGACGGACGACGACGGACGACGACGGACGACGACGGACGACGACGACGACGACGGACGACGGACGAAGCACGGTGGACGACGACGACGGACGACGACGACCACCAGCGACCACGACGACGACGACCACGACGACGACGACCACGACGGACGTCGGACGACGACCACGACCACGACGACCACGACGACGACGACGAAGACGACGACGACGAACGACGTTTGGCGACGACGACGACGACGGACGACGGACGACGACGACGACGACGACATACTACGACGACGACAACGGACGACGACGGACGACGACGACGACATACTACGACGACGACGACGGACGACGACGGACGACGACGACGACGACGACGACTGTCGGCGGACGACGGACGACGCACGGTTGACGACGACGGCGGCGACGGACGACGACGACGATGACGAGGACGACGACGACCGACGACGACGACGACGACGACGACGACGACGACGACGGACGACGATGTCGACGACGACGACGACGGACCACGACGACGGACGACCACGACGACGACGAAGACGGACGACGGACGACGACGACGTCGACGGACGACAGATGACGACGACGGAGATGACGACGACGTCGACGACATCGACCGACAAAGACAAAGACTGAAGACGCTGGCGACGACGACGACGACTGACGACCACGACGACGACGACGAGGACGACGATGGCCGACGACGAGGACGACGACGGAGGACGACCACGACGACGACGATGACGAAGACGCACGACGTCGACGACGACGTCGGCGGACGACGACGACGACGGACGACCACGACGACGACGACGACCACGGACGACGACGACGGACGACGACGACGTCGACGTCGACGACGACGGCCGACGACGACGACGGACGACCTCGACGACGACGGACGACGACGACGACGAAGACGACGACGACAATGGACGACGACGATGACGACGACGGAGGACGGCGACGACGACGACGACGGACGACGACTTGACGATGACGACTGACGATCACGACGACGACGACGACGAGGGACGACGGACGACGACGACGACGACGTCGACGACGGCGACGACGACGGACGACGGACGAAGCACGGTGGACGACGACGACGACGGCGGACGACGACGCCGACGACGACATCAACGACGACGACGACCAGCGACCACGACGACGACGACCACGACGACGACGACGGCGACGACCACGACGGACGTCGGACGACCAGACGACGACGACGACGACGACGACGACGACGACGACGACGACTGACGACCACGACGACGACGACGACGTCGATTGTGCTCCGAGCGGGGCGTGTCCTGGGCCGTATCGTGCAGTGCGGCCCGCCGAGCAGCCTTCCCCCTTCGACGTGGATCAGCGACGGGTCCCGTTTCCAGTCGTAGAGAAACAGACAATGAGATGAGCAGAAAAGCTTGGAGCGAGCCATGGGCGGCGCCAGAGGGGGATCCAGCGCCTGTCCGAGAAATCTGCGCGGACCTCAGAATCATAGAATTTTGATGCTTATGTCATTGTATGTTCCCCCATTGCGGGCTCGACGACCGCTGTCGCTAGATGAGGCGGCACTGGCCTCATGTGTCGGGTGCACCTTCCCCGATCCAGTGATCTGGAGCCCACGCACCAGATCAACGAATCACTGACCAATGTTACAGTCAACTTGCATAGTAAGGATGGGTAACCTTCCCCAGGATACCCTTGCATCCTTGCCTCCTCGGTCCATCCTCGGCCACTTTCGTTGGCTGCGCCCCGCTCGAGAAGCTTCGAAATGGGCGTCCAAGGCCATTGCATCCTTATCGCGCATCCTTGTGATACGGGCCGACCTGTAGCGTGCGCCCGACTATCCAAGGGGGTTCGCGGTTCGGTCGTCAGCTCGGCTGCGTCGCAGTCGGTTGCGTTCGGTCGGTTTGGTGCGGTCGATTAGTGTGTCGTCGCCGCGTAGGGTTTAGGGTGTAGGGTTTAGCGTTTCGGGTTCCGGGTTCCGGGTTTAGGGTTTCTCGGCCCGCAGCGGGCGACAGCCCAAGTTAATGTGCCCCACCTTCGGCAATCTTGCTTGGGGGGGCGTCTGGCCGACCCGATCATGCTTGCCGACGGGTGCAAGACTTGCACCACCTTCCCACCCCCGGCCGAGAGGCCGGCTACCTTCCACACCAAAGCCTTTCAGGGTTTAGGAGAGCTCCGAAATTCCCACACGCGTGCTCCCAGGCGCTCCCAGGCTCTCCCCAGTCGCTTTCCAGCGCTCCCTGGCGCCCCCAGGCGTTCCCACGCGCTCCCAGGCGCTCCCAGGCGCACCCTGGCGCTCCCAGGCGTTCCCACGCGCTCCCAAGCGCACCCCGTTCCCAGGTGTTCCCAAGCGCTCCCAGGCGCTTCCAGGCGCTCCATGGCGCTCCCCAGCGTTCCCGGGCGCTTCTAGGCGCTCCCAGGTGCTCCCAGGCGTTCCCAGGCGCTCCCAGGTGCTCCCAGGCGCTCACCGTTCCCAGGCGCTCCCAGACACTCCCCGGCGCTTCCAGGCGATCCCAAGCGCTCCCAGGGCGCTCCCAGGCGCCCCCAAGCGCTTCCAAGCGCGCACAAGTGTTTTCACGTGTCGGAGAAGTGTGGGCCCCGATCCGAAGCTCCAAAGTATTCTTCGAGGACCAGGTGGAGTTGATCCTTGAGTTGCGACTCCCCAAACGGGGGCAGCCTGCGGCTGCATGGGCGACCCAGTCTGGCTACCAGCAGGCGACCCCTCTGGAGTCCATGTCCATCGTGGACGATCTCGAGGATGTGCGGCGGGTGCTGGGATGACCGTGGGGGTTCCTAAGTGGATAGGGGGGTTACAAGTGGGTGCCAAGGTGGGTTATATCTGGCCCAATCTGGCTTTTAAGTGGGTTACAAGTGCCCTAAGTAGCTTAGGAGGGGTCGATAACTCGGCTAAGTGGGCGGAGCCCACCTAGCCCAGATCGTTAACACCCCTAAGCTACTTAGGGCACTTGTAACCCACTTATAAGCCAGGTTGGGCCAGATATAACGCACCTTGGCATCCACTTGTAACCCCCCTATCCACTTAGGAGCCCCCACGGTCATCCCAGTGGGCAGATGCACAGAGGTGCGTGGGAACTCAGGGTTTAGGGTGTCCGCAGTTCGGTCAGCTCGGCTGCGTCGCCGTTGGTTGCGTTCGGTCGGTTCGGAACGGTCGGTCATCGTGCCGTCGCCGCGCCGTTGGCGCCCTTTTGGGGCTGCGCGCGGCCTGGCGCCTTCGGCCAGTCTCGGTGCTGCTGTCGGCTCGATCGGTTCCCGATCCTGCTGTCGCAGTGAGCGGCCCTGCTCTCGGCATCTCTCCCTCCGTGAGCCCTCCTCCAAGGGGGACGGCGAATAGGGAGGCGGACGGAAGCAGCAGGGAGCCGCAAAAGAAAGAAGGGCATACACATAAGCTTTCGGAGCTCCGCGCAGAGGATCTGCGCTGGGCCCCCCTGGCGGCGCCTGCGGCGCCGCCCTGGCGCGCTCCGTGCGCCGTTGAGGGGGGTCCAGCGCGGATCCAATAAATCCGGGCGGGCCGTCGAAAGTTTATGATCATGAGGTGTTTCCTTCCTCTAGCGAGGTGTCCTGAGATCCCGGCGTTTCGGTCCCCTGTGTTTTCCACCGGGCGTGTTCGCCCATCTTTGGGCCCCAGGACCTTCGAGATCGTGACATGCGGCAGGAAGACAGGGCCTGTGATCGTGCATGATGTTGCATGTTTGCCCCGTGATGTCGGAGTTCTATAGGTAATCAGGGGGGGAGGGAGGAGGGAGGGAGGAGGGAGGGAGGGAGGGAGGGAGGGAGGGAGGGAGGGAGGGATGGAACGGGAGATGCCTGGGGCACTCTTGAGAGCCGCGCTGTGGCAAGAGGGGGGGAGGACGGGGGGGCAGGGCGCCAGAGGGCAACGTGGCGGAAGTGAGGTCGGCACCGGTCAGCAGGACCCGCCGTGGTGCGGGTGGCTGCTCCTGAAAGGCCCAACCGCCCACGGAATTGTCCACACTCCGAGAGTGAGAGTATCGCCTCCGAGAGTCCTCCTCCTCTTCTCCCTCGCCGTCGTCCTCCTATCACTGGGGGGAGGGGTGGTTGGAAAGCCCACTGCCGCTCTCTCGAAGCCTCTGTCCAACTATTGACTCGAGTGGGGGGAGAGAAACTCAGAGACAGAAAGAGAGAGAGAGAGAGAGGGCCAGAGAGAGAGAGAGAGAGAGAGAAACAACGAGAGATAGCAAGAGAAAGAGAGTTGTGCGTGCTCGATTTTCGGGGCACCGTTATCATCAAACCTTTTGATATTGAACGTTGGGGCTCTAACGTGCTATGAGCCACCAATGTCTCGGCCTGGCTGCGGCGAGGCTAGCAGCAGCATTGATCAATCGGGAACCATGCGGTACCGACGATGTCAATGCATTTCAGCAACGAGGGAAAGAGCAGGCTTATGCATATGGAGATGGATTGAGAAACGCAGCACATCAAACTAACGAAGTTTATGCCAGTCTGCAGCGACACTTGGATGAGAGAGGAATGCAGGAGAGAACGAGAGATGAGAACACGAGAACGACACGTATATATAGATATAGAGAGGGGGGGAGAGAGAGAGAGAGAGAGAGAGAGAGAGACAGAGAGAGAGAGAGACAGAACAACAAGAGAAAGAGAGAGAGAGAGAGAGAGAGAGCGAGAGAGAAAAAGAGAGCGAAGGAGCATAGAGAGAGAGAGTGAGATGCAGGGAGAGAGAGAGAGAGAGAGACATAATACATGAGAGGCAGAGAGAGAGAGAGAGAGAGAGAGAGAGAACGAGAGATAGTGAGAGGGAGAGAGAGAGAGAGAGAGAGAAATATAGCGAGAGAAAGAGAGAGAGAGAGAGAGAGAGAGAGAGAGAGAGCGGCAGAAAGAGAGAGAGAGAGAGAGAGAGAGCGAGAGAGAGAGATAAAGAGAGAGAGAGAGAGGCAGAGAGGGAGAGGGAGAGAGGCACAGAGAAAGAGGGAGAGAGGTGGAGGGAGAGGTGGCTCCTCCCTCCACCCAGGCCACCTCCTTCCTGCCCTGCCCCCTGCTCCCGCCCTGCCGCCCTCGCAGGTTCAGGCTCGTCTCCGAGTTCGCCGACCGGGACGACTGCGGGTCGGGTGCGTTCTTCGTGTCGATGGGGATGGTCACGCTGACCCCTGGCGGGGGTCGGGAGCCCACCACCCGAGCGACTGGAGAGAGCGGGTTCGACCGCGCGTAAGGTCGCGCGTAAGCGCCCTCTTGTTTCTTCACGGCGTGCGCCGCGCCGGCGGCCCGCGTGGGCCGCAAGCGTAATGACGCCGTGCCTTCGCGCGTGATGCCCGCTTCCTTTCGTCGCTCACCTGGCAAGGCCTGCAGGAGGAGGAGGAGGAGGAGGAGGAGGAGGAGGAGGAGGAGGAGGAGGAGGGGAGGAGGAGGAGGAGGAGGAGGAGGAGGAGGAGGGAGGAGGAGGAGGAGGAGGAGGAGGAGGAGGAGGAGGAGGAGGAAGGAGGAGGGCAGGAGGAGGAGGAGGAGGAGGAGGCGGAGGAGGAGGAGGAGCAGGAGCAGGTGGAGGTGCGCGTACAGGCTGTCCTGGCTGGCGTGGGACGGCTCCCAGGTAGCTGGCTCGTCGCGGTCTCAGCAGCAGGGGGGTCAACAGAAGCCGGAAAGCATGAACTTTTGACTTCTGCGGATGATTGGCACTGTACCCCTCCCGCGACCCCCAGTCTTGCTTCTTTGAACTCCGTGCGACACGGCCAGACCCTCTCAGAACGCCCTCGACGCCTTGGAAAGGGTCGTAGGATAGGTTTAGGGAGATTCTGGAGAGGGGACGCAGGAGGAGCAAGAGGAGGAGGAGGGAGGAGGAAGAGAGGAGGAGGAGGAGGAGGAGGAGGAGGAGCGAGGAGGAGGAGGAGGAGGAGGAGGCGGAGGAGGAGGAGGAGGAGGAGGAGGAGGAGGAGGAGGAGGACGGAGGAGGAGGAGAGGAGGAGGAGGGAGGAGGAGGAGGAGGAGGAGGAGGAGGAGGAGAGGGAGAGGGAGGAGGAGGAGGAGGAGGAGGAGGAGGAGGAGGAGGAGGAGGAGGAGGAGGAGGAGGAGGAGGAGGACGGAGGAGGAGGAGGCGGAGGAAGGAGGAGAGGAGGAGGCGGAGGAGGAGGAGGAGGAGGAGGAGGAGGAGGAGGAGGAGGAGGAGGGAGGAGGAGGAGGAGGAGGAGGGGAGGAGGAGGGGAGGAGGAGGCGGAGGAGTGGAGGAGGATGAGGAGGAGGAGGAGGAGGAGGAGGAGGAGGAGGAGGAGGGAGAGGAGGAGGAGGAGGAGGAGAGGAGGAGGAGGGAGGAGGAGGAGGAGGGAGGGAGGGGAGGGAGGGAGGGAGGAGGGAGGGAGGGAGGGAGGGAGGGAAGGGAGGGAGGGAAGGGCGAGGAGGGAGGGAGGGAGGGAGGGCGGGAGGGAGGAGGGATCAGGGAGGGAGGAGGGAGGGAGGAGGGAGGAGGAGGAGCGGGGAGGGAGGAGGGAGAGGGAGGACAGGAGGTAGGGAGGCAGGGAGGAGGGAGGAGGGAGGAGGCGGATGGAGGAGGAGGAGGAGGAGGAGGAGGCGGAGAGGGAGGAGGAGGAGTAGAGGAGGAGGAGGGGAGAGGTGGAGGAACATAGGGAGGGTGAGGTAGGAGAATGGAGATGAGGCGCTCAAGAGAGTTGAAGGTGGAAGAGGGCTGAAGGAGGAGGAGGAGGAGGAGGAGGAGGAGGAGGAGGAGGAGCAGCAGCAACAGCAGCAGCAACAGCAGCAGCAGCAGCAGCAGCAGCAGCAGCATGAGGACCCATCTTGCTGCTGCGCATCTCCCCCCCCCTCGTCCCGCCTCTTCCCGGAGGTCTCCAGTGCCTGGGAAGGTCCAGAGGAGGAGGAGGGGGAGGAGGAGGAGGAGGAGGAGGAGGAGGGGGAGGAGGAGGAGGAGGGGGAGGAGGACAAGCTAGGTGCGCTCGCGTCATATCTGACATCCTACCCCTCCTCCCACCCTTACCATGGCGCAGATCCCCTCTCTACTCGCACAGTCGGATGTCGAGCAGGGCAATGATCCCGAAAGGGTACGCGATGCATTGTAGAGCACGGCATGGCATGGCGTAGACGAGCACCGCGAAGCGTAGTATCAACCTAGCATTGCATTGCATGCCGTGGCATGGCACGGGAAATGACGCCAGCGCTGCAGCGGGAGCACGAGTCGAAACGAGCGGAAGCGCGGAAATGAGGCCAGCGCTGCAGCGGGAGCACGATTCGGAACGAGCGGAAGCACGCCAGAATCGGCCCGGGAGGCTTCCCGGGCGCCAGAAGCAGAAATTCAGCATTTTCAAAAGAAAAGTGTGTATTGGAATGGCCTTTTTTCGGCGCCGCCTCGGAACTCGATTTTTCCGGCGCCGGCCGGAACCGGCTCCGGACCCGGCCCGGGCGCCAGCCCGGGCGCCGGCTCGAGCGTCTGGCCCGGGCGCCGGCTCGGGCGCCAGCCCGGGCGTCGGAATCGGCCCGGGAAGCCCCCCGGGCGCCGGGAGCTGTAATTGAGCATTTTCAAAAGAAAAGTGTGTATTAGAATGGCCTTTTTTCGGCGCCGCCTCGGAACTCGATTTTCCGGCGCCGGCCGGAACCGGCTCCGGACCCGGCCCGGGCGCCGGCCCGGGCGCCGGCTCGGGCGTCTGGCCCGGGCGCCGGCTCGGGCGCTGGCCCGGGCGTCGGAATCGGCCCAGGAGGCCTCCCGTGCGCC
>CAUYUJ010017615.1:1414636-1512136 GCA_963575745.1 Prorocentrum cordatum | reverse complement strand
AGTGTGCCCACTAATTAGGAAGCTTCACAGGGCCCCTAATTTGGCGAAATAATCTGCCCAACTGCTTCCTACGTGCCACACATACGGAGGAGAGGGAGGAGCCACAGGAGCGGGAAAGAGGACATTCATCCGTCATGTGGGCAGGGCACCAGGCACACCTAGGCGGCTCACAGTCCAGAGTCGCAAGCTGTCTCCAGACTGCAGGGTACGCTGCATTGGCGTCCACAATTTGTCTCCACGGCACCGTCACGCCAAGCCCCAACCTCTCGCACACACTCAAGGAACTCTGACACGATGAGAGGAATCGAGGGCATTTGCTTCAAGGCTTGCAGACCAGCCATTCTCTCGGCTCGTCCAACAGTCTGTTGAGCGCCTGCGAGCCCGCCGTACATAGCGGGGACCCCATTGGCGTCCAGCATCACTGCTGGCCAGCCGCAGCGCCGCAGACCAGGGACATCGCTGTGATATCCTTTGCCGTCGGTAGAAGAAATACCGCCCCAGGACTTTGGCGGCGACGTCCAATCACCCCAGCAATGTGCGGGTGCCTCCTCAGGCGGAGTCGGTCCATGAAGCTTCGGCCATCTCGGGATACCGATGAAGCGCCAAGAAAATCGACATCCTGGCGACCCTCCCCAATCGGCACATGCTGCTTCATGGCATCGCGAGCTGCGGCCAGCTTTCGGTCAAGGCCGCAGTCCCCCTCCTCATTTAACAATATTTCGGCGAGGGAAGGGCACTGCAAGAAGGCATGGCATAGCGCCTCTGTCTCGCCTGGACATGCTCGGCACTTCTGATCATCGCACAATCCATGCTTGAACAACCTGGCCTTGGGCCAAAGAGAATCTGACTAAAGGCTGTGCAGAGCACCCGCCCTCCCCGCCCCAGTCACCGCAGCCGCCTTCCACCCCGCGCACAAGCTTGTAGCCCGCGGGCCCAGGGCAGCCGACTGGGCGGCTCAAAAGCACACTGAGCGACGATGCTTCTCACCCGCCAGGGCTGGATCCCCTGTCTGAGGAGATCTCGAAAAAACCTGGGTGGCGTGGCACGCGGCGAAAAAAGGGCCCTCATCGGGCGCGATGAGGGTCGAGGAGTTCATCGCCCAGCCATTCCGCTTGAGCGAGAAAACGACCACCTTCAGGGGTTTACGAGCCGACGCCCAGGTCAGCTTGTCCTCGCCCTCCTCGACCCCGTGCAGCACCTGCCTCCGCGCCCGCTCAAGCTCGCCAAGACTCATCTGGCGCCCCCAGACGTCACCCGCATTACTGGATCAGCGGCTCGATGGTCGCCGCGAAAATCGGGCCGTTGTGCGGGTTGGCCTGGCTGGCCAAGCAGAGCGTGATGCTGTTGCCGCACCCCTTCGCACCCCCCAGCCTGGCGGCCTCCGAGCGCAGTGCGGCCAGCTCAGAGGGCGACGCCCCCCCCAATTGCCGCGCCATGCGCAGTGGCTGGCAGCAAGCCCGTCTGCCGCAGGCACGCCACCTTGCTGCCCGCCACTCGCCGCAGCCTAGCCACGCCTCTCATGCGCGGGTTCAGCTTGCGAAGCCTGCCTCTGGCCGCAGCTCTTGCCCAAATGAGCCTGACTGGAAAGCCTATCGCACTAGCCTGCACCAGAAGCTGCTTCGCGATGAGGCTGTCGAACGCCGTCCACGCGTCCAGCAGCGCCATTACACTGTGGCCCCAGTTGAGCTTCCCGACCTCCGTCTTCAGGTTGCGGTGGAAGGCCGCCGCCGTCGAAATCCCGCCTGCGCCATCTGCTCCTCATCAGTTGCACCGGCGCCAGCCAGCTGCGCTCCACCGTAGGTCGCTTTGCCCAAGGGCGACGAAACGAGTGGACCGACGCGTTCAACCTGCAGCCGCCCCCTCCTATTGTGGAGACGCACCAAGGTCGCGTAAATCCGGTCGGGCGGCTTCTCTCCCAGCTTCGCGCACTGACTAGAGCAACGCCGATAAAATACAAACATTCCAGTGTCGCAGAGGTACCAGAACGCCCTTGGGGCGATAACTGACTACCCCACTGCCTTCTTCGCTTCGAAGCGTTACGCCGCAGCCCTCAGGTGGTCAATGCTCATCCTCGGCAGCTCGGCCCAGTCGCCGAAGTCGGGAGGCCTGGTCCAGCGTCCTCTGCCCGTGGCGCGTCCAGACCTCCGTCCACTCCTTCAGCTCCTTGTCCACCATCCGGCGTGGGCCCCCCTGCGTCGCAGCACGCCGTACCTCCGCAGCAGGAGGCCTCCTCGAGAACCGGTGTGCCAGACTCGCGCCACCCTCGATGCTCTTGGTGGCCCAGCTTCGCCACTCCTTCTCGCGCTTCTTCGCATGCGCGCTGGTCAGCCTGGCCGACTCCTCCGCGATCCCCCGCGCCGCATCCGACCACCCGGGCCTGGCCATCTGCAGTATCCCACCGCCGGACCACGTAACCGTCTCCATGGCCAGGTAGGTCCTGACCTTGACCGCTGACCGCCTCGCGGATGTACTCGTAGTACCTGTGGGTCTCGACCAGCAGCTTCGCGATCGCGTCCAGCTTGTCGGTCGAAACCGCCTTCAAGGTCATCATGAGTCGGCTTCGGCTCATATCCACGTGTCTCGCCCACCTCGCCACTACCATCCGCGCACTCACCTTCGGGTCGCGTAGCTTCCTCCTGCGCGGTGGCTTCCACTCGGGCTTGGCCACAGTGACCTCAGGCCCCTGACCTGCGCGCCCACAACGCTGTCGGTGTTCCTTCCCAGCAAAGTACCACCGGTCACTCAACTCCGCCTCCGCTGCCTTGGCCACGACATCCCAAGCCGCCGTCAGACTCTCGACATCTTGGGCGTTCGTGACCTTCCAGAGCGCCTGCTTCAGAGCTTCTCCCTGGGATATGGCGCAGCGCCCAAAGGTGCCACCGCAGGGCAACCCCGCGGCTCGATCGCAACCCTCGCATAGACCTTGCGGTCCACCTTCAGTAGCGGTACAGGGACAGGGTAGCGAGGGTGGAGTGCCGCATCCGTCGTGACCCACACCTCGCCCAGCCTGGAGTCCAAGGTTTGGGGACGCGATCGCGTAATCCAGGCACGAACCCCCAGCCTTCTGCCAGCAGGTGGGCACATTCGGCACGATGGAGATCCCCTGGGCGGCCCCCAGCCACGGGCCTTGAAATTAATGGATCTCCATGTTCCAGTTCGCCATCGCAGCCCAGTCCAGGCCACGCGCGTTGAGGACCCTTAGGTAGGCCGTCAGTTCGTGGACTGTGTCCGCGTTGTCGTCATCCATGCCTACTGTATGCCTTAAGTACGCGACGACAGTGATCGGGCCCCCTTTCACGCCCCAGTGGGCGCGTCCTGCCATCAGCCTCGCAACGGCGGGGCCATGACCGAGATCCCGTTCCTCGTCAGCAGCGTCACGCCACCCGCCGTCTCAAGCGCCCCCGAGCGCGTCGCCTTGGCTGGCGCCCACAAGCCGTGGAAGTCGAGGTCCTTCACCTCGCCCTGCAGCGAATTCAATGTGTCGCCTCTGGCCCTGTACTCCTGGACCGCAAACAGGTCGCCAGCTCTTGCTTCGCGATGGCCTCTTGCTTGGACTTGAGCTTCTTCTGCAGCGGGGGAAGTTGCGTAACCAACGGTTTCTTCGACCTGATCGCATCGACAAGCTGGCGCTTCTGGTCTCCAGTGTGCTTCTGCTCTCGAGTGTGCTCCGAGGATGTATGCCGTCGGGCTCTGGAGTGTGCTCCGAGGATGTATACCGTCGTAGCTGCTCCTAAAGAACATCGAGCTGCTTCTTCTGAGCCTCATCGCCATCATCATCTCCTTCCGCTGCCGCCGCTGCAGCTGCAACGAGAGGGCCCTCTTTCGTAGTAGTCGAAGCACGCAGAACCTTGACTTCTTCCCACAGGCGAGCCAACTCGTTCTGCATGCCCATGTGCTTCGCGGCGCGTTCTGGCCAGCCATCCGTACCACGCCGTCCACTGGCAGGCACCATGCTGGTTGGTTGATGCCGACGTGTTCCTTCTTCACATCTGACCTGTCCCAGGAAGCATTCGGACTTGTCGCCAGCACAGACATGCCACACCTTCTTGTACCCGAACGTGACAAACGGCATGCCCAATGTTTGCAGCACTTGCAGCATCAGTCAGGCTTGGCCCCGCATCGCGACCAAGGCGCCATTGCTCCTGACGAGAGGCGGCCAGCAGCCAGGCTACCAGCACAGAGTCCCCGACAGGGCTGTAAACTCGTTGGAACAAGCCGCGGACTAGCGGTATCCACTTTGCTCCCAGGGGAGCTCAACATCAGAAGCCAAAATGGGTACGGAAAGTCGGAGGATGATGATGATGATGATGATGATGATGATGATGATGATGATGATGATGATGATGATGATGATGATGATGATGATGATGAGGAGGAGGAGGAGGAGGAGGAGGAGGAGGAGGAGGAGGAGGGTACATCAAGACTCTGAAAAGTCTGCTGACTTTCTGGAGAGAGTGTGCGGGGTGCCCGATGGGGGTGAAGGAGGCAGAATAGATGGGTAGCAGGAGGAGGGCACAGGAGTAGAGATGAGCAGGAGGGGGAGGAGGAGGAGGAGGAGGAGGGAGAGGAGGAGGAGGAGGAGGAGGAGGACGGAGTACGGAGGCGGAAGAGAAGCAGGGGAAGGACACTGTGCGGGTAGTTATGTGTGACAGGGCGAGGTCAAACAAATACGAAACGAGACTTTCCTCTTCCTCCCTCTCCAGGATTTCATCTGGACATCGGGCACTCCTGGAACGGCTCATGATATTTTCACGTCCATTGTGCAAAGATGTCACGCTTTCATCGAAGAGTGCACGTATCGAAGACACCTACGGCCAATCATTGCCGCCCCCTGCCTTTGGAAGCGCCTATGTGGCCGAACGTTGTGGTCAGGGCTCGGCCAAACGATTGGATTATTTGGTCCCTCAGCCATTGTATAAACGTTTCGGGGAACACGTGGGGGAGAAAGAAGAAGAGGAGGAGAGATTTCTTGGAGCTTCCCTGGAGACTCTCGGAGGCCTCCGGAGGGCCTCTCGGGTCGTCTTGGGCTATCTTGAGGCCATCTTGGGTCATCTTGGGTGCATCTTGGCAGCGTGCGGACCCCAAATGGCCCCGCGTGCGGCTTATATGATTGATCGCACACGGCGGCGGATGTAGAAGGGTACTGCATGACCCAGAGCAGTGGAGGCAGCAACACACAAGTCACACGCAACGGCATGTGATAGGAGAAAAGGGCCCAGATCCCCATCACGCCCACGACGGAGGGAAGGAGGAACGGACGAGGGAAAAGACGCGGGGGCTCACAGGCCTCACAGGCGGCAGCACGGGTGGGAGTGCGGGCGCATGCATTCAGAAGTGCAGGCAGCCCTCCCCCAGGGTAGTCGGAGGCCGCAGGGCGCCTGGAGGCGGGTGCCGCGGTAGCGGTGTGCCCTGGAGCCCGGCCGCGCAGCGTCCCGCTCCAGGGGCATGCCATGGTTTTCGGGGGCGGAAAGGAGGGGGGTGATGACCAGGGGGGGGGTGGATATCATGGCGGGGGCCATGATATTTCCCCAGATTTTATGGCGCCTCTTCTTGTTTCATGACGTCCCTGGCCCCCTCGCTGGGCCGCGCACATGCCGCCGGTCATGATTTGCACCCCCCCCTCTTGGACACCCCCCTCTTGGCCGGTTCCGAGGTTTCTAGGGCGGGAGGCGGAGCCGAATCAGGAGTCAGAGACGTACTTGCCAATCTGAGACATATCCCTATCCCTGTGTTTGGCATCACCTCACCTCGATGCCGTTCTTGAGGATTCCCTCCGTTTCTGAGGGTCTATTCCTGAGACTGTCCTCGCTCTTTGCCCGCCCATCTTAGGGATAGGGATAAGTTCGAGGCTGGTTCCGTACTCGCAGCCGGAGTTTGCGCTGGAGTCGGAATTGGAGTTGAAGCCGAAGCAGCCGTCGGGAGAGGAATCGGAGCTGGGGTCGGACCCGCTGTCGGCCGCAGGGGCGGGGCTTCGCAGTACTCTGTTCTAGCGCGGGGGCCGCGCAGGAGCCCGCGGTGGCCGTCGGGGGTGCGAGCCGCGCCGTTGCAGAGTCGGAGCCGTGACGCTGATAAATCGGTAGTCGTGGTTGTGGGGAGGATGCGGGTGGTGGGGTTGACGGCAATGGGAAGGGTGGCTAGCGGAACGAACAATGACATGAGCATAAAACAACTCGGAGGTCCGCGCGGATTTCTCGGATCGGCGCTGGAGACCCTGGCGCTCCGCGCGCCAGGGAGGGGGGTCCAACGCCGATCCGAGAAATCCGCGCGGACCTCAGAGTTTTTATGTTTATGCCATTGTTTGTTTCCCTAGTGGTGGCATCGGGGTTCTTGCGCGACCCGCCAGGCAACGCCCTGTTTGGCTGTCGGCGGAGCTGTCGCACCTCTGCTGGGAGGGTGGTGGGCGCTGCGGTGGGTGCCGCTGCTGGGACGAGCGTTCCAAGCAAAACTGGTCAAGGCAGGATCCCGTGGAAAGCCGACGGCTGTCCCAGCCGCGTGGTCGAGTGTGCGACCTGCCTGTGGAGTCGGGGCCAGGGTCGGACCCAAAGGCAGCGCCGTAAGAATGTCGGAGATGGAGTCCGAGCCGGTCGGGGAGTCGAAACTGTGTGTCCGAGCTGGTGTCGGAGTCAGTATCGGTTCTGGTGGATGGCAAGGTCAACAGAAAAGCTGTCGGCTCGCCACAGCGAGCCTGCCCGTTGAGGTTGAGTCCCCGCGGGAGAACGACGGTTCTCCCAGCCGCGTGGCCGATAGCGCGACCTCGTTGGGCATAAGACTTCTCAGAATGTTGCCGTCGGAGCTTGCAGGCGTCGGAAGTTGGGTCGGGGGTGGACTAGTCGCCAGTGTCGGCGGTAGCTGGGAAGGGGGCTGGAGTTGTAGTTTGCGTCGGGACTGTCGCGGCCACGAAGCTCAGCCCTATGGTGGTGTGTGTCGTCGGCGTTGCTGCTGGGGTTGGCGCTGGAGTCGGTCCTGGTGTCGGAGCTGGCGCAGGCGTCGGAAGTGAGGTGGAAGGGGAATCGGAGCAGGCGTCAGGGTCGGGGCTGAAGCTGGGTGCTTGTGACTGTGGTGATAGGTGTAGTGGCGATGGCCCTTTGGTCCTGTTTCTGGTCCTTTTTCTCTTCCTCTTTTCTGTTCTCTGGTCCTCTTCCTCCTCTTTTTGGTCATCCCCCTCGTCTGGCGATGTACCAGCCTACCCTGCCGAGTGCCGTTGTGCACTGAATCCCTGCCAGTCACAATGTTGGTCTGTTGCCGTGGTGAGGGCCGCAATTCGTTGCTTTCCTGTTGCGCGCTGCCGCTTTTTGTGTGACTTCTCGGTGCGCATTGGGGGCGCGCCTCTTTGGCCTCCGCTTGCGATCTCTGCGTTGTCCTCCTCCCCCTCCGCCTCCTGTTTCACTCCTCTTAGCTGCGCATTCTGGTGACAAACTCAGGGGGGTCAGGCTTGTTTTCCGCGGAGAGAAAAACAGTGATTTTGGCCTCCAGGGGGTTCTCTTAGAATCCTCTTGGAGCGTTTTCCGGGCCGTTTTGGGCAATCTGTGGGCCATGCTGGGTCATCTTGGGTGCATCTCGGGCCGCCTTAGAGACCTTGGTGCCATTTGGAGCTATCTTGAGGATCGTGGAAGCGATTCTTCTGGTTTTTCCCCTTCTTGCATGTCTATTCGCATCTTTTCCGGGTGGCCGGCGGGTTGGGCCGACGGCACATGGGAAGCTTACAAAGTTAGCCAGCGCGGACCCCGAACAGCGTGTTTCCGACAATCGATGTGGAGCAATATGTGTTGCAATCTACGTGGTGCAACCAACTAATACTCTCAAGTGAGTTGTCAGCTCCATTGCTCGCGCAAGCATCCCACACACCCACGCGCAACTTGGTCTGCAAACCCATGCGGCGGCGATTGTGATGACTGCTGGGCGCTGGCTGGCGCATCGCTGCGGCCGCGCTAGCGCGCGAGAGCTCGCGCGCAGAGTGGCCAGCTAGTCTGGCCCGACTGACGTGGCCGCGTTTGCGCTGACTGGTGGAGACTACCCAATCCGTTTCGCAGGCCGCGCTGGTCCCGTGGGCGAGTCGGTGAGTCGCGTGGACGCGGTATCATGGCGCCGCCAACAACGGCAGACGCGAGAATGATAATAGCGATGCTGGTGACGATGGGGACGATGACGACGGCCAGGCCAATGACGGCGCTGAGGCTGATCACGCCGAATGACAGTTATGGTGTCCACGTGTCGGCGATGGAGTTTTTGGGAAGATCTCGACATGCTCGGCGGTGGACGGGCGCGAGTGGCCCGCATGGCGTTAGGATCGTGCCCTCCCGGCGCGCGCGCACATGCGCTCGAATGAATTTGGCATGCGCGCGCGAGAGGCCCGCGTGGACGCTTTGATGGATATTCAAAAGCCATTGGTTCTTTAAGATTGCCAAGCGATCCCCTCTCGCAACAGTTTTTGCATTGTTTGAGAAGGCATGTTGCAAGCCCATGTGCGTTTATTTTATGTTCTCGGGACGTTCGGTTTTGACATTCTTACGACACCTAAGTTTTTTTTCGAGGATTTCGGCATGCGTGTGCGACGGCGTGCACGTGTGCACTTCGTGTTTTTGGTTGTTCGCCATGTCGTCTTGCACCAGGAAGAGTTTTGATAACCGAGTGTGCGCATAGTTTTGTTTGTCAGTGATGAAAGGGGGCAGTCGACACCTGCTTAGCTGGGAAGGAGCAATTTTGGTTCAAGAGTAGAACAACCGGCTCAAGAGTAAAACATCCGGCTCAAGAGTAGAACATCTAGCTCCAGTTGTTTGCATTCGCGTGCGCTGTCGAGCAGGTTTGTTTGCAGGTATGTCCGGACGTGAAATTATGGCGAAAGGAGATTCTCCGGATGCCAAACAGCACAAAGCGAAGATGTCGCAGGAACTGAACATCGACAATATATTTGAAGGCGTGGAACAGTGAAATAATATGTACGACATGATGAAGAGCATGAAGCAATATGTAACAAAGGCAGTCGATCTTGCACAGATTGCGAGTGAGACTGCAGGAAAGGCCATGGGGGACGTATTACATATCAAAGCAGACATTGAGGGGATGAAGGCCAAGGGCGCATCAATCGAAAAGGACATGCAGACGATGAGGAAGGAGATGGAGGACTTCAGGAAGGAGGGGATGAATATCAACAGGGAGGAGGTGAATGATATCGTAAAGGAAAAGGTCAAAGTGGCGGGGAAGGATGTGGTGAAGGATGAGGACCAGGACGACGACGACGAGTACGGCGATCAGGAAAGGGAGAAGCAGGTCGTCGCGCTGGGCTTCAAAGAGGGGAAGGATGCAGCAACAGTTGTGGAGGACATTGAGAACATGCTGAAACATATCATTGGGGAAGGGCACGGGGCAAAAGTGCAGACTTTCACCCAAACCGCCAGGATGGGAATGATCACCTTCGATGCCATCGGCAAGAAACGGGCATTCTTCCAGAAGGCAGCGGACGAAAAACACAAGGCACTCTTAGGAGACGTGTTCTTCCAGAACAACCAGACCAAGAAGGGGCGGGAGCTATGCAAACAGTTCGGCTACATCAAGTTCCACATCATCGATACGAAAATCGCTAAACAGGATGACGTAAAGGTACGATGGAGGACGCGCGTTGTCGAAGTCAAGAAGAAGAAGATTTGATTTGACACGTCGCATCGCAAAAGGCGAAGACCAGCAAGGCAGGGAGGAAACCACTAGAGGGCCCAACCCCCAAAGGGGGAAAGGGCACACCAGCAACTAACTCCCCACCTCACCAGTCGAAGCCGAAGAACCACCGCTGTCCACAGGCCAGGTGAAGTCCGCTAGAGGCACCAGCTCGTCAAGCAACACATCCCTTCGCAAATGGTTGGGGTGGGTGCCTCTTCTAATGCGAGAGAGACTACCACGCGTGTGGCTTGAGGATGGCCCGCCCCTGCAGGCTTTCCCAAGCCCACCAAGCCGCACTCCCTCGGAAACACTGCCACAGTTCATGCAACAGAAAAGGGTGACCCCGTCAGGGGTACCAGTCAGGTGAATGTTGTGCCCCTGGAGCTCCTGCACAACGGCGCGCAACATGGAATTGAACCCGATACAATCCGCAGAAGGCTGCGGAGGGTCAGAGCGCACGCGGATGAGGCAACGCGTGCAGGCCCACAGGCCTCGAACCCACCTGAACCGATGACCTCTCTCTCTGCGCAGGGACACCAGCGCCCCGCCGACAGCGGGGGCGAGGGACTGGCCCACAGGGCCTCCAGCCGAAGGGGGGGCAGGGGGCGGGGGGGCACCCCGAGGGGGAGGAGGGGTTTGGAACTCCCGAGCCAGCCGCGCCCATCACCTCGTCGGCGGCAGTGACGGTGGCGGCGCGGGCGGCACTGCCTCCAGCAGCGGCGGCGCTGGCAGTTCCAGCGCGGGACGGGCCTGCCCTGCCCAATCTCTTGCTGGGCCTGGCAGGCGCAAAACTTGACCAGTGCAAGAGAACCGTGGCCACAAACATCGAGAAACTCTTCAGGCTAGAGGTTTCAAGGCGAAACTCAGAATGCCCGTTCTCAGACGGACGGGGGCGGGTCATCGCAGCCGCCTTCGCAGCCACATCAGCCCAGCGATTTCCTTTATAGCCTTGTGCCAGTCCTCAGAAAACCGCTCGAAACAATCGGCGCCCTGATGACCTTTCACTTTCGTGATATCAACATCCTCTCTCCTGGGCAGGCGGCTCAGAACTAGGAGAACAGGTCCAGCGTGGCGAGCCCATCTGCCTGCAACAACTTCCAAAGGGTTTTCGTTCGCGGCCACGAGCCCTTTGTAGTCCGTGCAGAATTCAGACGCCGAGCTCGCATGCTTGCAGCTGGCCAGAAAGCCAACATGCTCCGAAGCAGGACTCGTCTGTGGCAACTTAGCTCCAACCTGGCCCGAGAGAGTAGCGTAGGGTTCCCCATCGTCCTGGAGACATACACATGCCCAGCCTGCACAGTGGTGGACTCTGTGACCTTCCTTAAAACAAGAGCCGTCGTGAAAACACTTCTTGTTTCGGAAGGCCTCCAAGGGGGTCAAGTTGGGGTCAACACAGAAAAAGGCATAGCTTTCATGTCCAAAACCGCCTGGCGGTCTCAAGATACTCTCAGGAACCAACTGAAGCCCAATCATAAGAGGATTCTTATTATTTTCACGAGAGACCAAATCAGCCATTTCTTCCTTCAGGAACTCATCCCTTGCGCTCATGGTAGCGGAGCATCCAAACAAACGGCGGTGAAGATCACCCCGTGGAATCGACGCAGAGGGCAAGATTCATCTTCCACATCATAGCCCAATCTAGCTAGTCCCCACTTAGACTGCAAGCACTGTGTGACACATGCTTTCAACATGCACTTCTGAGCATACGACAAAGTACTGCTGGGGGATAACAGCTGGCAGCAGACAGACGTGTCCAAGAGCTCTCCAGGGTGTCCAAACTTCCGATCAGCCTTCGCAGCCAACATGTGCATCCACGCAGCTCTAAGATCACAGTGAGCTTTTGTGGGGGACGTGCTGGTTAGGACTACTTCCTGCCCCTCGTGGTCCCCCAAGACAAAGGGGGTGGCGAACGTCCAGGAAACCCTAAACAGAGAGACGCCGGCAGCCCCAAAAGGTCGTTTGACTTGGTTCCAAGCTTTCGGCGGCCTCGCCAGGATGTTCAAGGCGAGCTTCCTCAGCCGTGGCATTGAGGGTTCGACTCCAGGGCAGGTCGGAGCTTTCCAGACCAGGTTCGTCCAGGTAATGAGAGGACCCAAAGCAAGCCTGCAGGTGGGATCCTGGAGAACCAGTAGCGACAACGTGCGGGGCCTGGATGAGCACGCGCTTCAAACTGTCTGCAGGAAACAGGACTGCGCTGCTGCAACTTCCCCTGTGTCCAACCCCACCACCTCGGCCCCGTAATGCCCGAGTGACTGGATACCTGTGAGGTGCGCCCGCTGCGTATTAGCGCCTCCCTTCCTTATAGCAGCAAGTCTTCGCTTGCGACGATTCAGCTTCGTGACTCTCTCTTTCAAGAAACGAGCGGCACCTCTCCGACGCCTGAGCTGGCCTCCCGTGGTGCCCACGCCTAAATTTGCAGCTGGGACCTCTTTTGGCTTCATTTGCTTTCCCATGGGCCGAGCCAGATCATGCCTGATACTGTCCGAAGAAGCGACCACAGCAGACATATCATAGGCAACAGCGCACTGCAAATCGTCCTGGATCAGCTCGGTTACCGGAGCCGAGCTCTCAACTGTTCTTGTGACGAGGTTCTTCGGGTCCGACTCTTGATTCAGAATCACCCATTCGTCGATGAAAAGAAAAAGATCAGTTCTTCCCAGGTCCTGCTGAAGCCTCGAAACGGGCCCATGGGGGTACACCTGAACCAAGAAGGTGGCAAATGGGCACCCAGCTAGGATCCCTTGCAGGGGGGGCAGAGATTCCAGAGCATAGCCTTCAAGCTGGAAAAACATTCTGGCACAGTACATGTTGCAGATCACAGCGAGGACCTGCATGTCGAAACCCGACTCTTCGGCCCTGGTACAGAGCAGACTTAAATCGATCTGATCGTAGAAGCTACTCATATCATACAGCACAGCCGAAGTATGAATCTTCTGGTTAGACATGCTAGCCGACTCAGCCTTGAAAGTCTGCACGAAAGCGAGCTCAAGAATGGGTGCTCCTTTCTGGCGACACAAACAGCGACGCCGATGCGAGCGTTCCCAGGAACAAGCCACATTCTGACGAAGCCTGCCATAGACTCGATAAAGATACACACGCAAACCGATTCCACGAAGCTTGACCGCACCTGGCTTGTGCTTGGGAATGAGACAGGTTACAACCGCCTGCAAGACAGAAGGAAACTGCCCGTGCTGCTCGACGCATCGAAGGAGCCTGGCAATAACCCCCAACTGCTGGTCTGAGCACATCAGGTAGTGTCGAGGGTGGAACCCGTCGTAAGTGTGGGACGTCTCGGAACTGAAAACTGAGCAGACTTTCCTCAATGCATGCTGAATGGCGGGAGGGGCAGGCTTCCAATCTTTAGGATCCACTTGCCAAGGGGCAGCAGGGGATGCATCCCCTTTCCAAAGAAGTTCCAGCCTATCCGCCTCCGCCCTGAGGATGCTGGTAGGCTGCCCAGACCACTGGCCCGAGCGCTGCTGCACCTCTCCAGGCTTCCGCACATCCTTCCATTTGGTCCACTCATGCATCCAGGAGACAGAGCTACCTTGTCTTCGAACCCATTCCTTCCAGGATTTGATGGAGCCGAGGGTGTCCCTAGAGCTATCAGCCTTCAAAGCAGTTTCAAGATCCTTCAGGAAATCTCAGAGAATACCCTCTGCAACGTACACATTCAGGGACTGCTGGTCTAGGTCTTGCCGAAGAGCCGCAGACCGCATTTTGGCCTTGTCCAAATGACAAATGAGCGATGGGGGCCGACATACTCAGAAGGACACGCTTCCAAATTCTCAAGATGCATCCGAAGGTCGGCCTCGCGTTTCAAGTTGTAGAACACGTTCTGGGCCCACTCACCATCCAACGCAGCGGCGCCAAGTAGGACTTCCAAGCTAACTTGAGATTCTTAGAATGCAGAGCGAGTGGGGCGTTCGCAATCCTAGCACTGCGGGCCCCCTGAGAAACTGTCTTCGAAGGGGTGTCCGTCATTCTGCTGATGGTTCGCTCGAGCTCCATGGCAACGCTCGAATGCACGGTATCAAGGGCGGCCTGTCAAGCTTCAAAGCTGGACCTGCTGGGTGATCTGCCATTTCCCTCCAAGACCCCGCAGACTTCTCCCAGCTTAGATACTTGATCCTCCAACGCTTCCCAAGGCAAATTCTCCAGAGAAGGTCCGAAGGGTTTAACATGCGGGATCTTCTGGCACTTGCGCAAAACAGGGGTAGTGCGGTTGACGTCGGACCAGATGCGCAACGTCGCAGGGCAGCGAGGAGAGACAGGGTACGACGAAAGCACAGCAGTGGACGAGACAATGCTGGCAAGCACATGAGAGAGCACACAGACATCGATTGCGGTCTGTGACTTCTTCTTGATACAAGTGGGATTCGAAGGGGCGACCGCCTGCATGCCGGATCGAATCAGGAACTCAGAAGTCTCAGGCCTCCTTGCCTTCATGTTCCAGTCTCCTGCTATCATGACAGGTAGCTGAACCTTCTCCTGAAGAGTTGCAATGTCTTGCAAGAGCTCAAGGTTAGTTGCGTTCAAGCCAACGCTCGTGTGCATGTACAAAGAGACGAGACAAAACTTGGGGGGGCCAGGGGCATCAACCTTCAGGGCGCAGATGCGGCGCTGCATCGAAACATTTATTGGGGCGGGACTAGCTCCAAGATCCTGCCCAGCCCTTAACAGAATAGCGACGCCTCCCGAAGCCACTCCAGATTCAAGTACTGCAGCCATAGAGAAGAAACCCAGCCAGGCACGAGCAGAACACCATTCCTTGGCAGACTGGATGGCCTCTTCGCCCTTTAGCAAAGTTTCGAGCGGGAGAAGAGTCGAAGCCTCAGGGAATTGAGAATTACCAGACTCATGGTCGTAGTTCGCCTTAGAGGTAGCAAGCGAATTGGCATTCAGGGTAGTTATTTGAAGGGCCCACCCTTGGCCCACAGTTGGTCAAAACTCGACCTCATCAGGACCTTCCACCCCCCCTTCTGGATGCTGGGGCGGCTGCTGGCAGGGCGAGGCGGCGGCGGTGGCTGGGGGCCTCCCCTTCCCCTCCTTCCCTTTGCCCTGGTGTCCTGCAGCCGATGGCACCGCAGCGCCCGAAGACTTCAGCTTGGAATTCTGCACTCCGGAGCTTTGCTGGGCACCCTTTCCTTTCTTGATAGCCTTTCCAGACTTGGTCTTCACGAGGGACCTCACCTAATCGTGAATCTCAGGGCGCTCTTGACGAAGGGCTTCCATTTGCTCCTGGAGACTGCTGAGATCTTCTCCTAGGCGTTTCTCACCTCGAACTTCCATTTTTTCATCGGATACATCAAACGGTTCCTCCTCTTCTGATGTCAGCTGTTCGTTTCCCATGATGCCCCGCTGCTTCTCCTCCGAGGGCCCCTCCGGGTCCTTCTGAGTGGTCTTATTTTTCAGTCCTACCAAGGGCTTCTGCAGAGCTCCCTCAAGCATACTGGCGCGTCCTTCAAGTTCTAACTGGTCCTTCATGTTTGCCAGCGTGCCTTCCGTAGCCGAGGAACCATCTTCCAACTGCTTGTTGCCTTCGGGCGAGAGACAGGCATATTCTTTGGTCAAAGCTCCTTTCAGGCCCAAGACCCAGTGGACCGCACTTTCGGGCTCTGGCTCAGGAGGCTCGCTCGAGGGGGACTCAGGTCGCAGGCGAGCAAGCTGGGCGCTGAGACACACCAACTGGGCTTTCGAATCACGAATCTGCGCCGTCGCCTCTTCATACTTCATGGCCATGCTCGCTGCCTGAGATTCCAACTCTGCAAGAGTCTCCGTGGCAGCGGTGATGAGGGACTTCTGCTGCTGAGTCTGGGCCGAGAGACTCTGCGCAGGGGACCGATTCTGAAACGCCTTTTCCTTAGCAGCCTTGACTGCTTCATGGGCCGAAACCAACCTAGGATCAGTTGGTTCCACTCCCCAATCCTTGTAGAACTGGGCAAGATGCTGCGCCATCAAAAGATCTTGAGAAGAAGGATCTGAATTCTGGGGAGGCACCGAGGGGATCGTATCCTTATGCCAAGGGGGCTTCTGACCTCCTGCAACATCGACTCCTCCAGACAAGCCTCCTCCACCTTCATGCCCTTGCCCCTTGCCCTTCCCTATCCCTTTGCCGCTGGGCCCGGGCGTCGGCGGCTCCACGCCTAGCTGCTGCGTGCCGCGCAGGGCGCAGAAGGGGTCGCGGCGGCTGGCCCAGGTCCAACCTGGGCAACTCGGGTTGGGGCAACACACCAAGGACATCGACTTCTTCTTCCAAGACGTTGCGCACTGGCGAGCGGGAGAGAAACCGCTGGGTCGCGCTGGCGACCTGCGCGGATAAAGCGACCGCGACAGCGCGAGGGCTCGTCGTGGAGATTGTTAGAGACAATAGCCTGCTGTGGGGCAGCTCGCCTCGAGCCAGCCCCTCGGCTGCAGGCAAGTGCGAAGCCGCGCTGCCACGGTTTCGTACTTGAGCCAAAATGCCTACGGAGTCAAGAAGAAGAAGAAGGTGGCGTGGTACGAAGGTGGGGTATTGAAAACTACACCTACAGCACGATTGGTAAGTAAGGAGGTGGATGGGGGCAATGAGCAAATGGAGGGAGAAGGTCGATGCGCATCCGGCTACTGAGTCGGAGTGACCCGGAAATGCCAATCAATATGTACTTGATGAAGGCCAAGATCCACAAGGCCAACTTGATTTACCAATATGTTCAGGGGGGGGCGCGGAGAGTGCAGAGCGGTGTCTGGAGGTTTTCCAATATAATCGCTACAAGGGTTCACAGCGCAGCAGAACGCAAAGCCAAAGCACACACACATATGCGAATTTTATCTTGGTGTGCCGCTGGTATCAGTGAGGAGTCGTTTGACATGTTTCTTCTTGGGGCTAACAGTATGACAGTTCCCTGGGATGTAATTTTGCTCCGGGAGGGCCCCGAGAGCGTTCCCGCCACTATGGGCGAAGTTTTTGGGGGGCATCTGTGGCGCGCGGCGGCGCGAGGGGATAGGGGCAAGAGCATCGCCATTTTGAAGCGCAGAATTTGGGTATCTGATTTCGCAGGTTTGCATGCCGTGGACGGCGGGCGAGTAGCTCATGCAGGCCTCGCCGGAAAAAGGGGGAAGTGGATAATGATATATGCGCGTCTTCCTCGCGCTGGCAAATCGGGCATTCAATGCGAATCTGCATTGGAAATGACACGATCGATTATTCCAAACAGCCGTGCAGACAGGAGCACCGCGATTGGAGTTGACGCGAATGCAGACGTGGGCCAACAGGGAGAAAAGGACAACCCCAGATGCATCGGCAAGTATGGTCTGGGAGACAGGACAGACAGAGGCGGCTATTTTCTAGTCTGGGCAACTTCAAACAAGTTCACAATTACGAACGCATATTTCAAACAACGATTGGATGATATATGGGCGCGCCAAGTGTGCAGCACTGGGGAACGCAGGCGACTTGATTGCGCATTGACTGACAGGGCATTGCGGCCAGAACTAATCAATGCACCCATCGTTCCCGATATTGTTTATCGTTCAGACCACCGGGCTGTATGGGCGAAATTTGGGAGAGCACGGAACAGAGAGAAAAAGTAGTCAAGCCCTACAGGAGGAGAAGGTTGGACGCTCAATGTCGGAAAGTGCAAGTAGCACGACGCTCAAAACATTGCGCTGCAGGAGTGTCCAAACAATGGGACGGCACTCGCGCGAGCAATATTCGCAGCATCAGCGGAGAACGGCAGGGCAAAAGTAAGGGAAGAGAAAAGAAGCCGAGAAGACGACGACAAAATCAAGCAGCTAAGAAGAGAAAGGGACGAGGCCACCACAAAATATGAACGAATATTCAAAGCAATGCGTTTGAACAGGGAGCTGCGACAGAGTGCACGAGAGAGGCAACGCAAAATAGTGGATGAGCTGATCGAGCGGGGGGCCGCCAACAAGCTACCGCAAGTCCAGAGGTATTTCCAGAAAGATAGGCGCATTGCCGGCATCGAAGACAGCGTTGGTCAGACGCGAACTGACCGGAAGGGGATTGCAGGGGTGCGCGCTTTTTTTTTTATTATCAGTTGTTGTATGCAGCGCCCCGCGCGGCCATGGCGGACGCGCATTGTAGAAACATGATTTCGGCGCAAGATTTAAAAGAAGACGTGGTATATTGCATAAGAAAGTTGAAGCGTAAGAAGGCATGTGCCGACGATGGCCTCGTGGCAGAGATGCTGGAAGATGGTGGGCCCGGAATGGTCGATGCAATTTCGGATTTATTTGCTGCCTTGCTGAATGGGGGGGCGCGCGCTCCGGAGTCGTGGAGCGCATCCAAACTTGTGGTATTATTCAAAAATGGAGAAGCGACCGCGCCCAAGAATTATAGGCCCATTGCCATCACCCCAGTTCTGAGCAAGCTATACAGCAGCGTGTTGTTGAAGAGGATGGAGCACATTCCAGATAGCGTCAAGACTCCTGAGGAGATGGGCTTCCGGAAAGGATACGGCTGTTGTGATTTGGTGCGTTGTTTGAGGATGATCAGCGAAAAAGGAACAAAATAGGGGGGGGCGGTGTGGGCGGCATCAACTGATCTAGAAAAGGCATTTGACATAATCACACATGCAGCTGTTTTCGCGGGGTTGCGGACAGCGGGCGCGCAGGAAGAAGAGCTGCGTGCAATCGAAGACGTGTGCCGGTAGCAATGGGCACGCGTGCAGCTGGGCCAGAACGCCCGCAGCAGATGCTTCGACATCGCGCGCGGCGCCAGGCAAGGTGATCCGATGTCACCGGCGCTCGTCACAAACACAGGGCGAAACATCATGGTCGAGCTGAAGGAAAAATGGGAAAATAAGTCGTGCGGATGTGTCGTTGGGGGCAACTGTTTGGAGAGATGCCGGATTACATATGCCATGCTCGCGGACGACGCGGCCCTACTTGCAAAATCCAGACAAGCACTTGCAAGAGTGTTGGCGGACATCCGGGAATAATTGGCAAACGTTGGTTTGAATTTAAACGCAGACAAATGCAGCGTGCAATGTTTGGGAAAAGGGTGCAGTCACAGGTCGGAAGATCAAGCTCGGGGGAGAGGGGCGCCCCAAGACAAACAGCGCGGCGGGGTTCAAGGTGTCGGGAACAATTGTCGCAATGGAAGGAACTACTTCAATCGAGATTGAGGCGCGGCTCAGGGCGGGATGGGCGACATTTTCAAGCTTATCAGATTTACTCACCAAAAGTAGCACATCGCAAACGAAACGTTTACAATTGTTTAATTTAACAGTACCCAAGACAGTTCCACGGTGTTCTGAATCGTGGAACTTGACTGTTGCCCAGAAGAGAAAATTCAGTAGCGTTCAGAGATCAATGTTGAGACGCACGATTGGTTCTGGAAAGGGAGCCAGATGAGGCTTATATTTCATGGGTGCGAAGAGCGACGCGGGCAGCAGACCAGGAGGCCCGGCAGGCAGGCGTAGCATGTTGGACAAATGCTTTTTTACGGAGCAAATGGGGGTGGGCTGGGAGAATTGCAAATATGTCGCCGGAAAGATGGGCCAAAAAGACAACTGAAGGGCGAAGCCATGACTGGCGGTCGAACCAATCTCGGGGAACTTCCCCCGTCCGGTCGCGACCGGGACGCTTCGTCCGATGGGGGGGCGATATTGTTTGTTTTGTCAACGACAAAGGATGGGTTTCGTGGGCCGAAGCGGCCAAGCTGCCGGAAGTATGGCGCAAATGTGAAGATGAGTACGTAAACCGCATGTGGCGCTGATCCGTTTCTGTTTTCCGAAGTTCCACATGCCTCCCGCAGCCCGGCCTTCCTGGAGGCCAGCGCGTTTGGCGCGCCTGCCGCCCTAGCTAGGGTCGCCCCCTGGGCGATGGCAGACTCGTGCGTTCGTTCGTTCGTATTTTGAGTGGGTGATGGGCAGAATCGTAGGTTTCCCCAGGGGGTGGGAAAATCCCAGGTGTGCGTGGAAGGTCGATCCGATTGCTTTTCTAGACGAGATAATTCGCCCTGCCGAGATTGAAGTTGTCAGCTCCAGTGCTCGCACAAGCAAACATCCCACCCACCGACGCACCCGCAAGTTGGTTCGCAAAACTCACGCGGCGGCGATTGCAATCCCAGCGCGTCTCGCAGGTCGCGCCGACTCGCGGGCACTTCAGTGCGAGTCGGTGGCCCGGGCGGGCGCGGTATCATGGCGACGTTGACATCTGCAGACGCGATGAATATTGTAGCGATGACCAGGCCAGTGACGGCGATGATGCCCATCACGCCGATGACGATGATGGTGTCCACATGTCGGTGACGAGGTTGGTGGAAGGATTTGGGCTTGCGTGCGCGGCCGGTGGGCGCGGGTGGCCCGCATGGCGTTATTTTACGGATCGTGCCCTCCCAACACGCGCGCAAGGACGTTCAAATGATTTCGACATGCGCCCGCGGAAGGCCAGCGTGCGCTCGCATGTGCTGAGCATGTTGAAGATGAACAGAAGAGCGCGCGCATACTTCTTTGAAGCGTCATGTTGCAAAGCCGTGATATCTGGCCACTCGTTTTAGATATCTTTACGACACCCGAGCTTCCTGAAGGATTCCAGATTGCGCGCGCGACTATGCACGCGTGTGCATATCGTATTCTGTTTAGTTTAAGAGGGTTCTTGCACATGGATGACTTTAATCGTTGGGTGTGCGCGCGTTATATCGCATGTTGAGGATGGGGGGGGGGGCGATATTGGCTTAGCTACGAAACTATGGTTTCATGCTTGGAAGAGCGCGTTCTGTGGTCGCTTGGAGGGGGGAGGTTTGGAACCGGACCGCCCCCGCCGCCCCCCTGGAAGGAAGGGGGGGGGGGGTTTGACTCACCCCCCTCCTCTTCCAATGACGGAGGGGGGGGGGCTCGAACCCGCCCCCTCTCTTCCGCTTTTTCTCTTCTCTCCCTTTCCTCGGGCTGGCGCCTGCGTCGGCGGCGGCTGGCGGCGGCGGAAGGGACGACAACTTCGTTTTCTGGGCCGGCGCCGGCGCCTGCGGCGCCTGCGGCGGCGGGCGGCGGCGGCTGGGGGAGCGTCGACGAGGACGACGGCGATGACGATGACGACGACGACGACGGCGCTTCGCCACCGTGCCTTGGTTTTGGGTCGGAGTCCTAATAGATGCCATTTTGGGGTCTCGTAGGAGGTCTTTTGGGGGCCTTTGCATTTGTGCAGCCTCCTGGGCGTTTCTGGTGTGTCTCGTGGGGCCTCTCTGAGGTGGTGGTGGTGGTGGTTGTGGCTGTGGTGGTTGTGGTGGTGGTGGTGGTGGTGGTGGTGGTGGTGGAAGTCGTTGTGGCGGTGGTGGTGGTGGTGGTGGTGGTGGTGGTGTGGATGGTGGTGGTGGTGGTTGTTGTGGTTGTAGTGGCAGGTTGTGGTTGTGGTGGCGGTGGCGGTGGTGGTGGTGGTGTTGGTGGTGCGGTGGTTTCTGGTGGTGGTGGTGGTGATAGTTGTAGGTCGTGGTGGTGGTGGTGGTGGCGGCGGTGGTGGTTGTGGTGGTGGTGGTGGTTTGTTGCGAATGTGGTCGTAGTGGTGGTTGGTGGTGGTGGTGGTGTGGTGGTTTGTGGTGATGGTGGTGGTGGGTTGTGGTGGTGGTGGTGGTGGTGGTAGTAGTGTGGTGGTTTGTTGTGGTGGTGGTGGTGGTGGTGGTGGTGGTGGTGGTGGTGTGTGGTGGTGAGTGGTGGCGGTGGTTTTGTGGTGTTTTGTGGTGGTTTTGTGGTGGTTTTGTGGTGATGTGGTGGTGGTTTGTGGTGGTGGTGGTGGTGGTGGGTTGCGGTGGTGGTTGTGGTGGTGGTTTGGAGGGGGGAGGTTTGGAACCGGACCGCCCCCGCCGCCCCCCTGGAAGGAAGGGGGGGGGTTTGACCCACCCCCCTCCTCTTCCAATGACGGAGGGGGGGGGGGCTCGAACCCGCCCCCTCTCTTCCGCTTTTTCTCTTCTCTCCCTTTCCTCGGGCCGGCGCCTGCGTCGGCGGCGGCTGGCGGCGGCGGAAGGGACGACAACTTCGTTTTCTGGGCCGGCGCCGGCGCCTGCGGCGCCTGCGGCGGCGGGCGGCGGCGGCTGGGGGAGCGTCGACGAGGACGACGGCGATGACGATGACGACGACGACGACGGCGCTTCGCCACCGTGCCTTGGTTTTGGGTCGGAGTCCTAATAGATGCCATTTTGGGATCTCGTAGGAGGTCTTTTGGGGGCCTTTGCATTTGTGCAGCCTCCTGGGCGTTTCTGGTGTGTCTCGTGGGGCCTCTCTGAGGTGGTGGTGGTGGTTGTGGCTGTGGTGGTTGTGGTGGTGGTGGTGGTGGTGGTGGTGGTGGTGGAAGTCGTTGTGGCGGTGGTGGTGGTGGTGGTGGTGGTGGTGGTGTGGATGGTGGTGGTGGTGGTTGTTGTGGTTGTAGTGGCAGGTTGTGGTTGTGGTGGCGGTGGCGGTGGCGGTGGTGGTGGTGGTGCGGTGGTTTCTGGTGGTGGTGGTGGTGATAGTTGTGGCGGTGGTGGTGGTGGCGGTGGTGGTGTGGTGGTTTGTCGTGGTGGTTGTGGTGGTGGCAGTTGTTGTGGTGGTGGTGGTGGTAGGTCGTGGTGGTGGTGGTGGCGGCGGTGGTGGTTGTGGTGGTGGTGGTTTGTTGCGGTTGTGGTCGTTGTGGTGGTTGGTGGTGGTGGTGGTGTGGTGGTTTGTGGTGATGGTGGTGGTGGGTTGTGGTGGTGGTGGTGGTGGCGGTGGTGGTGGTGGTGGTGGTAGTAGTGTGGTGGTTTGTTGTGGTGGTGGTGGTGGTGGTGGTGGTGGTGGTGGTGGTGGTGGTGTGTGGTGGTGAGTGGTGGCGGTGGTTTTGTGGTGTTTTGTGGTGGTTTTGTGGTGGTTTTGTGGTGATGTGGTGGTGGTTTGTGGTGGTGGTGGTGGTGGTGGTGGTGGGTTGCGGTGGTGGTTGTGGTGGTGGTTTGGTGGTGGTGTGGTGGTGGTTTGTAGTGGTGATGGTGGTGGTGGGTTGTGGTGGTGGCGGTGGTTTGTGTAGGCGGTGGTGGTGGTGGTCGTGGTGGTGACGGTGGTGGTGGTGGTGGTGTGTTCGTTTGTGGTGGTGGTGGTGGGCTGTGCTGCTGGTAGTGGTGGTGGTTGTGGCGGTGGTGGTTGTGGTGGTGGTGGTGTGGTAGATTGTGAAGGTGGTGGTAGTGGTGTGTTTTTTTTTGTGGTGGTGGTGGTGAGTTGTGGTCGCGGTGGTGGTGGTAGTGGTGGTGGTGGTGGTGGTCGTGGTGGTAATCGTCGCTGCGCCAACGTCATTGGCGCTGCTGGCGCGGGTTTGACGCCCCCTCCCCCTCCTTCCTCTGGGCTGCTTCTGGTCATCGTCGCTGCGTCCCCGCCGTCGGTGCTGCTGGCGGCCGCCAGCGCCGCGCCGGCGCCGGCGCCGGGGCCCTGGGAGGTGGGAGGAGGGAGGGGGGGGGAGGAGGGGGGGGGAGGGAGGTGGGGGTCAGGGGGAGGGGGGTCCCCTGGTTCAGATCGACGGCGCCGGGTGTTGGGGGGGGGGCCCACGCCCCGGTTCGAAACGCGCCGCCGAATGTTCCCAAGGCAAGCGCCCGTGAAACGCGCTCTTTCTCTCTCTGTCTCTCCATCTCTCTCTCTCTCTCTCTCTCTCTCTCTCTCTCTCTCTCTCTCTTTCATATTTCTATCCCCAGGGGTCGATACTCCATGTATGATGGGGGCGTAGATCCCAATTCTTGGTTGGAAAGAAGAGTTCGCCCAGCTGTCAGCCACACTGTTTGCGCAATCGTCCCACCCACCTACCCGCCGCTTGGTTTGCCATGCGGCAGCGATTGCGACGACTGCTTGGCGCTTGCTGGCGCATCGCTGAGGCCGCGCGAGCGCGCGCAAGCTCGCGCGCATAGCGGCCACTGGTCTGGCGCGCCCGTCGCGGCCGCGGTGGCGCTGATCTGTGGGGCCTTCCTGGCGTGTCTCGCAGGCCGCGCTGCCGCGAGGGCGCTTCAGTGCGCGTCGGTGGCCTGGGCGGGCGGGGTATCATGGCGACGTCGAGAACGGCAGACGCGATGATGATTGCGATCGATGATGCCGATCACGCCGATGACGGCGATGGTGTCCACTTGTCGGTATTGAATGTTGCGGAAGGAGTCCAGCATGCGCGCGCGGCCGACGGGCGCGGGTGGCCCGCATGGCGTTATTTGACAGGGATCGTGCCCTCCCAGCACGCGCGCAAGGGCGCTCGACTGATTTTGGCACGCGCGCGCGAGAGGCCCGCGTGGCCGCATTTGATGAACTTGCTGGCACATTTTTTTTATACAACGTAGAAAAAGAACACATCGTAAGGGCGCGCGTCGAGTAATCATGTTGTACAACAGTTGTTGCAAATGTTTGCGGGGCACGCGATGTTGAAATACTCTTGCACGTATTGAACATGCAGGCATGCGCGCGCGATGCCGCGCGCGCGGACTTGCTCAAATTTCTGTTTGTGCGAATTGTTGGTTTTTGATAAGCGAGTGCGCGCATAGTATGATTCTTATTAACCTTGTTTTTTCTTATGATTCGTACTACTACTGCTACTACTACTACTACTACTACTACTACTACTACAACTACTACTACTACTACTACTACTACTACTACTACTATAGTACTACTACTACTACTACTACTACTACTACTACTACTACTACTACTACTACTACTACTACTACTACTACTACTACTACTACTATACCTATACTACTACTACTACTACTACTACTACTACTACTACTACTACTACTACTACTACTACTACTACTACTACTACTACTACTACTACTACTACTACTACTACTACTACTATCATGATTGTTATTAATATTCATATTATTTTTGGCACTCGCATTTCTATTGTTCATATTATTATTACTACATGTCAGAGGTGCGGTGTGTGTGTGTGTGTGTGTGTGGGGGGGGTGTATCCCAGTTCTTTTGTAATCGGGAGAAAATTCAGGCGGTGCAATCTATGCGGTGCAAACCCACATTGACCGTCTTGAAGCTGTCCTTTCCACTGCTCGCGCAAACAGCCCACCCACCCACCCGCAACTTGGTTTGCAAAACCTCTTCAGACCGACTACGACGACACCGGCGACAACGACTAGGACGACACCGACGACGTCTCCGACGACTTCGACGACGACAGCGACGCCGACGCCGAAGACGACGAAAACGACGACGACGACGCCAACGAAGCCGACGACGAGGGAGGAGGAAGGACGACGACGGCGACAACGACGACAACGACGACAACGACGATGGAGGAGGGAGGACGGCGACGACGCGAACGACGACGAAGGAGGAAGGACGGCGACGCCGACGACGACAACGGCGAGGGAGGAGGGAAGACGACGACGAAATAGGAGGGACGACGACGAGACGCCGACGACGGACGACGACGACGACGTGGGAGGAGGAGGAAGGACGACCACGGCGACAACGACGACGGAAACGACCACGACGCCAAAGAGGACGACGACGACGAACACGAGAAAAGACAGAGGACGACGTAGGCGACGACGACGACGACGACGCGGGAGGGGGGAGGACGGCGACGACGACGACGACGACGACGACGCAAGAGCGCGCGCGCACGCTTTTGTTGAAAATCCGTGTTGCGAAACCCTGGGTTGGGTTTTTCGGGCGCACGATTTTGAAATCCTTCCGAAACCGATGGGTTGTGAAGGTTTTCGGCATGCGCGCGCGACGACGCGCGCGTGTGCACTTCGTCAGATGTTTTGCAGAGGATTCTCGCGACGGCACGCGCGCAAGGGCGTTCGACAGATTTCGACATGCGCGCACGCGAAGCCCGTTTGGTAGCATTTTGTGAAAATCTTGAAAACCAATGGTTTTCTTAAGATTTCGCAAGAGCTCGCGCGGAAGCTTTTTTAGCGAATCAATGTTGCGAAACCCTGTGTTGTTATATGTTTTTTGGGGGAACTCGATTGCGAAATCTTTCCGACACCGAAGGTTTTTGAAGGATTTCGGCATGCGCGCGCGACGACGCGCGCGTGTGCACTTCGTCTCTTTTTCCGCAAGGGATCCGCGAAAAAGTGCTATGTTAGAACCAAAAATGTCACCGCATAGTGTTTTTTTAGAAGGGAACCTCAGGGGGGGAAACCGGCGTGGCTGGGATGGTATGATTTCATATTTAGGATGGACGAGTGTGCAGATTATATATATATATATATATGTGTATATATGTATACATATTTGTATAATATATATAATATATTATATATATATATATATATGAATATGAAACTATACTATCCCAGGGGGAAGCGTTAAGTCCGGGGGGGTAGAGTCTATTCTCTTTTTAGAAAGGAGAATTGACTACCCTGCACCGCGCCTGACCACCTCCACTGTTCGCGCAAACATCCCACCCACCCACCCGCAACTTGGTCGCAAGACTTCTTAAGACAAGACCGTGACGGTAGGTACCACATGGCACTTGGCCACGACACCGACGCCGACGACGACAGCGACAACGGCGACGACGGCGCCGCCGACACCGACTACGACGACACCGCCGACGTCGACGTCGACGAAGACGACGACGACGCCGACGCCGACGACGACGACGAAGACGACGACGACGTCGCCAACGAAGACGACGACGAGGGAGGAGGGAGGACGACGACGGCGACAACGACGACAACGACGACAACGACGAGGAGGAGGGAAGACGGCGACGACGCGAACGACGAAGAAGGAGGAACGACGGCGACGCCGACGACGACAACGACGAGGGAGGAGGGAAGACGACGACGACGAACGACGACGACGACGACGGCGACGAAATAGGAGGGACGACGACGAGACGCCGACGACGGACGACGACGACGACGAGGGAGGAGGATAACGACGAGGGAGGAGTGAAGACGACGACGACGACGACGACGACGACGACGACGGCGACGAAATAGGAGGGACAGCGACGAAACGCCGACGAAGACAACGAGGGAGGAAAGATGACCACGGCGACAACGACGACGGAAGCGACGACGACGCCAAGACGACGACGACAACGACGAGGAAAGACAGAAGACGACGACGGCGACGACGACGACGACGACGAGGGAAGAGGGAGGACGACGACGACGACGCAAGAGCGCGCGCGCACGCTTTGATTGAACATCCGTGTTGCGAAACGTTGTGTTTTTGTAGCTTTTTTGGCGACACGATTTTGTCATCCTTCCGAAACCGATGGGTTGTGAAGGTTTTCGGCATGCGCGCGCGACGACGCGCGCGTGTGCACTTCGTCAGATGTTTTGCAGAGGATTCTCGCGACGGCACACGCGCAAGGGCGTTCGACAGATTTCGACATGCGCGCGCGCGAAGCCCGTTTGATAGCATTTTGTGAAAATCTTGAAAAACCCATGGTTTCCTTAAGGTTTCGCAAGAGCTCGCGCGGAAGCTTTTTTAGCCAATCAGTGTCGAGAAACCTTTTATTTTTGTATTGAAACTCGATTGCGAGATCTTTCCGGCACCGAAGGTTTTTGAAGGATTTCGGCATGCGCGCGCGACGACGCGCGCGTGTGCACTTGGTATTTTTTTTTGCAAGGGTTTCGTGAACAAGTGTTATGTTAGAACAGCAAATGTCACCGCGTAGTGTTTTTTTACAAGGGAACCTCAGGGGGGGGATACCGGCCCCCCGGGGATAGTGCAAATTCGCATTTAGGATGGACATGTGGTCAGAATCATATGTGATTTACATACCCGAAAAGGGGAGTGATAACGCCGGGGGGGGGGGTAGATCCTATTCTGTTTTTAGAAAGGAGAATCAATCATTTGCCGAACTTGAAGGTGTCAAGTCCACTGCTCGTGCAATCATCCCACCCACCCACCCGCAACTTGTTTTGCAAAACCCATGCGGGACCGAGCACAGATATCGCTCCGGGGTCGTCTTGGAGCCCTCGGGGGCGTCTCGTAAGCGCCCCAAGAAGGCCGGAGAAGCAAGACGGCCGACGACGACAACGACGACGACGACGACGGCGGCGACGACGACGACGAAGACGACGACGACGACGTCGCCAACGAAAACGACGACGAGGGAGGAGGGAGGACGACGACGGCGACAATGACGACAACGACGACAACGACGACAACGACGACAACGAGGAAGGAGGGAGGACGGCGACGACGCGAACGACGAAGAAGGAGGAAGGACGGCGACGCCGACGACGACAACGACGAGGGAGGAGGGAAGACGACGACGAGACGACGACGACAACGACGACGACGACGAAATAGGAGGGACGACGACGAGACGCCGACGACGGACGACGACGACGACGAGGGAGGAGGAGGAAGGACGACCACGGCGACAACGACGACGGAAACGACCACGACGCCAAAAGAACGACGACGACGAACACGAGGAAAGACACAGGACGACGTAGGCGACGACGACGACGACGACGCGGGAGGAGGGAGGACGGCGACGACGACGACGACGACGACGACGCCGCAAGAGCGCGCGCGCATGCTTTTGTTGAAAATCCGTGTTGCGAATATTTGTGTTTTTGTAGGATTTTTGGACGCGCGATTTTGAAATCCTTCCGAAACCGATGGGTTTTGAACGATTTAGGCGTACGCGCGCGACGTCGGGCGTCTGCACTTCGTCCCGTTTTTTGCAGAGGATTCTCGCGACGGCACACGCGCAAGGGCGTTCGACAGATTTCGACATGCGCTTGCGCGACGCCCGTTTGGTAGCGTGTTGTGAAACTCTGGAAAAACCAAATTGTTTTCATAAGATTTCGCAAGAGCTCGCGCGTAAGCTTTTGTTGAAAATCCGTGTTGCGAAACGTTGTGATTTTGTATGTTGTTGGGAAACTCGATTGCGAAATCCTTGTGGCACCGAAGGTTTTTGAAGGATTTCGGCATGCGCGCGCGACGACGCGTGCGTGTGCACTTCGTCCCTTTTTTTGCCAGGGATTTGCGAAAAAGTGCTATGTTAGAACAACAAATGTCACCGAATAGTGTTTTTTTTTACCAGGGAACTTCAGGGGGGGGGTCCGGCTGGCCTGGGACATTAATATTTCATATTTAGGATGGGCATGTGGTCATAATCATATCTGATTTACATACCCGAAAGGGGTACCGATAACGCTGGCGGGGGGGTAGAGTCTATTCTTTTTTTAGTAAGGAGAATCAGGCGCGGCGGCGACGGGGCGGCTACGGCGATCATGTTGCCGCCAGACCGGCAGTCAGGCCTAGGCGACGGACGGCGACGAGGCGGCCATGAGATGGCGACGGCTGCAACAGAGCCGTCAAACGAACATTCAGGCCCAGACGACGGGCGGCGACGGGGCGGCAACGGGGCGGCGACAGCGTCAGCGGAACCGCCAGACCGACATGCATTCCCAACAGGCGGCGACGAGGCGGCGACGGGCCGGCAACGGTGGCAACGGAGCCGCCAGACCGACATTCAGGCCCGGACGACTGTCGGCGACGAGGCGGCGACGGGGCGGCGACGGCGGCAACGCAACCGCCAAAACGACATTCAGGGCAAGTTCCTTATTCCAGAAGTAAGAACGCCTAAGTGCAAGCATGTGTGTGGACAACAACAAAGACTTCCTAACATCTGGCGTGTCGTGCACCCCCGTGGCAAACCACGGGGCGGCGGATGACGGAAAGCGCGCTTAGCGTGCGACCCGTTATTCGGAAGAAATGAATTCGGGAGAGTTTGAGGGGGTTGGCAGGTGCATTCCCAGGGATCTAATCGTCAACATTGAGCAATTTTTGCTCCGGACATTGAGATGTCTTGGGGTCGCTTTCGGAAGTCCTCAGGGCGGCCCAGCATAGTCCAACCAGAACACTCTAACACGCCTTAGTTTCGCCCAGCAAATGACGATTTCGCCACGGACATCTTCACAACAATGAGATGTTGGCGACATCTTCTTGCCCAGATTTGCGATTTCGCTTAGGACATCCCCACATAATGAGATGTTGCCGACATCGTCTTGGTCTTGGTCTTGCCCAACATTGCGATTCCGTTAGGGTCATCCTCGCAACAATGCGATGTTGGCAGTATTGCTCTCGGCCAAAATCGTGATTTCGCTATGGATGTCCGCACACTAAGAGATGGCGTCGACAGCTTCTTCGTCGCGATCTTACCAACAATGGCGATTTCGCCAGGAGCATCCTCAAACAACTCGATGTTGCCGGCATCGTCTTGGTAACACGCTTTCCTAACATTGCAATTTTGCCGGCGGCTGCCTCACAAACATGAGGTGTTGTCGACGTCGTCTTGGTATCGCTCCAAGACTGCCCACGAGGCTCCCAAACGGACTAAAAGACCAGGCGGGTCAAAACGACCAGGCCAGGCGGGTTAGAACGGTCAGGCGGGTTGAAACGGCCAAGCGATTTTAATGGCCGGGCGAGTCAAAGCGGCCAGTCGCGTTGAAACGGGGATCTCAGCGCGGCTAGGCGGGTTAAAATCGCCATGCCGATGAAAGCAGTCACACTGTCTAAATGGCCGTGCGGTTTGAAGTGGGCATTCGGGTCAAGACGACTCGAGAGGGCTCGAAGCCAGCCCGAGAGTCTTCCAAGAGGGCCCAAGAGAGCCTTTCCGTAACCACTGTGGCTCAAGGCCGTTTTTGGTTCTGCTTGTGCAGATCGGCGGCCAGAAGTGCCCGCATACGTGGGGCATGGTCCCGCGCGCAGCCCTTTGGCTCACGCGCTGCCCCAGTTGTTCTGCTTTGACGAGGTCCACGCCGGCCCAGTCCCCCGGGGTCGCTGCCGCGGACGCGCCTCGCCCCGGGACGGTCCGCGGGCGCCCGGGCGGTTCCCCCCGCAGCACACCGTGTGCGCGTGGGAGTCGGAGCTTCCCGCGGGCAGCACCGGCCACGCGCAGGGGATGTGCAAGCCCTGCTTGTTCTTCTCGCAGTCGCAGTGCAGGAAGGGGAATGACTGCACGCTCTGCCGCTTTAGACCACGGCACCCGAGGCATCAAGAAGGTGCGCCCCTCGAAGAAGACGCGCAACTGTGGACGAGGAGTGCTCGAACGCCTGGCCCTCTTCTACGCCGACGGCGGCGGTGGCCCCGTGCGGGCATCCTCCAGGTGCGGGCCCCGCCCATGCGCCCTTCCCGCACCAGCACAGCCAGCGCTGGACGTGGCGGATCTCGCTGGCTTTCCGAGGCGGCCCGTGCGCCACGCGCTCTCCAAGTCGGAGGGGGGAAGGAGGTGGAGGATGCGGAGGAGGAGGTGGACGAAGAGGAGGAGGAGGAGGAGGAGGAGGAGGAGGAGGAGGAGGAGGAGGAGGAGGAGGAGGAGGAGGAGGACCCCTCTCCCACTCCTGCTCGTTACTCGCAGTGGTGGCGGTGGAAGACAATGCCCACCATCCGTGGCCCCGTTCCTCTCCGCCCCTCGGCGTCCGGGTGATCGGGGCGTCCCTCCGCGCCCTCGCGCGCCCTCCCTCCTCGTCCCCCCCTGGGCTTACGAGTGGAGGCGCACGCCCCGGGCGCTCCTCCTCCTCCTCCTCCTCCTCCTCCTCCTCCTCCTCCTCCTCGTCGTCGTCGTCGTCGTCCTCCTCGTCGTCGTCGTCCTCCTCCTTCTCTCCTTCTCCTCTCCTCGTCCTCCTCCTTCTCCTCCTCCTTCTCCTCCTCCTCCTCCTCGTCCTCGTCGTCGTCCTCCTCCTCCTCCTCCTCGTCCTCTTCGTCCACCTCCTCCTCCTCCTCCTCCTCCTCCTCCTCCCCCGAGTATTTTTTGGAGGTCGCCCTGTTGTGACAGGTCAGGCCCAGAAGCAGCCGCCAGCGGGCGAGTAGTGGAGGCCTACACTTGCTCAGGGGAGCGCTTTTTAGAGGGGCGCTCCCCTACCATGTTCCATCCGAGTTCCTGGCCACGGGGCGCAGTATACTGATTGCATGGGCTCTGGCCATCTTCTCACTCGATATACATGCACATCAGAACCGCGCCGTCATCTGATTTCTGCTAGACTTGCCGGTCCGTGCGCGGAAGGCAGTTGATGTCGATCATCCCGTTGTATTATTTTCCTCCTCTCCCACTTGCTCATGCAGCTCGGCTCTGGTGGACGTAGTGCCACTTACTGGCATATCCTGTGAGATCCCTTAGCGATCCTGCACGGTGAAGCGCGCCGAATAGCGCGCACTGTCGCGACCTCAATGGATGCCATGGCGGTCCTCTCGGATCGCTTGGTACCATGTAGGAATATTTACCTAACAGCTTTTGCTGATCTAGTGGTGTCAAAAGAGAGCATCATGACTCCTCAGGGGGGTCTGGGCGGGTGCCGGGGAGGAGAACCGGGAATCGTTTTTCGCCAACAGTCACACACTTCGTGCTCTTCGACCTCCCAGAACTCCATTCCCGGGCCACATTCTGGAGAGCCGGGAACAGAGCCGGGCTCGCTTTTCGCCAACAGTCACACACTTTGTGCTCTTCGACCTCCCAGAACTCCATTCCCGGGCCACTTTCTGGAGAACCGGGAACAGAGCCGGGCTCGTTTTGTGTCAACAGTCACACACTTCGTGCTCTTCGACCTCCCAGAACTCCATTCCCGGGCTACATTTTGAGTGCCCGGAGCCAGCTGTAGGCCACTTCGTGCTCTTCGAGTTCCCAGAACTCCATTCCCGGGCCACATTTTGGATGCCCGGAGCCAACTGTAGGCCACTTCGTGCTCTTCGATTTCCCAGAACTCCATTCCCGGGCCACATTTTGGATGCCCGGAGCCAACTGTAGGCCACTTCGTGCTCTTCGAGTTCCCAGAACTCCATTCCTGGGCATGATTTTGAATGCCCGGAGCCAACTGTAGGCCACTTCGTGTTCTTCTAGTTCCCAGAACTCCATTCCTGGGCCACATTTTGAATGCTGAGGCAGGCTGATGCTGCGGCCGAGGCAGGCTGAGGCTGAGGCAGGCTGAGGCTGAGGCCGAGGCTGAAGGCAGACTGAGGCTGAGGCTGAAGCAGACTGAGGCTGAGGCTGAGGCAGGCTGAGGCTGAGGCTGAAGCAGGCTGATGCTGAGGCAGGCTGAGGAGGCTGAGGCTGATGAGGCTGAGGCTGAGGCAGGCTGAGGCTGAGGCTGAGGCTGAAGGCAGACTGAGGCTGAGGCTGAAGCAGGCTGAGGCTGAGCTGAGGCAGGCTGAGGCTGAGGCAGGCTGAGGCTGAGGCTGAGGCAGGCTGAGGCTGTGACTGCGACTGCCGTTGCCGCTGCGACTGTCATCGCGAATGCGACTACGACTGCGAGAACAGCAGAATTCTACAACTGGATTTTCATCTGAATCTTAAGGGGAATGCTTTCAGACCGGGATAATTTTTTAATTAATCGCTTCGTTTATTCCGCCGACCCATATTGCACTATTGTTGCTATATGTTGGTGTGCCCATGGCGGGCGAGAAGGCGGATAGGGGATTCGATAGGGGAGGAGGACGAGCAGGAGGATGATGATGATGAGGAGGAGGATGAGCAGGAGGCCTCTCGACGGCTTCTTGGGGAATTGTGGGGACCAGACTGGGTCGCGGACATGACGCCTATTTGGAAGGCTTCTTGGGGTCTCCCGGGAGGCCTCTCGAGGGCCTCTTGGCGGCATTTTTGGGACCTCTTGGGGGCCCCGTCTGGTATCCTTTTGAGTTTGTGGGGGCCTCTTGAGGGCTGCTTGGGGGCTTACTAGCGGTCTGGGGGGCCGAATCTCGGGGAAGAGTCGATATGTCTGTTCGGGCTCCCCCTCTTGGGGCCTACAACATGTGAGCCTCTGGAGCCTTCTGGGGAGGCCTCTTGGGCCGTCGTGGGGCCGCCCTGGGAGCCTCTTGGGCTGACTTGAGACGATCGCGGAGGCCTCTTTGTTCGTTCTGGGCGGTCGGAAGTTCGAAAATGCAGGAAAACCAGCATTTTGCCAAAAGCTCAGCTAAGTTAATGAATTGTGCTTGCAGTCCTCCTGGGGCGTCCTGGGCGTCTTTTTGGGCCATCTTGGAACGCTCTTGACCTGAGGCCGTGGGCGGGGCCTGCCACCCACTTGAGCGACGCCCAAAAAAAAACGGCGCCGTCTGCGCCGACATCGGCGCAGAAGCCCCCCGCGTGAGGTTGCGCGTAAGTGCCCGAACGCCCCGCGGAGGCCCCCCGACGGGCCCTCGAAGGACACGTCCTTCCCGTGGCGGTGGCCCGCAGGAGTTCATGCCCCGCGACGTGGGCCGCGGATTTCCAATGTAGCGTGCCGCGCTGGCGGCCCGCGTAAGCCGCCGCGTACGGTCTCGACGTTGTGTCGGAACCCGTTTTTGATCGTCGCCCATTTGGCGCCTCCTTGGGGCGCTCCCGCGGCGCGCGGCGGGCCCCTGTGGGCCGCGCCCAGGAAAGCCGGCATCTGTGACCCAGACCTGCCGGGAACCTGCCGGGACCTTGCCGGGACCGTCTTCGAAGGGGAACAAAACGGCATAAGCATAAGCTTCTGGCGCTCCGCGCGGATCTCTTGGATCCGCGCTGGGCCCCCCCCCTGGGCGCGGCGCCGGGGGCGCGGAGCGCGCGAAGTTCATGTTCAGCGCCAAAAAGCGACAGATGAGCACGAGGCACCAGTACGGCCAAATGTGCCCCCCAGGAGTCTCCTGAGTTCTGCTAATCCTCTCCTCTCGTCTTCTCGCGGCAGTGGTCTTCGCGGCCTTCTCGTCCTTGCCATTTGCTGTGATGGCGCCTGGGTTTGCTGCACGAGCTGTGAGGGCAGTGCGGCGTGCACCCGCAAATAGCAGGGGGCACCATTCCCCGCTCGCGCTGCAGACATTGCCCGCTGCACGTTGTGTCTCCATGCTGCGAGGCGCGTAGCTTTGCAGAAGTGTGAGGTAACAGTGTGATAGGTGCCAATTGTCGCTCGCACTGCAGATATTGCCTGCTGCATGTTGTTCCAACTCGAAGCAAATTATCAGAGGTCACAAAGTCGGGTCGGTGGAATGACGAGTGTCGTTGACGATTTCACGCGTCGCGCATGCAAGCAGTTCGTATAGCACGCTATTTCTGTAAACAGGAAGGCCCAAGAGGGCCCCAATACTCCCCAATAATGCGACAGAGGGCGAGGGGAAGCGAGGCCGCAAGAGGAGGAACAACAGAGGAAGTTGCGCTTTCCGTCCCCGTGCCAAGCAGGTCGTATGGCCTTCGGTTCCTCCCGCCATCTTGCCTGGGTTGTGCGTCCTACGCCTCTAGGTTGTTCGTTTGGATGGTGCAGGAGGTTTCTCGGGGGCTTCGTAGAGGAAGCTTTGATGCCTCTTGGGAGCCTTTTTGGGACCTCTTGGGGCGTCTTGGTGGCCTCCTGGGAGCATCCTGGAACGGAAGGCTCGGATTGTCGGTTTGGGCTCCCTCTCTTGGGGCCTTCTTGGGCCCGCCTTTGGCCGTTTCGGCGCCTCTTGAGCCGTCTAGGGCCTTTTTAGGCCGTCTTGGAATCCTCTTGGGGGGCCTCTTGGGGCGATTTTGAGAGCCTCTTAGGCCGTCTCGGGGGTGCTCTTGGAAGCCTTTCGGGGTGTCTTAGGCTCCCATTCGGCCGACAGGAGGCCATCTCGGGCGTCTTGGACCGATCCTTCGGCGAGTCTGGGCCCTCTTGGACCGACTGGGCGGCCTCTCGGGGCCGTTGGGTTCGTCCTGGAGCCCGCTGGGGCCCCGAACGAGTCGTGCGGGAAGTCGCGACGTTGCCGCGGCCCCGGAGGCACGCGGCGCGCCCCGGGAGGCGCACGGGGAGCCACGCGATGACGTGCGAGAGCCGCCTTCAGGACTCTCAGCGAAGGCTCGGGGGATGCACAGCAAGGGGCCCGAGAGCACACCGAGGCTACGGTGGCGGATGTGTATCCGATGTGTTTCGTCCTCTCTCCTCCCTCCTCTTACTCTCTCTCTCTCTCTCTCTCTCCCCCTACTCCTTCTCCTCCCCCCCCCTTCCTCTCCCCCTCCCGCTTCTCCTCCGTCTTCTCCTCCCTCCTCTGTCCCCCATCCTCCAATTCCTCTCCCTCTTCCCTCCCTCCTCCTTCCCTCCTCCCTTCTCTCCTCCTTCCCTCCCTCCCTTACTCTCCCCACGCCCCCATCCCTCCTGCCCCCTCTGGTTGCGGCGGCCTTGTGGCGAGCCGAGACCGAGTCCGAGCCCCGCCGGGGCCCTCCCAAGGTGCCTCCGACGATCGCCGTCGCGGGCGTGTATTCCTCCTGCATCACGGACGCAGCCGCCGACGCCGGCGACGGCGGCAGCGGCGACAGCGGCGACGGCAGTGGCGACAGCGGTGAGAAGAGAAGAGTTGTTGTTTCCCGGAAAGTGCATAGGCCCAGGGTTCTCTTTTGATCGGTGAACTTGTCCCTGGGGCCACGTTCGGAGAGGGCTGGCGAATTGCTTTTGCGATACATGACGAGGTCGAAGAGAGCCCGCGAATTAACATTTGAGGATCTCCCGAGCGAAACGCTCGTTTTGCAGAACTTGTTGAGGATGTCTCGAGCCAAACGCTTGTTTTGTGTTCTAGATTGTCTTGTCCTGTGGACCAGAATGCTGAGGATCTCAAGCGAAATGCTTGTTTTCACGTGCCCAGGTCTTGAGGCTCGAGCGAGACGCTTGGTTTCACGCGTCCAGGTTGCCCAGGCAGCTGTCTAGCATGAGAATTTGTTGAGGATGTCTCGAGCGAGACGCTTGTTTTCACGCGTCCAGGTCGCCCAGGCGGTTGTCTAGCATGAGGATGTGCCGAGGAAGTCTCTATCGAGACGCTTGTTTGCACGTGTCCAGGTCGCCCAGGCACAGCACAGCCCTCGGCACAGTACGTCGAGATCGATACACTCAGCATTGCAACCTGGCATGTTCCCTGGCACGTTCCGTGGCGCGTCCCGTGGCGAGTCCCCCTGGCACGTCGCGCGGCGCGTCCCCTGGCGCGTCCCGTGGCACGTCCATTGCCACGTTCCGTGGCGTGTCCCCTTGGCACGTCCCGCGGTGCGTCCCCATGGCACGTCCCCTGGCACGTCGCTTGGCGTGTCCCTTGGGGCGTTCCGCGGCGCGTCCTCCTGGCGTGTCCCCCTGTCAATTAGCTCTGGGGCAGCTACTATGTGTTCAGGCAGCTCGAGCTTAAGATCCAGACCAGTTCGGTTAAGGACTCGGATGCAAAGGAGGACTCGATCCACAACGCTATAGAGCAGAATCGCGGCATGGCACATCGCAATTCAGCACGGCGCAGCACAGCACAGCCCTCGGCACGGTACATTAAGATCGATGCACTCAGCCTTTCAGCTTGGCACGTTCTTTGGCACGTTCCGTGGCGCGTGCCATGGCGAGTCCCCCTGGCACGTCGCGCGGCGCGTCCCCTGGCGCGTCCCGTGGCACGCCCTTGGCACGTTCCGTAGCGCGTCCCAGTGGCATGTCCCGCGGTGCGTCCCCGTGGCACGTCCCCTGGCACGTCCCTTGGCGCGTCCCTTGGGGCGTTCCGCGGCGCGTCCCCTTGGCGTGCCCCCCTGCCAATTAGCTCTGGGGCAGCTACCGTGTGTTCAGGCAGCTCGAGCTTAAGATCCAGACCAGTTCGGTTAAGGACTCGGATGCAAAGGAGGACTCGATCCACAACGCTACAGAGCAGAATCGCGGCATGACAAATCGCAATTCAGCACGGCGCAGCACAGCACAACCCTTGGCACGGTACGTCAAGATCGATACATTCAGCAATGCAATTGCCCGTCGCCCAATCAGGTGTCTATGAAACGTTGCCATGTCTTACATTTCCAGGGAAAGGCGCGGGCACAGGTTTCTCCTTTAGTAGGCCCCCCACGGCCTCGACTTGAAGAGGACTGGCGGCATTACTCTGCAATGTTAACGAGGTCGAAGAGGGCCGTCGGAATAGATTTTCAGGAAGTCCCGAGCGAAACGCTTGTGTTTCAGAATTTGTTGAGGATGTCTCGAGCCTAACGCTTGTTCTGTGTTGTAGATTGTCTTCAAAGTGGGGGCCCGAATTCAGATGATGTCTCAGGTGAAATGCTTGTTTTCACGTGCCCAGGTCTTGAGAATGTCTCGAGCGAGACGCTTGGTTTCACGCGTCCAGGTTGCCCAGGCAGATGTCTAGCAGCAGGATGTGTTCAGGATGTCTCGAGCGAGGCGTTTGTTTTCACGTGTCTGGATCGTCCAGACAGATGTTTAGCAGGCGGAGTTGTTGAGGATGCTTCGAGCGAGGGACGCTTGTTTTCGCGTGTCCAGGTCGCCCAGGCGTATGTATAGCATGAGTGTGTGCCGGGGAATGTGTTGAGAAGAAACGCTTGTTTTCACGTGCCCAGGTCGCCCAGGCGGATGTCTAACATGAGGGTTTGTTGAGTACGTCTCGAACGAAGTGCTCGTTTTCACGTGCCCAGGTCGTCCAGGCGGATGTCTGACATGAAGATGTGTTGAAGATGCCTCGAGCGAGACGCTTGCTTTCACGTGTCCAGGTCGCCCAGGAGGACGTCTAGCATGAGGACGTGTTGAGGATTTGTTGAGCGACATGGTAGTTTTCACGTGCCCAGGTCGCCCAGGCGGATGTCTAACATGAAGATGCTCGGAGGATGTGTTGAGCGAACCGCTCGTCTTCGCGTGTCCAGGTCGCCCAGGCGGATGCCTAGCCTGAGGATGTGTTAAGGATGGTCGCTCAGGCAGATGCCTAGCATGAGGAGGTGTTGAGAACGTCTCGAGCGGGACGCTTTTTTTTTACGTGCTCAGGTCGCCCAGGCGGATGTCTAACATGCAGATGCTCGGAGGATGTCTTGAGCGAACCGCTCGTTTTCGCGTGTCTAGGTCGCCCAGGCGGATGTCTAGCATGAGGATGTGTTGAGGATGTGTTGAGCGAAGCGCTTGGTTTCACGTGTCCAGGTCGCTCAGGCAGATGTCTAGCATGAGGATGCGTTGAGAAGGTCTCGAGCGAGACGCTTGGTTTCATGTGTCCAGGTTGCCCAGTCGCATGTCTACCATGAGGATGTGTTGAGGATGTCGTGATAGAGACGCTTGTTTTCACGTGTCCTGGTCGCCTAGGCGGATGTCTAGCATGAGGACGACTTGAGAAGGTCTCGAGCGAAAGAATTGTTTTCACGTGTCCAGGTCGCCCAGGCGGATGTCTAGCGTGAGGATGTGTTGAGGATGTGTTGAGCGAAACGGTAGTTTTCACGTGCCCAGGTCGCCCAGGCGGATGTCTAACATGCAGATGTTCGGAGGATGTCTTGAGCGAACCGCTTGTTTTCGCGTGTCCAGGTCGCCCAGACGGATGTCTAGCATGAGGATGTGTTGAGGATGTGTTGAGCGAAACGCTTGGTTTCACTTTTCCAGGTCGCTCAGGCAGATGTCTAGCATAAGGAGGTGTTGAGGATGTGTTGAGCGAAACGATAGTCTTCAATTGCCCAGGTCGCCCAGGCGGATGTCTAACATGAAGACTTTCGGAGGGTGCCTCGAGCGAGACGCTTGTTTTCGCGTGTCCAGGTCGCCTAGGCGGATGTCTAGCACGAGGATGCCTTGAGAAGGTCTCGAGCGAAACGCTTGTTTTCACGTGCCCAGGTCGGCCAGGCGCATGTCTAGCATGAGGATTGGTTGAGGATGCCTTGAGAGAGACGCTGGTTTTTCACGTCTCCAGGTTGCCCAGGCGGATGTCTTACATGAGGATGTGTTCAGGATGTGTTGAGCGAGACGCTTGCTTTCACGTGTCCAGGTCGCTCAGGCGGATGTATAGCATGAGGATGTGTTGAGCGAAACGCTTGGTTTCACGTGTCCAGGTCGCTCAGGCAGATGTCTAGCATGAGGAGGCGTTGAGAACGTCTCGAGCGAGACGCTTGTTTTCGCGTGTCCAGGTCACCCAGGCGGATGTCTAACATGAGGATTTGATGAGGATGCCTCGAGCGACACGCTTGTCGCAGTAGAGTGCGTCGCAGTCCAACCCCGCCCGTCCGTGGGGCGTCCCCTGGCGCCCTGGCGCGCCCCCTGGCGCGTCCCTTGCGACGTTCAGACGTGACGTGCCCTGGCCTAGCACGCCACTCGGCGTGGCACGTTGCCCGGCTCGTCCTCTGTCGCGTTTCCTTGCTCGTCCCCAGGCGTTTCCCTTCTCCGTTTCGTGGCGGGCCCTTTGCAACGTCCCTTGACATTACGTCCTCTGGTCTGCCCCGTGGCACGCGCTTTTGCACGTCCCGTGGCAGGTCCCTGACACGTCCAGGGCACGTCCTCTGATGCGTCCCCTGTCACGTCCCCTTGCGCATCCCCTATTGCGCCCCTGGCACAGTCTGTGGCGCGTCCGTGAGCCTGTGTGTGCCCCGTGTCGTGTCGTTCCTTTTCGGAGTTGAACCGGGTTTTGAGATCGAGTTGATTGAACGTCTTCCACGTTTCCATTTCAACTAGCTCTGGGGCGGCTACTATGTGCTGAGGCTGCTCGAGCTTAAGTTTCAGATCAGTTCGGTCAGGATTCGAATGCCAAGGAGGACTCGATCCACAACGGTATAGAGCACGATCGCGGCATGGCATATCTCAGTTCAGAGCAGACGCAACGTAATTTACGAGGGACCGTGGCCCTGGGAGCGCGGACGCAGCGAAATTTGCAATTGATCGTGACCCTGGGAGCGCTGACGCAGCGTAATTTACAAGGGATCCTGGCCTTGGGTCAGGGACGTCCCGTGGCACGTTCCCAGACGCGGTCCCTGGCACGTTCCCTGGCGCGTCGCTTGGCACGTTCCCTGGCGCGTTCCGTGGCGCGTTCCGTGGCGAGTTCCCTTGGCACGTCGCGCGGCGCGTCCCTTGGCACGTCCCGTGGCACGTCCATTGGCACGTTCCTTAGCGCGTCCCCTTTGCAAGTCACGCGATGCGTCCCCATGGCACGTCCCCTGGCACGTCTCCTGGTACGTCCCTTGGGACGTTCCGCGGTGCGTCCCTGGAATGTCCCCCTGTCAATCAACTCTGGGGCAGCTACTATGTGCTCAGGCAGCTCGAGCTTAAGATCCAGATCAGCTCGGTCAGGACTTGGATACAATGGAGGATTCGATCCACCACGCTATAGAGCATAATTGCGGCATGGCACATCGCAATTCAGCACGGCGCAGCACAGCATATCCCTTGGCACGGTACATCAGAAAGAGAGCGTTCTGTGGTCGCTTGGAGGGGGGGGGGGTGGAACCGGACCCCCCCCCCTGGATGAGTTAGATTGTGTATGAGGTCGGGGTAAGAGGCTTCAGAACCATCAGAGATATGTTCAGGATGTGTTTGAATGTTATTCGACTATCCGTAACAACTATGGCTCAAGCCATTGGTTCGAAAGCTAACGCTGGTAAACTAACTTTTGTAGCGCTGATGTGGTGGCAGGTCCTTTGAGACTCGCCGTCTTTCTGCCCTCAGCTTCGCCGTTCTGGTTCCGGCTCAGCGTCGATCGCGACGTGAACCTCTACATGCATCAGCAGGAGCAGCTTCCAGTGGCTCATTGTACGCGTGATTGCAGCTGCAGTCTCACCAATCCTCACGGACTGCTGTGTGGACGCACGCAGCTATGGACTACGGAGACATTTCAGGCAGCGGCGGTGGCATACCTCTCGACACGTTCAACAAGGACACACCGCCAGGATGGCGTCCAGGCAACGGCAAGTGTCCTCTGCGACGCTACGTCCAGCTGCTCAGGCTATGGTGGAGGCAAACGGAGTTGGCCGAGTATGCAGCAGGTCCAGCAATGGCAGGACGCCTCAGAGGTTCGGCGTTCCAGATAGCAATGAATATGAAACGCAACAGGCTGGACCTCACAGCAGGAGTACGACGCGAGATGGAAGGAAACGAGCTGCTAGCTCAACTCTGTCACCCTGAGTGGCAATATTCTGCAGGTGTACTACACGCTGCTGAACCAACAGGAGCCTCTGTCTTGATGGACGTTCTCGTCCAGGAGTCAGAAGTTCAAGATCAAGATATGTCCATCGTGGCCCTGTCGAATTTCTTCTCAATCACCAGATGTCACCTTCCGATGAACGACTTCCTCACGATGTTAAGCGTGTGCTTCGAGGAAGCCTCGGACAAAGGATGCCTGCAGCTCAACGGCGTCGGGAAGAGTTCCTTGTTGCTACAAATGTCGGGCCTTTCGGAAAATATGAGAACAGACCTACGTATGCATATTCAAGGAGATCTGAATCGCTTCCCCGAGCTCATAACCTTGATGCGCAGGATGTCCAATCATGAGTTTCAAGGAACTGCACCTTCGATACCCGCGATGGTCTCACAGTACTGGACGGACAAAAACTCGCATTGGAAATCAGAATGCGAAAGTCCAGGGACCTGGGCATCATATGGTTCCAGGATATGGGCTGGCTATAAAATGAATTGCAAGAAGGTTCCTGGTTTGGAGATTGCACCGACTGGGGCGGCAACTACGACGAAGAAAATGGCACCTATTACGAGGACGAGCACGACAACTACGCCGAGGAAGACTACTACGGAGGAGGTGGCCAAAGACGTGGCAAAGGACGAGGCCGTGGTGGCAGAAAGGGACAAGGCGGCCGCAAGAGCGGAGGCAAGTCATCATCGTCGGACGGATGCACTACATGCGGCTCGCCATTACACTCGAGCCCGGACTGCCCCATCGTCAAGCCATCATCATGCTCGCCTTCGAAGACGGGCGACAACTGTGGCAAGAAGGGCAAGTACTGGAACAGTAGTAAAGGCAAGTACCGCAACAACAAGTCCAAGTCAACCAAGAATGGTAAGGTCGGACGCTCCAGTGGCAGAGGTTTTGGCAAACCGTTGCGAAGCAGCATCAACAGCAAATGCAAGAGGAACGGCAAGAACAGTAGCTACAACGAGGACGACTCATGGCAGTACGAAGGTTACGATGAAGGAAGCAGTTGTCGCACTCATGGTGTGATTGACTCGTATGACGGAGACGCGATAGCTCCAAAGCCAGAACTCTTCACCCTGGGCCCGCCATCTGCGTCGAGACTGGCTGGACCGAAGATCACCCTTCCAGTCAAGCAAACCGTCCAGCCAGGCACGAAGTTCGACGCAGACACGGCAGTAGTTACACCCGCAGAGCAGACGACGGTTTTCAACTTCCCAACGGATCAGTCAGCACCGGCGCCTGGATCATCGCCAGCATCAGGAGCAGCCAGACCTCCGACAGGCCCGCTGCTCAAGACGTTGATCTCAAGAAGTCGATCTTCATGGCGATGGCTACGATCAGCATGGCTTACAACTATCCGGCGAGCAGCGAGACGTTCGGCACCACGCACGTGGTTCAAGGTGTGGAAAGGCTGGGGCTCCTAGTGGATACAGGAGCATCCTCAGCCCTCATGGGCACCGACACGCTGCGCGTCTACCTGAACAAGATCGTCGAGCCGTTGGGCACCATGAGCGAGGTGCACTTCGGCCCCTCTACTTCCATGTTCACCGGCGTCGGCGGCAGACCCGAACCTGGACTGCGAGTATGCGCCTTGCCCTTTGGAGTTCCAGGACTACCAGGGGCTACTTTCTCGACCTACCTGATCGGTAACAAAGGGTCGGCGTGTCCTGGTCTGATGCATCTGCCAAGTTTGGTGGATTGCAATGCGTTGGTAGGTTGTGGTGTCTACGACAACCGAGACGACATCGTGAACATCTCAGCCCCTGGCAGACGAAAGGAAGATCCTCCTCAAGTGGCATTGGTTCGGATTCTTTTCACCGGCTCGAATCACTACCTCCTGCCAACTGACAGGTTCGAACAGACTGCACTGGATATTGCTGAGGAACAACGAGATCTTCGGACAGATCTGCAGGCCCACTGGTTTAACAAGTATCAACGAGGAGTTTCAGCAAACATCGAGTGGGCGTTCAACCTCAACAAATCGGAGATCGAAGGTCCGCCACCCTTAGAGGCTGAAAGGACAGGTATCGGTCTCGCTCAAAGTTCTCCGACAGAAACTATAACTTTCAGCAGTCAAGTGAGCCGCGACGTTCATCAAGCAACAGTTTCGCCGACATCAGCTGCGTTGTGCGCCAGATCGTCAAGGTTTTCAACGTCTGAAACAGCGTCAGACCAAGAATCCCACCTCCAGCTGGATGGCTGTGTCAGGTCAGACCCACTCTCGAGATCTCTGGCCAAACGGTATGGGCGAGAAGGAGAGACAACAGCTGGAGAAGTACTGCGTGTGCATGCCCGAGGAGTTCTACGACTTCAATGGCCTGATCGTTATCGCTCCAGACAGTGCGGAGGAGTGGTGTCAGCAGAGACCCAAGGAGTTTCACGATCTGTCGAGAGCATGGGCGGATCTGGCAGACTTACTATGCGCATGCATGTCAGGCCTGGGGCCTGGCGATCAGTCTCCCACGATATTTCAGATATGGCTGGGATTTGCGTCGCAAGGCTCATCGAGAGTTGCTCGACGAGATCGTCAATATCCTGGCCAGCCTGACAGAGTTCTGGTCGCCGCGATGCTCACCGCGGTCGGCATCAACAGTCATGGGGGAGGCCTCGAAGATCCAAGCCACTCGCCAAGCACAGTTTCCAAACTTGCGGCGGGTTGCTCAGCGGCATCGGAAGACGCGTCGAAATGGGCGGGCGAGCGCTCTTGAGGACCCAAGGAGCTCGGGGGTCCTCCAGAATTCGCCGCTCAAGTCCATCGCTCCACTGGGCACGTTTAGACATCCTCATAAATGTCAGCTTGGAGCAGCAGATCCACCCACAGGAGTTCCAGTCATGAAACCGACACTCCTGCATCTGCTCAACATCACCCTGCAGCGCGTGCTGCGCAAGTGTCAGGGCGACTCGAAGTGCAGCGAGCACTCGGCGCTGCATGGCTCGTTTCCCGGCGCCCGCATCAACGAGACAGCTGCGGCGGCTGTCTATCCGTGGCCGATGGTGACAGCCATCGCTCATGATCTGCGCGATTATTTGCAGACAGCAGTCATCAAGGAGAGCGACGAGCCGTCGCTGTTCTACGCGCACCTCTGGGGCGCTGAGAGGTGTCGACCTGGGCCCCGCAAGAAGCTGGCCGACGGCACCACTGCGCCTACGGCGCCACGCACGCGCGCGGCAGGATGCAGGTTGTCGCCGGGGCGCCAAGGCATGCCGCCTGGAGGCGTTCCCGATGCAGCAGGAGGAGCGCTTGCACTTCCACCTGGACTTCATCCTCCTCTTCCGGGTGCGGTGCCAGCCGCAGCGCCAGCTGCGCCAGCTGCGGCGCCAGATGCACCCGCGGCGCCTCCAGTACCAGCTCAGGCAGCAGCGCCAGCCGCTCCCGCTGAAGGAGCTTCCGCAGCAGCAGCAGCTGCACCCGCAGCAGCCGAGCCTCCTCCTGAAGCTGTGGCTTCGCCGACATACATCGAGCCGAGCTTCGATCTCAAGGCAGCTAATAAGGTGTTCCATGACCCGGAGGCCTCGGCCAAGGAGAAGAAGGCCATCATCATGGGCATCCATGTCAAGTTCTGGCATGCTGCCACCATGGAGCTCAAGAAGATGCTGTACCTGGCGGGCGTGGCAAGGACGTGCTCGACCTGGCCGATAAGGTGGTTGACTGCTGCAAGGAGTGTGCCACATGGAAGCGGAAGCTTACTCGACCTCAGGTGAAAGCTATTCTGTCCGAGCGCTTCAACTGCAGGGTCCAGACGGACCTCTTCTTCATATTCGAGAAGACCTTCATCCTCCTAGTCGACGAGTGTATCCGCTGGTGTTTGGTTGAGGAGCTTCCACGCAAGACAGCCGACGAGTGGATGACCGTGGACTTTCAGAGCTGGGTCAGGTACTTCGGCCCTATGACCTACTTGGTCACCGACCAGGAGGTCGCTATCACGAGCGACCTCGTCGGCAATTTCTGCGAGGAGTTCGACATCGCCCGCGACTTCGGCGGACCCCAAGGGCACGCGGCCGCGCCCATCGCAGGGAGAAGAATCGAGATCATTCGCGCGGGAGCTCAGAAGCTGTCGTCAACCGTCCAGAAGACTGGCCTGAACACGACGCAGAGCCAGGCGGCCTGTGAGATTGCGATGTTTACCAACAGCATGCTGAGCTACACCGGACACACGCCCAATCAGGGCCTGTTGGGCTATCAGCCCAGAGAGCTGTGCGATCCCGAGGTCTAGACGCTCTCTGCAGCAGCCGGGGCGCTCGAGACAGCTCCAGGCGCCATCGAGGTGGCCATCCGCCTGCGCATGGTGGCCAAGGGGGCGATCCTGCAGAGCATTGTCGAGGATCGCCTGGCCGTGGCCCAGAACACCAAGATGCGGAAGTTCAAGCCCGAGGACCGAGCGAAGATCATAGACGGCGCGAAGGCAGACCTGGCGCGAGCCAGACTCCAAGGACGATCCAGGCTAGCGTGGACCACGCGAGGTCGTGAAGGTCTACCCAGACGGCGCAAAGGCAGTGGTCGACTGGAGAGGCCACATCATGCTGGTACCTATCAGGCACTTGCGCCCACGTGTGGGCTTCGTGTGGCTCCTGCACCAGAAGCACCACGGCGGCCAGGTTCACGCCGTGCAGCACGAGTTCAACGACACGGTCAAGCAGATGATGGAGATAGTAGAGTCAGGAGCGGCTGTCTCGTCGTACAGGTATGGCCTGGTATACTCGAGTGTGAATCGCAGCTGCGTCATGGTGCCGCCCGACCTTGGGCAGAATCCTCCGCCATTGTGGACGGTGGCTCAGAAGGTTTTCACTGGGGTCCTCAAGGGTGCCAAGTTCGACGGCATCCAGTTTGGCAACAAATGCAAGAGGACGGATGCCATCTCGACGGCGCAGCGCGGGCAGCTCATCACTTGGAACAGCAGCCGACGCGAGAGCTACATGATCCGCGACGTGATGCCGGATAAGGCTCTTCCACTCTCGTTTTCAGGGCCTTGGAAGGATGAGAGTTTCCTGCTCTACTTCAGCTACAGCAAGCCAAACGATGAGATCGAGGGTACGCCAGAAGTTGACCGCAGTGGAGTTGGTGGTCCATCTCCCATTCCATGGATAGCATCACCATGGGCGTCGTTTGGAGGCCCCTGGCTGGAAGCAGGCGAAGATGAGGACGACCATCGTCGGCAAGGAGGCCTCGGATACCCTCCAAGGCCAGGTGCTCAGCAGCCTCAGCCACCAGTGAAGGCTCCATCTGCTGCGCGGCAGGCTCCAGCTGAACCAGTGCAGCCAGCTCCAGCACCGAAGCAGATACCACGGCCTGCGGCGCAGCCATACGTGCCCAATACGCCTCCTGCGAGACGCAGGCCACTCTCACCAGACGTGTCGTTCGACGTCTCACCTGAGGCTGAGGTAAGCGTCATGCGGCCTCCGCCGCCGCCGCCAGGAGGAGGAGGAGCGACGGGGTTCATGCCTGCACCTCCTGAGCCGTCTGCAGCACCTGCCAGTCCAGGTGCGATCGATCCCGACGACCAAGCAGACACCAGCATCGTCAAGCTGTCGGAATCCTCAAGCAGTTCACCAATGACGGCAGATCGGTCAAGATCGAGAGTCATTGAGCGAGCTCGTCCAGCTAAAGCAGCCGCAGGACGCGCAACATTGCCGGGCGAGAACGTGGCCGTTCCGCAGACGCCAGTGCGAGATGCCACGCCGCCTCCAGCGGCAAAGGCCTCAGCACCATCCTCGCCAGGCAGCCAGCAGAGCACGCTGGACTACGGAGGCGCGCGCGAGCCCTCGCTCGACAACGGACAGACACGGGCGCCGATCTTGGGACCTCTGCCGGAGATACCTCTACCAGGAGCAAGTCCCGAAGGACCATCGCCAACTGCGTCAGAGTCAGAACGGTCTCGCACAAGAGATTGCGGACCTGCTCCAGATCCACGAGACCAGCACGATGAACACGACCGACAAGTTCGACAATAATCACTAAAGCATCGACCAGCAGCATCACCGATTGCAGCCAGAACGCAGCCTCAGGAGAGAGATGCGCCAGCTAGTCCGCTCAACGATCGAGTGGCGCCAGGAGCTCGCGCATCGGCAGCATCAGCAGCATCGACATCATCGGGGGCACCAGTTCCAGCTGAGCCAGTCCTGCCCATCGCTGAGCCCGCCGACGTCGACGAGACCATCGACTACTGCCCGGCAACAAGCGAAAAGGTTGACCAGGGCAAGCAGGAGAAGCTCGAGATGCACAGCTACCAGGTGTGGTTCGATGTGCATCATGCTGAACATCGACTGGGGCAACCCCTGCGATATGTGGCACCAGTCGGTTTCAACCCTCACTTCGACGAGGAGCATTTCACACGTGCTATAGCCGACGCCGAGCAGATCCTGCATTTCAGTCAGCAGGCTGAACGAGGCGAGTTACCCTGGACAGCATCGGAAGCATTTGCAGTACTGGAAGGGCCGATGACTAGGCCCATGTGTTTCTGCTACGACAATCGCGAGGATCATTGTTTTCTCAGTCTCGTCTGATGACCTCCTCACACCACGAGAAGTGATCGACAACTGGGATGTCGTGGAGATCGGTGACTACGAGGAGGCCGTATCGCTCGACAGCCATGATGTCTTCGAGATAGATGTATCCTCGAATGCCACGACCGTCGTGGACGACATCTGGGTTCGGAAGTGGAAGGACCGCTAGAAGCGAATCGTCAAGTCCAGATGCTGCGGTCGCGGTTTCCTAGATCGCCAGAAGACGTCAGTCAGCCTCCATTCGTCGACAGCCTCACGGCTAAGCCACATATTATTATGCTCACTGGCCATGCTGTTCGAGCTGGCCCTAGAGAGCTTCGACATCTGAACAGCTTTTCTTCAGGGCTTGAAGTTCTCAGAGGTCGTAGCCAAGGCGGCAAAGTAGCTGGGCCACGAGGTCAAGGAAGCACGTCAAGTTTGGTTTCGCCCGCCGGCGAACATCTGGAGGTACTGGAGGAACATCCCGAACAGCCGGATCGTGGTATTGGACAGAGATATTCCACACTTCATTCTGACATGCCTCAAGGCGCTTTATGGCCTAGTGGACGCTCCTCTGCTGTGGCAGCTGGCGTTGCTACACTATCTGAAGTTAGACAGTGGCTACAGGATGAGCACCCGCGGCGAGTGCTTTCTGATGATCATCAACGGCTGGCAGGTTGTATCGTTATGTATCATTCACGTGGACGGCCTTCTGCTAGCAGCTACGAAGGAGTTCCTCGATCACATCGCCAAGCAGTTAGGATAGAAGTTCGAGAACCCGAAGAAGACAGGCCTTCCGTTCACCTACCTGGGCATGAAGCACGAGATGCTCTCACCAGGACACCTGCTGGCTCACCAGCGCCACTGCCTCGAGAAGCTGCCGGAGGACAAGTTCACGAATGCGAAAAACATCAAGAAGGACTTCCAGGAGCTGGACGAGTACGAGCATCACCAGTTCAGGCCGCTGGTATGCAGCCTACTCTGGTTATGCCTCACGAGAGTGGACAAAGCGCGCAACGTAGTTTCTCTGCAGTCGGAAATGGTATGTCCTCAGGATCAGCATTTGAAGACAGCCAGTCGTGTGCTCGCCAAGGCGCGCAAGACGAAGGACATGAACGGCCTGCACTACAATCGAGTGCAATTCCCAGTGAGGCTCTGCAGTATCCACGACTGCGGGCACGCGAGCAAGAAGAGCTGCTACCCGTACGAGGGCAAGTTCGTCATGATGATGCACGATGGCCCCATTCCCGTGTGGCTCACAGGTCAGGATTTGTTCAAGGTCTGAGGCCATGCGCACACGCTGTTCTTCAGTGCCCGCAAAGCTTCGCGAGTTTCGCATTCAACGTCGCATGCAGAGACGCTTTCAGCTGTCGGGCGCGCGCAGATGGGTCAGTTGATTGCAGCACGGTTCACCGAGTTGTTCTGCCAAGTGGAGTTGTCTCCAAGAGCGACGTTTACTGCGCACGACATGCTGGAGCTGAGTCAGAAGGGCATCACGGTCATACCGCACGATGCAGTAACATATTGCATGGACCTCTTCGAGCTGATCACGGGCGGCCGTGGCATGCCGTCCGATAAATCACAAAGAGTTGCCATCATGGCTCTTCGAGAAGACAGAGTTCATCATCGGATTCGTTCACTACTTCACGTTCCAACCAGTGTCATGCTCGCCGATGGCCTCACCAAGGAAGGTTGGTTCGATCAGCTCCTGCTTTGCTGCGCCACAGACAAGTGGGAGGTTACCCTCATCGAGGGCCAGGCGGTGCGTCACAAACGAGCAGCTCAACACTCGGAAGCTACAGAGAAGGGGATCGAGACTCTTCAGGAGTAGCTAGTATACGACGTCTACTAGGACATGCGTTGGCAGTCGTGGGAGATCACCCACGCGAGACATATATGTACTGAGGAGTGTGATGAGGAGGAAATGAGCGTTGCTTCTGCGTTTGCAGCTCCTCGTCCACCTCCAGCTTTCTCGATAAAGCTCGAAAGCACAGGAGTCTCACACTAGCCGAGCAAGCCAGCCAGATGTTAGGAAAACATTGTTGCATGTCTTACAGAAGTTATATGGTAGAGCTATGCTGTATATTTAAACAGCTGTGGATCGCTCCACGCTCCGCTGGGTTTGGTTTCTCACGGTTCTGTACTGGACAGGCATCGGAGTTAGATTGTGTATGAGTTCGGGGTACGAGGCTTCAGAACCGTCAGAGATATTTCGAGGATTTGTATGAATGTTCTATCCGTAACAACTATGGTTCAAGCCATTGGTTCGAAAGCTAACGCTGGAAAACGAACTGGATGGAGGAGGGGTGGGTTCGAAGCCCCCCCCCCTCTCGGAACGGAGGGGGGGGGTTCGACCCCCCCTTTCCCCAATTCCTCCTCCCTCCCTCTCCTCGGCTGGTGGCGGCGGCGGCGGGGACGACGATTTCCTGTCCTGGGCCGGCGCCGGAGCCTGCGGCGGCGGCGGTCGGCGGCGGCGGGGAGCGTCGACGAGGACGACGGTGGTGGTGGTGGTGGTGGGCTGTGGTAGTGGTGGTGGCGGTGTTGGTGGTGGCGGTGGTGGTGGTTGTGGTGGTGGTGCTGTGGTGGTTTGTGGTGGTGGTGGTGGCCGTTGTGGTGGTGGGTGGTGGTTTGTGGTGGTGGTTGTGGTGGTGGTGGTGGTGGGTTGTGGTGGTGGTGGTGGTGGTTTGGTGGTGGTGTGGTGGGTTGTGGTGGTGGCGGTGGTTTGTGGAGGTGGTGCTGGTGGTGGTGGTGGCCGTGGTGATGGTGGTGTGGTGGTTTGTGGTGGTGGTGGTGGGTCATGCTGCTGGTAGTGGTGGTGGTTGTGGCGGTGGTGGTGGCGGCGTGGTAGATTGTGGGGGTGGTGGTGGTAGTGGTGGTGTTTTTTTGTGGTGGTGGTGGTGGTGGTGGTGGTGATGGTGAGTTTGTGGTGTGGTGGTGGTGGTGGTTGGTGGGTGGTGGCTGTGGTGGTGGTGGTGGTGGTTGCGTGGTGGGTTGTTGGTGGTGGTGGGTTGAGGCGGTGGTGATGGTGGTTGTGGTGGTGGTGGTGGTGGTGGTAGTGGTGGTTATCGTCGCTGCGTCCCCGCCGTCGCCGGCGCCAGCGCTGGCGCTGCTGGCCGCCGCCTGCGCTGGCGCCGGCGCCAGGGGGGGGGGTTTGAACCCGCCCCCCTTCGGCGCCAGGGGGCGGGGTTTGAAACCCCCCACCCCCCCCTTGGGCTGCCTCTGGTCATCGTCGCTGCGTACCCGCCGCCGACGCTGCTGGCGGCCGCTGGCGCCGGCGCCGGGGAAGGGGGGGAGTGTTTGAAACCCACTCCCCCCCCCCCTTGGGAGGGGGGGGGGGTCGGGAGGGGGGGGGGCTTGGGGGGGAGGAGGGTCCCCCTGGTTTTGATCGACGGCGCCGGGTGTTGGGGGGGGGGACTCACCCCCGGGTTCGACACGCCCCGTCGAATGTTCCCAATGCAAGCGCCCGTGAAACGCGTTCTTTCGTACATCAAGATCGATACACTCAGCATTGCGATCGCCCATCGCCGAATCAGGTGTCCTGAACACGTTGCCATGCCTTACATTTCATTATAATTTTCTGGGTTCGTGGGACGACCATGTTCTGAGGAGGTCCCGAACAAAACGCTTGTTTGGATAATTTGTCGAGGATGTCTCGAGCAAAACAATCGTTTTGCATAGTTGGGGGAAAGCCCAGGCAGATGTCTGACATAAGGATTTGTTGAGGATGTCTCGAGCGAATTGCTTGTTCTCACGCGTCCAGGTTGCCCAGCGGATGTCTAACATGAGGATGTGTAGTGGGTGTCTCGGGCGAGACGCTTATTTTCACGTGTTCAGGTCGCCTTGGCGGATGTCTAGCATGAGGATGTGTTGAGGATGTCTTGAGCGAAACGATTGTTTTCACGTGCCCAAGTCGCCCAGGTGGATGTCTAACATAAAGATGTGTTGGGGATGTCTCGATCGAAACGGTTGTCTCCACTTGCCCAGGTCGCCCAGGTGGATGTCAAACATCAGGATTTCTTGAGGATGTCTCGAGCGAGACACTTGGTTGTCACGTGTCCAGGTCGCCCAGGCGGATGTGTAGCATTAGGATTTTTTGCTGATGTCTCGAGCGAAACGCTTGTCGCAGTAGAGCGCGTCGAAGCCCAACCCCACCCTTCTGTGGGGCGTCCCCGTTTCGACGGCGCGTCGTTTGTGCCGTTCTGGCATGACTTGCCCTGGCACGTCCTCTACCACGCCCCTCGGCGTGGCACATTCCATGGCTCGTCCTCTGTCGGGTTTTCTGGCTCGTCCTAAGGCGTTTCCCCTGCCCGTTCCGTGGTGCGCCCCTTACCACGTCCCCTGGCATGATGTTCTCTGGCCCGCCCCATGGCCTGCCCCATGCCACGCGCCTTGGCACGTCTCCTAATACGTCCCCTTACACGCCCCCTGGCGCATCCCCACATTCTGTGGCGCATCTGGGAGCCTGTGCCCTGGGTCGTGTCGTCCCTGTGGGGAGTTGAGTCGGTCTTTAAGCTCAAGTTGAATGAACGTCCCTCACGTTTCGACTTCAACTAGCTCTGGGCTAGCTACTATGTGCTCAGGCAGCTCGAGCTTAAGATTCACATCAGTTCGGTCAGGACTCGGATATCAAGGAGGACTCGAACCACAACGTTATAGAACACAATCGCGGCATGGCAAATCGCAATTCAGCACGGCACAGCACAGCACAGCCCTTGGCACGGTACATCAAGCTCGGTACACTCAGCGTTGCGATTGTCCGTCGCCCAGTCAGGGGTCTGAAGAAAACGTTACCATGCCTCACATTTCCATATTCCTGTCCAGTTTCTTGGGTCGATCATGCTCCTGGAAAAGGCCTGGGCCCAGGGTTCTCTTTTAGCTGTTCCCCCCCGGCCTCGACTTGCGTAGGGCCAGCGACATTATTCTGAGATGAATAATGGGGTCGCGTAGGACTGGCGAATTAAAACGTTGAGGATGTCCCTGGCGAAACGCTGGTTTTTGAAATCTCGATGGATACATCAAATGATGAAGTACACATGTTCGTTTGTTGTTGATGTATGGAGCGAAACGTTTGTTTTGCAGAACTTGTTGAAGATGTCTCGAGAACACACGTTTGTTTTGTGTTCTAGAATGCTCCTCTCCTGGGGGCCAGAATTCAGAGGATGTCTCAGGCGAGATGCTTGCTTTCACGCGCCGAGGTCCGGAGGATATCTCGAGCGAGACGCTTAGTTTCACGCGTCCAGGTTGCGCAGGTGGATGTCTAGCATGAGGATTGATTGACGATGTCTCGACCGAGGCGCTTGTTTTCACGCTTCCAGGTACGCTTGTTGTCGTTTTCTTCCGCTCTGCCGCGAAAGGGACCCACGTGTTCTCACGCTTGTTCCGCTCTTGGGCGAAAGGGGCCCACGTGTATTCACGCATCTTCCGCTCTGGCGCTCAAGGGGCACACGTGTCTTCACGCTTGCCCCGCTCTGGGTCAACAGACGCCCACGTGTTTTCACGCTTGTTCTGCTCAGGGGCGAAGGGACCTACGTGTTTTCACGCTCCGCTTCTTCGCTCTGGAGCGAAAGGGCCCCCCCCGTGTTTCCATGCTTGTTCCGCTCTGGGGCGAAAGGGGCCCACGCGTTTTCATGTGTCCGAGCCAACCAGGGGGTGCATCTGACATGTGGCCGTTTGGCCCCCAAGATCTTTTACCTAACAGCGAAGACTGATAGGTTTCTAGTAGGGTCAAAGCAGAGCATTCTGATTCCCCAGGGGGGTCTGGGCGGGATCCGGACAGGGTGCCCCGGGAACCCCCCGGGAAACCGGGGACTCTCCAAAAAACCTTATCCCAGGCCACATTTTGACTGCCCGGAGCCACCAGAACACCATTCCCAGGCCACATTTTGAATGCCCGGAGCCAACTGTAGGCCACTTCGTGTTCTTGGTGCTCCCAGAACACCATTCCCAGGCCACATTTTGAATGCCCAGAGCCAACTGTAGGCCACTTCGTGTTCTTCGTGTTCCCAGAACACTACTCCCAGGCCTCATTTTGAATGCCCGGAGCCAACTGTAGGCCACTTCGTGTTCTTCGTGTTCCCAGAACATTACTCCCAGGCCACATTTTGAATGCCCGGTGCCAACTGTAGGCCACTTCGTGTTCTTCGTCTTCCCAGAACACCATTCCTGTGCAATATTTTGAATGCCCGGAGCCAACTGTGGGCGGCTTCGTGATCTTCGTGTTCCCAGAACACGAATCCTGTGCCATATTTTGAATGCCCGAGCTGAGGCAGGCTGAGGCTGAGGCAGGCTGAGGCCGAGGCAGGCTGAGGCTGAGGCTGAGGCACGCCGAGGCAAGCTGAGGCTGAGGCTGAGGCTGAGGCTGAGGCAGGCTGAGGCTGAGGCAGGCTGAGGCTGAGGCTGACGCAGGCTGAGGCCGAGGCAGGCCGAGGCTGAGGCTGAGGCAGGCTGAGACTGAGGCAGGCTGAGACTGAGGCTGAGGCAGGCTGAGGCTGAGGCTGACGCTGATGCAGGCTGAGGCTGAGAGGCTGACGCTGAGGCTGAGGCAGGCTGAGGCTGAGGCCGAGGCCGAAGCAGGCTGAGGCTGAGGCTGTGGCTGAGGCTGAGGCAAGCTGCGGCTGAGGCAGGCTGAGGCTGAGGCTGATGCAGGCTGAGGCTGCAGGCTGAGGCTGAGGCAGGCTGAGGCTGAGGCTGAGGCCGAGGCAGGCTGAGGCTGAGGCCGAGGCAAGATGCGGAGGCAGGCTGAGGCTGAGACAGGCTGAGGCTGAGGCTGAGGCAGGCTGAGGCTGAGGCTGAGGCCGAGGCAGACTCAGGCCGAGACAGGCTGAGGCTGAGGCTGAGGCCGAGGCTGAGGATGAGGCCGAGGCAGGCCGAAGCTGAGACACGGTGAGGCTGAAAGGGGGGGGAGGGGGGGGGAGGAGGGGAAGCTGAGGCAGGCTGAGACCGAGGCAGGCTGAGGCCGAGGCAGGCTGAGGCTGAGGCTGAGGCTGAGGCTGAGGCTGAGGCTGAGGCTGAGGCTGAGGCAGGCTGAGGCTGAGGCAGGCTGAGGCTGAGGCTGACGCAGGCTGAGGCCGATGCAGGCTGAGGCTGAGGCTGAAGCAAGCCGAGGCAGGCTGAGGCTGAGGCTGAAACTTAGCCAGGCTGAGGCATCCGCAGGAATCCAGAGGAACCCATAGGAATCCATAGGAATCCTTAGGAATCCGTAGGCATAGTTAAGCATCCTCAGGAATCCTTAGGAATCCTTAGGATTCCTCAGGAACCCTTCGGAATCCATGCGAATCCCTAGGAATCAGGATTCCTAAGGATTCCTAAGGATTCCTAAGGTTTCCTAAGGATGCCCAAGGATGCCTAAGGAATCCCTCGGAATCCTTAGGATTCCATTGGATCCTAAGGCCGTTGCCACTGCGACTGTCATTGCGACTGCGACTGCGACTGCGAGAACAGCAGAATTCTACAACTGGATTCTCACCTGACTCGTAAGGGGAATACTTCCAGATATGCTTATACACATCGCTATTAGGTTGCTTTGCCGGGATATTTTTTTCGGTCACCAGTGCCAGACCAAATTCACGAACCGACGCCAGGTGTGCAATAAAGGCCACGTTCCGTCTTGAGGCCATGGCGGGGCTTCCTGCGGCCTCCTGGGAGGCCCCCCCCCCTGCGGCGAGAAAGCGCCACGTGCCTTGACGCTTGCTCCGCTCTGGGGCGAAAGCGGGCCCACGTGTTCTCACGCTCGTTCCGTTCTGGGGCGAAAGCGGACCCACGTGCTGCCACGCTTGCGCCGCTCTCTGGACCCACGTGTGTCCACGCGGGCGCGAAAGGCACCCGCGCGTGTTCACGCTTCCTCCGCCCTGGCAGGAAGTTGGCACACGTGTTTTCATGTTCGCGCCTGCCCCGCTCTGGGTCGAAAGGCGCCCACGTGTTTGTACGTTTGATCCGGTCTGGCACGAAAGGGACCCACGTGCTTTCACGCTTGTTCCGCCCTGGTCACGTGAGGGGCCCACGTGTTTTCGCGCTTGATCCGCTCTGGGCCGAAAAGGGACCCACGTGTTCCTTACGCTTGTTCCAGGTCGCCCAGGCGGATCTCTAACATGAGGATGTGTTGAGGATGTCTCGACCGAAATGGTGATTTCCACGTGTCCAGGTCGCCTAGGCGAGTCACTAACATGAGAGCGTGTTCGGGATGTCTAGAACGCAACGCTCGTTCTGCAGGATTTGCTGGGGAGCATGTGCCTGGGCAGGGCTCTTCCAGCGCCTGCTGCGCCGCAAATGTCCGCGTGATCACGCGCGGCTGCTTCCAAGCGAAGCTCCAGGAGGAGGAGCACGAGGAAGAAGAGGAGCACGAGGAAGAAGAGGCACACGCAGTGTTGACGTCGGCCTTTTCGGCTGCAGCGGTGGAGGTTTAGGCCTGTCTTGTACAACGCGTGCTCCTAACAGCCTGAAGGGCGCAATGGCCTAGGTCGCCGATTCGAGCAGTCTGGAGGCGGCGCAGCCATTGGTGAGCACTTCGGCCGAAGACTCCCCAAAGCCAAGGCTCTCATGGAAATGCCCGCTTTATTGTTGCGGGTGTACCGTTTGCTCGCTCGCGCTCTTGCTCGCCCTTGGGCTCTATGCCATCGTGAAGATCGGAGCCGAAAGCGGCGTTGCGGTCTTCGTCACGATAAACGACACCAAGGTCCAGGAGTTCTGTCATCAGGGCTTGACAATGGATAACATCACCTTTAACAACTGGTGGCCGGGGTGTGGGTATGAAGAGGTCACGCAGAGTTGTACGCACCCTTGTTACAACGCCAGTATCCTCGAGGACATGGACGCTTTTAACAAGAACGCCAACGGGAGTATTGTGACCTACCAGAGTCGCCCAGGAACCAGTTACGATGGCAGTCCCATCGGTGTAGTCGATTTGGCAGGATGGTGGCTGCCGGCGCCTGGCGACTCGCCAGCGTCACCAGCGCCCCGAATCGTGCTACAGCATGGCTTCACATCAAACTCGAACAAGCTCTTTCCGCAGTTTGCAGCGTATATGCTCCGCTCCCTTGGATTCAGCGTTCTTGTGCCAAACTTCCGGGACCACTGCTACTCGGGCAACACCTCCGAGCACGTCTACCAGTGGAGCAACGCGTACCCCTACGACCTGCTTGGCGCCTGGGACTACGCCAGGATGGGCCCCGAGGGTCTCCTCGGCGGGCCTCGGGACACCGGGCAGGTCGGGCTCATGGGGTTCTCCAAGGGTTCCTTCGTGTCCTGTATCGCGTTCGGCCTTGAGGGCTCTGTGCCGGCCGCCTGGCTGGACTCCGGACCCTGGAAGCCCAAGTCGGTGTTTGAGCACGGCGCCCGCCAGACGCTCGACGGGTGGGGGATTGGCTTCGCGAGCGACATTCTCATAGGCCCCACCTGGGACGCCGTGAAGAAGGCGGCGCTGGAGAAGGGGGTCGACCTCGATTGGCAGCTTCCGGAGCACACGCTCCCAACGGGGCCAGACACGATGAGGCCAGTATACATCCTCCAAAACATGGACGACGAAACGGTGCCCGTTGCTGAGAACGACCTGCTTAGAGACATGCTTGCGAAATATCCCGAGAAGTACACCGTGGCAGGTGATTGGGTGTTCACGGGCAAGTGCTATGGGGGCGCCCACCTCTTCGAGATGTTTCGAAGCTATACGGAGTACAGAGACCAGCTCTGCTCGTTCTGGTCGGCCGCTTTCGGGCTGGGAGAGTCGCACTGCAAAAAGTATGCGTGAACTGCCGAGCCTGGCCTGCGGCGCTCGACCATGGCTGGCTCGGGCTGCCGCGACCGTGCCGCCTTCCGTCGGGGGCCTCGGCGAGACGCGCCAGCATCTCGGCTGCGTGCCTCCCTTCTTCTTCTCTTCTCGTTCCCCCCCCTCCCCCTCCCTCCTCGCCCACCTCCCCCCCTCTCTCCGACTTCGTTTGCTGAGGATGTCTCGAGCGAGGGCCTCGCCTGCAGCGAAAGCCTCCCTCTGCAGCATGTGTTGATGATGCCTCTCGCAAAACTCTGGTTTTGCATTGTTTGAGGAGGTGTCGTGCGGGGGCCTGGTCGTCGTCTTGAGTTCGAGCTGGTTGAACGCCCCGCATGCTACGACTGCAACCAGCTTTCGGGTAGGCAGCTTGCGCGTAGGCAGCTTGAGCTTAAGATCCAGATCAGTTCGGACAATATTGGTGTGCCAAGGATGTTTTGATCCACAACGCAACAGAGAACAGCACAGATCAACAGAGCATGACGCAGCACGGTGCAGCACAGCATGTATCAGGAGCAATCTACGCCACATCGCGGCTCTAGTTCTTTGCGAGGGGCCATGGCACTTCGGAGTGCGGCTCCCTCGTCAAGCGACGCCATGCAATTTCAGGATGGTGAGTCGAAGCCTATTCGTCTTGGTTTGTCTTGTCTCGCTTCGATTTGGATCGGTTCGACCTTCGTCTCGGTTCGATTTGGATCGGTTCGAATTGGTGAAAGTCGTGGCGTTTTGGTTCGTCGAGTTTCGGTCCATCCACTCTCGGTGCGTTTCGCGTCGGTTCGGAGTCGCCCCCTCTTGGCTCGTCCCGTCGCGGAACTGAATCAGATCTCGAGCTTAAGCTAGTCGAGCGCCCCGCGCGGTTCGATTGCGACCAGCACGAGACATGTGTCCAGGCAGCTCGAATTTTTCAAATACATATCAGTTCGGTCAGGATTAGGATGCCAAGAACGACCTGATCCACAACGCAATGGAGCACAGCACAGTTCAACGCGGCATGGCACACTTCAACTTATCACAGCACAGCACAACACATCCCCTGGCACGGCGCATCACCAGCGTTACCTTGAGCATTGCATTGCAATTGTTTGTTGTCTCGAAGAATGTCCATGTTTTTTGGGCCATTTGTGGGCTCTGGGGCCGCTTGGCGTCTTCGCAGGCCGTCTTGGGGACCTCTCTGAGCCGTCTTGGGCCGCCGCTGGCGCCATTTCGGGCCGTTCTTGGGCCTCCATCTTGGGATTCTCTTGAGGCCAAGTGGGCCATTTTGGGCTGGGGGTGGGGGCCCCTTGAGCTGTCACTGGACGCGCGTAGCACCGAAAGAAAGGCGAACATCTGAATGCCATTGAGCAGACAATGGCTTTCCAATTGTTCGGACCTCTTGGGCTGGCCCCGAGTGCCCCCAAGACGGCCCGAGAAACTCCCCAAAGAGCCTCTCGGACCACCCTGGGCCATCTTGGGCAATGTGGGGGCTATCTTGGTGGTCCGGAATGCGTCTCGGATGCCACCCGTGACCGTCGGATCCTGACGGGCAGGTTGCGCGGCCAGACCATAACCGACAGGCCGGGCTGGCGGGCCGGAAGGACCTGAACAGGTGGGTCGTGCGGGCGCGACATTGGGGCGGGGGAGGTGGATTTCAGGCAGGCCAGCGGGCAGACCTGGGCGGCCAGGCGGGCAGTGCGGCAGGCCCAAACGGACGGGCCGAGCGGGCGGGCCCGGCGGACCCCAAGAGGCGGGCCGGCGGGTCAGGGACGGGCGGGCAGACCGGGGGGGCGGGCAGGTCGGTCCAGCGAAGGCGCCCGCAGGGCACCACCCATTGATGTTGGCACATCCTTTGCGCGGATGGTGCCCGATGAGCAGGCAGATCCAGCGAGGGCGCCCACATCCGCCCGCCCGCCCGTGTCGGCGCACCTCTAGCCAGGATTGTGCCCCGTAGGGAGCTCCGTGAATCGTTCAAGCGTTTTCGTGGTCCAGAGAGAAAGGTTTGACGACTGGCGCAACGAATCTTTACGACCGCGGCGGCGACGATTGAGGCTGCTAGTGAAGCTCCCTGTGAGGCAGGATTCGTGTGAGGTGTACCGAATTAGGCGAGGTGATGTGTTTGTTCGCCCTCTTCTGTCTCCCGCCGGCTTTTGTACAATTCGCCTACCTAGCAGCGCCCGCGCTTAGGCCACGGTCGCGGTATGCGATCGCCTAAGCTGCGATTAACAGTGTGTGTGTGTGCCCTTCTCCTCTCCTGTCTTCCTGCTCCCCAATGCTTTCTTTGCTAGAGCCATGACTGAGGCATCTTGCCCTCCATTCCCTGGAGGGTTCGGCCGCATCCTGAAGATCACAGCAAGGGTCAAGCCCCTTGGCCCACCCCCCCGTACAAACATTGTAGCGCCAAAGGGTGCAGTAGCAGCAGCGGCAGCAGCAGGAATTGCGGAGCCAACTTCGCAGCAGGGTTGGGAACTGAAGACGTGGAAGCAGAGCGATACCAGAGCACGCAGGAGGATGGTGATGATGAGGAAGAGGATTAGGTTAGGCACGCCACTAGAGTCGCCACCCCGCGCTGACACCGAGGCCCCAGCGCGACATGGCGAGCCCGTGGTTAATCCATCAGTCTCTTTCACCGCCGCCCGCTGGCCCGTTTCCCAGCGGGGGCCCACTCCCAGGTGCCAAGGTCGCGGGCACTCTGGGGTTCTCGCACGGCGAGCGGGCGGCGGCGGCGGCGACAGGCGCACAGGTCTGCGCCTGTGTCACGCCGCTGGCGGGCGACGGGCCTGGCGCCTCGTCGTCCTCATCGTAGAGCTCCAGCTCGATGTAGTCGGCGGGCTGTACCAATGCCGACCAGCTCGAACTCGAAGCAAACCCTCTGCGGCCTAACCCCTCGCCGCGCTGGGGAATTATGTGGCCTAACCCCTCGCCACGCTGGGGCAGGAAGCGGTCTAACCCCTCACCGCGCTGGGGTCGGTGGCCTAACCCCTCGCCACGCAGGGGAATGCTGCTGCGGTCTAACCCCTCACCGCGCTGGGGATCTCCTTGCCCTGCACTCTCGCCGTGCTGGGGTCAGGTGGAATCCAACCCCTGACCGTGCTGGGGGACCTCGTCGTCATCGTCGGCATGCAGTTCTAGCTCGATATAGTCGCCAGTCGGTGCCCGTGGCAACGTGCTCGGGCTCGCTGCCATTCCACTGCTGCGGCCTAACCCCTCGCCGCGCTGGGGAGTAGAGTGGCCTAACCCCTCGCCACGCTGAGGATCGGTGCGGTCGACTCCCTTACCGCGCTGGGGCCTGTGGCCTAACCCCTTGTCCCTCTGGGGTCTGCTGCTGCGGTCTAACCCCTCACCGCGCGGGGGGACGCCGAGTCTCGCACTGTTGCCATATTTGATGCTGCTGTCTTCTAGCTCGGGCGAGGTCTCCTGACAATGCCGCTCGCTGTGTTCGCGGTTCACGTGGTATCCGCGGGCCAAGCCCTCCCCCTCGCGTTCAGTCTGTCGGTTACCCAGGGTATGGGTCCGCTCTGTTAGTTGCGAGGTCCTGTCTACCACCATGTCGGTGACGTAGTCCGCGTTATGCTCTCTGGGCTCGTCAGGGACCTGGCCTAACCCCTCGCCACGCTGGGGCAGGGAGCGGTCTAACCCCTCACCGCGCTGGGGTCGGTGGCCTAACCCCTCGCCACGCTGGGGGTTGCTGCGGTCTAACCCCTCACCGCGCTGGGGGTCGCATTGCCCCGCACTGTCGCCGTGCTGGGGTCGGGTACGGTCTAACCCCTCACCGTGCTGGGGAACATCGTTGTCATACCCGTCATACAGCTCTAGCTCGATGTAGTCGCCAGTCGGTGCCCGTGGCACCCTGCTCGAGCTCGCTGTCGATCCATTGCTGCGGCCTAACCCCTCGCCGTGCTGGGGGAGAAAGTGGCCTAACCCCTCGCCACGCTGGGGATCTCTGCTGCTGAGGTCTAACCCCTCACCGCGCGGGGGAACGCCAAATCTCGCACTGTCCCCATCCTTGATGGTACCGCCCACTGGCCCGGGAGCGGTCCCCCGACTATTCCACTCGCTTTGTTCGCGGTTCACGTGGCATCCGCGGGCCAAGCCCTCCCCCTCGCGTTCAGCCTGTCGGTTTCCCAGGGTGTGGGTCCGCTCTGTTAGTTGCGAGGTCTTGTCTACCACACTGTTGGTCAATAAGTCCGCGTCTTTCTCACCATTGCGGTCTAACCCCTCACCGCGCTGGGGACTGCCGTGGCCTAACCCCTCGCCACGCAGGGGCACTATGCGGTCTAACCCCTCACCGCGCTGGGGATCTTCGAAAAAATCGTGTAGGTCCCGCTGCAGGTCTGGATCGTCGTAATCTGCCTTCGTCTCGGGCTGTGCAGTAAGCTGGCCCTCGTCTGCGCTATCCGCGGGATGTACTGCTGGTGGTGTGCATCTCGCTGCTGGTCGTCGCTTCACTGTCCTTCTAGGTCGAGGCTGTGGATGTGGTTCTGGTGGGGGGTTAGTCAGCACCGAGGGGGCTTGCTCCTCATGCGGGGCCAGGCGCTCCTGATCCCGCAACTCCCTCACAGTCCGTGCCAACTCCGCCTCTTGTGTCGCCTTCGGTGGTGCTTTATAGCCAGGGTATCGCCCATCTCGTATCCTGTTGAGCGCAGCTTGCCCGTACTTGGTGATCGTCTCGTCACACGGCTCCCTCAACCTCTTACCAATGGTCGTGCCATACGCCGCACACCGTGCACAGAAAAGCAGACCATACCGAGCCCATTCACTGATAGCATGACTCTGGTGTATCTTCCCATTGCCCATAAACCTGTCGCCCTTGACCTCCACGATCTCGTTCGCCGTTTCGCCGTGGTGAACGAGGCGTTGCACTCCGTCTTCGCGAACTCGTTCAGGGCGTCCACTGCGATATACTGTCTGCACGCTGTACAGAACCACTTATTTTTGAGCTTGACCATGTCGTGCTGCTTGGCGCTGCTGATGATCTCCTGCTGCTTGTCTCGCTTTACCTTGGGCTTGGTCGTGGAGGGTCTCTCTGCGCACCAGGGATCCGTGCTCGCTGTGTCTGCCAACGCCTGCCGTGCTCGAAGTCTGACGTGTGCACAGATCGCGTCCCATTCATCAGTGCGAGGTAGGGGCCTGCTCACTCTGTCCCATGATGCCTCCGCTGCAACTGTCGCTAGAGCGTCTGCGAAACCATTGCCCATCGCGTAGATCGGGTTGATCAGCTCTGCCTCCTCCTCGTCCTGATGTGAGGGGGTCCACTCCACTTCGATCTGCCTGGGGTTTGTGTCCATGATTGCACGCTTGATACGTGCCCATATGTCCGCATTCTTACCTCTACCTGGGTCGTGTGCTCTACCTCTCGACCACGCGTTGAGTAGTGGATGATGGTCCGTGACGTACACAATGTCTCCTCGGGTTTCCTCTATCGCGATCGCGAACGCCATGAGTTCACCTCTTGGTACTGTTTGTCGCCGTCCTGGTAAATCTGCCATCGTACCTGCAGACATGTGCCACTTGCCATCGATCATCTTCATAGCCGCCACGCCTATGCCAACTCGCCGCCTTCGTGGGTCTGCACCGTGGGTGCCTCCTGATCCGTCGCCAAAGAGATACAGCGGCCGTCCAGGTATTCGAGCCTCCTCGTAATTGCCGAAGCTGACGTAGTCCTGTCTATCAATGTCGGGGACTTCTGGGTGAGTGAAGTCTCTTGGCGGGATCCCACGCAGCCACAGGGTGGGGTTCGCTTCCACTCCTGCCATCGCTTTGGGCACCAAGTAGTCCGTCTTCTCGTAGGTCTCGTGCCCTGTGTTTGCAGCACAAGTGTAGATGCGGTGGAAAAGGGTCTCGGGCTCCTGCTTGCACCTCGAGCAGATATTTGTGTCGCATTCGTAGCCGGCTTGTATCTGTCTTTGTCGTGTCCATTGTCCCCCTGTAACCACCACATTGTTGAGCGCCCAGTCCTGCCACTCTGCGCGCTGGCTGAACCTTTTCTGCTCCTTGCTGATATGCCAAATCTCTCCTCCGCGTAGCAAATCTTCGCCATGTAAATGTGTTGCAGCTTGTGCCCGCCGTGCTGCGTCTAGGTCGTACTCGAGGTCTTCTAGCAATTGAGTATATTCTATGGCATCGATGTCGCACTTGCCGTCGTCGTCAATGAAAGGGAGCTGCCATTGTTCGTCTCCTTGCTGCGTAGGTCGCTTCCAGAGCGCTGCCTGCTCTGGCTTCCACCCTGCCGCGATCAAAGTTGCTTGTATTGCCGCCACTGGTCCATTCACCTTGCGCCACATCTTACATCCTGCTCTGACCAGCTTGCGGTACGTTGGGCCCCATACTTGGCGTACTCGTCTGTGGAGCTCAGGGTGGTGCATCCATTGTTGTAGCCTTTCGCTGACTAGCTGCCTCCGTAAGCTGATGCCTGGGTCCTTGAGGTGGTACAGTATCGCCATGCCCGTGGATAGACACCTCCCAGGTCCAGTACCAGCGGCCGATCGCATTGCCATCCTTCGTAGTTGTAATATGCGGCTAGGTGCGATGCCCCAGACCTCGTGCCCGTACGACTTCTGCGGGGAAACGCCCGTGGTGAACAAGCCTTGGGTGATCTTCGCAACCTTCGTCGCCATTCGTCTTATTCGAAGGATCTTGTCTGCTCTCTGTTTGGCCTTGCGCTGCCTTGCTCTGGCTTTCTTTCGTGTTCGCTTGCCCATGCCACTGACGTCGGTGCCAAGGTCCACCATGTCTGCTTGCTGTTTGCCTGGAAGACCGCGCTGTTGGAGCTTGCGCCAGATGCGCCTTCGCAACTTGGGGTTCGACGCCACTAGCACCGTCTTCGGCGAGATCGTCAGGTTGCGCTGAGCGGCCTGGTGTATGCACTCGTCAGCCAACTCTAACGTCTGCTTCTCAACCATTTCCTCCGTGCCTTCGACGCGTCCAACCGCGTCGTCCACGTACGACCACAAGCCCGCTGCCTGCACTCTCTTCTGTGCTGCTTCCAGGAAGGGGAAGAGGTAACCTTTAGCGAACCTGGTGCCCTGTGCCGAGCCAGCGACGATCGAGCACGTCGGGTCGATTCTGGGCCCTATCCATTCCGTGTGCTTGAGATGCCGTGGCCCCAAGAACGCTTCCACTTCCATTGCCATAACTGTCGGTGAGAAATCCAGCTTGATCCCCGTGTCTATCAGCCACCCAAGATCCAATGAATCATAGAACTGCTCCATGTCGGCGAACAACCCCGCGTGTGCAATTCCCATTGTGTGCCCTGTTTCATCGAGCGTGGCTCTGAGTAATGCCGCTCGTTGTGCCGAGGATCCACGTAGCGCCGTGTCCCAATGATCCTCCAGCTGCTGCGTCCAGGACTCTACCACTCCAGACCGCATCCGTGACCATATGCGTAGTGTCATAGGTAGCAGCCCCAAAACTCTATCACCTCCCGCAGGTTTGCCCGCGATCGCCCCAATGGTGCCGAGTACTTGTGGGGGCCGCATGCGATATCTTTCGGCGTCAGCGATGATGTCCAGAAAATCTACCTTCGCCTGGTCTGGGAGACGCTCAATATCTAACGGGCCAATTGCGTCGATCCTTCTTGCCTTCTTCACTCCCATGCGACGTGTCGCCGCGTTGAGGTCCTGGATGGTGAGTAACGGTAGTTCTTCCAACCCAGCCTGCTGTCGGCAACGTTGGAGAGCTTCTGCAAGTGCTGCTTGTCCGTGGGCTGTGGCGGTCCACTTCTTGGCCCAAGTGTCACTCTTGTGCTTCATGGTGAGGGCGGGGTCCGCCACTAGTTTGCCCGAGATCACCTCCTCGAGTCGTGGTTGTTGGTTGTCTTTTGTCCATCGGTGTAGAGCACCTGGGGTCTTCTTCCACATATCCTGAGCCCACTTGATGAAGCCATTGGTGCCGTCAGCCATTGCGCGCCTCGTTGCTTGACCTGCCAATCTTTCTGTGATTTCTATCACGTCTTGTCGCCCCTGTCGTACTGGACTGGAAATGTCGTGCGCCTGCTGCTGCCACTGGTTGAGGAGCTCGACGTCTTTGAGCTTGCTGACCGCGTGCACCTGCTGTATGCGTTGCCGAAAATATTGCTCTCTCTGCTGCAACTGCTGCGGATCCCTGTTGTTCTTGACCAGGCCACTGATTGCGACCGCTTGCGTATGAGTGATCGCCCACCAATCAGCTTCGGGGTTATACAATTGTGGTCTGCCTGGTGTTGCCGTGCTTACCTTCCATTTGATTCCAAAACCTTGCGCCCTGCCACGATAACTATCTCGTTGATGCACTGGTACCCCTGAATGTTTTAGTACTGCCTCCTCTACTGTCGTGATCCACTTGCCGTAGCTGTTCGCCAACTAGTGCGCCAGTCGAGGGCGCTCGCGATAGGCTTGCGGCTGCCATCGCTCCCATCGAAGTTGAATGCTACCAGACAGTCCCCTTTTGGCGTGCTCCCAGGTGTCGTCGCCGATGTAGAAGGAGGTGATTGAGGCCGCCTCCATCCGCGTAACTAATGTCGGGGATGTGCCCAGAACCTCTGCCTCTGGGTCCTGTTCCAGTAGATCGAATCCGTGTCGTAATTCTGGGGCCAGGGCCTCTCGTCGCTGTTGTAGTCGCTGTTGCTGCCTGCTCCGCTTGCTGTTGGTGTCCTTCTGCTTCTTCGGCCTCGGCTCAGATGGTAAACTTTTTGGGATGTCCATCATGCGGTGCCACCAACGCTGCTTCTTTCCAGCCATCCGTATCCGAAGCCCACAATGCGTGGCCCACGGTACCGCGAGCTCCTTGGAGATGGTGAGGCCATCCTTGAACCCTGCCGGGACCACTCCATAATCATATAACGAACCTTTGCCTTTATCGCAAGTCACCTCCTCTGGGCCCGTGACTATCTCCCCTCGCATCTGCTCTATCCAACCTGAGGCAAGTTGTTCGCTAGGAACAAGCCATGGGTCTTTCTGCAATCTTACAAAAGCTGTGAGGGCTGCCATGATTTTCCGATTCCTGCCCGTGAAGTTCAGCTTCGGTTGCAGGTACGCCGCGATGAGGATGAAATTGCCGATGCTGAGGTGGAGTACCATTGGGGAGAAACCTACAATGTCGTGTCGCCCTGCTTGTCCTGCTTGCTCTCCCGTGCTCCAACGAAGTGGCATGGATATGCGTGCGCGTGGCGACCATCTCCCCAGCCGACAGACCTTTGTGCGACTTGCCACTGGGTACTGCGGGGGTGATCGCTGCCTTCCAACCTTCCTTCTGCAAGAACGTCTTGATAGCGGGCACATCCGCTGGTCCTTTGTGGGTCTCCACGAACGCGATGCAGTCGAACTGCTTGCTGTTGGGGCCCTCGATGTATTCTGCACCTGAGGGCCCCACTCCGTGATGTTGCCGAACAGAACCTGGAACTGGTCGCTCTGCTGGTCGGGCGTCGGCTCGCTAAACCTGCGACCTGGCCAGCGCCATCAGCAGCATCAACACCTTTATCGTCCACTTCGCGAGCCTTGCGCCTCTCAGTGCGGGCCTGCTCCAAGGCCACTTGATTGGCGTCTCGGATCTTCTGCTTCTCCTCCTCGGGGTTGAGGGCGCTCGAGCCACTGCTGCAAGGTGCCGTCGCTGCCGCCGAACCCGCCGCCGCCTCCGCCGAACGGGGCTCCTCGTCGACTGCCTCCGCCTTCGTGCCGTCTCCATCTGTTGCCAGTACCTTTCGTTTCTTCTTGGGGGCTGCCAGCGCCTTCTTCGCCTTCTCGTGAATCTCTTCGATGTACTTGAACTTCGCCTGTAGCGTGCCGGGCTGCTCCTTTTGGAACTGCTCGAGCTCTCCTTTCCACTGTATGATGCGGTCCATCTCGTCCTTGGGGATGTCGCACTCCTCTAGGCCTTCGAAGAGCTTGTCGTCGTACTCGAACTTGACCTTGAGGGTGCCGCCGCCGATCTTATCCTCTGGCTTGACCACGAGGATGCCCGATTCATGATTAGCCTGTTGAAGGGCCAAGAGATGCCGTTGTTGGACCTCGACACGCTGCTGCACCAACTTCTCCATGTAGTCGTTCTGGTCGTCCAGGTACAGCTGCGCGTCCGTGAGCTTCTTCCTTTGCTTCCCGATGCGATGATCGAGGTCCTTGAGCGCGCGGTTGGCCTCGCCCAGGAGCTGCGCACCCGTGCGCTGCTTGGGCGGTGCTGGGGCCGGCTTGGCGTACTCCTCCTCCTCCTGGGCCTTGCGACGCAGCGTGTCCAAGGCGGCCGTGATGGTGGGGTCAGACTGGTCGCCGACGCCCTGGTATGCTGCCAAGCTCGCAATGAGGGGGACCGTGGTGAGCGGGTCGGGCTGTCCGACGTCGCCCGTCGGTTCTTCCGCGTTGTCCCAGCCTGCCGTGTCGCCCTTGTGGGTGGAGGTGGAACGTCTCCACGGCGCCCACTTCTTCCATGGCCGTCCTGAGTTTGACCAACCCGCAGAATACTTGTCATTCTGTGCCCATGCTCCTGACGGTGGTGGTGGGGCGCCGAAGGTGGGGAAGAGCTTTGCCTTGCACTTGAAGCACTCGGTCTTACTGCTCCAGTTTCACTTATATCCACACGGTTTGCATCCAATATATCCCGCTGCATTCCCATTGCCATATCCCATGCCGCTGCGCACTGAGAAACAAGGGTGCAATCGCGCGGCGGCCGCGCGGACGTGCTCACCTGCGGGCAGCAAGTGGCACGCAGAGACCTGGGGCGGACCAGGCTCTGCAAAGCAAGCGGGGTATGCCGCGGACTAGCGGTATCTAGTTCTGCCAATGCGGGCTCAGCCCGCCGCAGCATCAGCCTTGACCCAAAATGGCTACGGATGATGAGGAAGAGGAGGAGCAGCTCTAGGAGGAGGAGGAGGAGGAGGAGGATCAGGAATAGAAGTTGAGGAATAATGGAAGGATCACATGACTGTTACGTGTCCCACGAGCCAGCAGGGGGGTGCACTTCAGGCTCCTCAGAGGGCCCTCTCGTACGCCTGTTTCCGTCCACCTCCTAGCCGTCCCGCCCCCTTGATCCATCGCCCAGTGGAGCTCTCGATGCCATCGCCTGGGATTGGTTTTGTCCTGGGCTTCTTCAAACACCTTCCGCAGGATGGTTCTTTGGGGAAGGTTTTGCAAGATTTTGGAAGGTTGCTGGAAGGTTATTGGAAGATTTTTGGAAGGTGTTTGGCAGATTTTCAGAAGGTCGTTGGAAGCTTTAGTCGGAAGGTTTTTGGAAGCTTTGTGTGAGGTTCTTTGGACGGATGTTGAAAGGGTTTTGGAATGCATTGGGCGATCTCGCTAAATATTGAAAGGTTTTGGAAGGCCGTTTGAAGTTTTCTTCGGAGGTTTCTGGAAGGTGGTCGGATGGTTTTCGGATGGTGCCTGGACGGTGTTTGGACAGCTTGTTGAAGGTTATTGAAAGGTTATTGGAAGAACCTTCAAGAATCCTTCCTCCCCCCCCGAAGCCTGGGAAAACCTTCCAACAACTTTCCCCGGGACGAATCCAGGAGCGGCTCCGCGAACTGCCGCATTGGTCTCGGTTTGTTTGTTTATCTCACGATTGTTTTATGCCACGGCTGTACATCGGTATGCATACACGTCAGGACAGGTGGGGATGGGGCCACGGGAGTTTCACCGCATTGCCCCCTGCTTCCCTTCGAGCTGACAGACGGCGCCGCGGACAGTCAGCATGCAGCAAGCTGACAGGCCGCAGTCAACGTGCAGCGGGCTCGGAGGGACCTCAGCGTGGCACGCGCCGTGTTGGTGCAGTGCCCGAGGCGGAAAGACGTTCCCTCTCCCTCTTCGCAGAGCAGGAGGGGTGTGGGAGAGGGAAGGATGGGGAATGGCACGAGGGGAGCAGAGTGGCGGAGGGAGGTGTTCTGGCCGCCAGCGGAACTCTTGCTGCTGGCTGGGAGCGGCGGCGGACGCTCGGCAGAGCATCTCGAACCGATCGCTTCTGGCGACGCCACGTAGGCCCGCCCGTTTCGACTCAAAGGTTTGGTCGACTGCACCGTGCTACCTGCCGCCAGAGCGCTCGGCCATCAGGCAGGGAGGAGGAGGAGGAGGAGGAGGAATATCGCGAAAGGGGATCGAGGATCGAGGAGGAGGAGGAGGAGAAGGAGGATCCCCAGTGCAAACCCAAGACTCATGAACGATGGTGAAATACACCCCCCTCCCAGATCCCTCTTCATTGGCCCCTGGAAGGGGTCACCTCCAATTCGGGAAGCGCCACGTTGGGGAAAAGCCGTGTGATCATCTTGAGGCGTGCCAGATTACAATTCGCAGGACTTCTACGCCATGAGTTTACCTGACTGATACGTCTTGGCTATGCTGAATCGTGCCAGAACGCCATTCCTGGGAATTCAACACCACGAATCAACGTAAATGTTGCGCCTTGACAATCTTGGAGCTCTCCAACGCACCATGATAATCAGCGAACATATGGGAAAATGTTAGAATGTACGCGGCGCACAGGCGAGAACCACATTTTGAAAAGCACCTGCCCTGAAGTCGTACAGCTATTGCAAATGCCTAGAACGAATGTGCGTGGTGCTAAGGCGAGAGCTGCATTTTGAAAACGACCTACCCTATCCGTGAATTTCTTGCACAGCTTAAGAACAAGAATGCGCGGCGCTAACGCGAGAGCCACATTTCGACAACTAGCTGCCCTTCATTCGTGAAGCTCTGACATTTTTTAACTTTCGAATGTGCGCGGCGCTAATGCGAGAGGTACATTTTGAAAGCCACCCGCCCTCAATCCGTGAAGCTCTGGCAAATGTTGAAAACGAATGTGCGCGGCGCTGAGGCGAGAGCCACACTTCGAACACCACCCGCCCTCCATCCTTGAGAATCTGGCAAACTTGAAGAACGAATGTGCGAGGTGCTGAGGCGAGAGCCACATTTTGAAAACCACCCGCCTTACATTTGTGAAGCTGTTGTCAATATTTAAGCGTCAGGGTCACTCTTGAAGCTGTTGTCCATCTGTTGTCAATCTTAAGCTGTTGTTAATCTTGAAGGTGTCGTCAATCTTCAAGCTGTTGAGGAAGTCTCAGGCGAAACGCCCGGCCCGCCCTTTCGACCGGCCTCGGGGTGCGACAGGGATGAGAGGGAGGAGGATCCTGGAGGAGTATCGGGGATCGAGTAGGATCGAGTAGGATCGAGGAGGGCGAGGAGGAGGAGGAGGTTCGAGAGGAGGTGGGGGAGGTTCGAGGAAGAGGGTCAAGGACCGATGAGAGAAAGAGAGAGAGAGGGGGGGGGAAACAGCAGGAGCTTCTCCATGGTTCCGCGCCCCTCTCACGTCCTCACCCCTCCGCGCAAACAGGCTCTTTTTGTCTTCCTCGCAATCTCCCCCAACCCCCGCTTCCTGTTTCAGCGTCCCCCACACTTATCTCGAATCAACCTTGATTACTCCAGCCACTCCCCGCTGTAGTTCGGTCCGTATTGTGCCCCCTCTGCTCGCCGTTCGTCCCGCTCCACCTGTCACTTAGCCTGGTCGGTTGCCGTTCTTCTGCCCCCCATCGTGTGACCCCCTCGTCATCCACGCCCAGATGACTTATGGCTGGCTGCCAGCGCTGCTTGGTTCCAATCGGCTTGAAGGCTCGGCCATCTAAGCACGCGCCCTGTCGCTGCTCGCGGGGCCGCGACGCCAAAAGTGTATCTGTTTGTAGGTGTGTGTGCCCCCTTCGCCCCCTCAGATTCGACGTTGCAGAAAGTTGCAACAGCGCCAAAAACCACGACCGGAGTCCCGGAGCCAATTTTTCTGCACCATTTCGAGCCGGATCGATCTGTGAGGGCCCTAGGGACTGAAAGTAGAACACCCAGCTCGAAACATTGAGACGCGAGGATCTCAGGACGCTCTTCTCCCGCCTGCCTTCCCATGAGGCTTCGTGCGGAGAGTTCCCTAGGGTTAAGTCGGGCGTGTCCCTCTACAGGAGGAGTGTTCAAAACTAGTAAAACAGATAAGGGGACGATTTTTTGTTTTAAATAATGTTCTCTTGCACAGGGTGTCTAGAGCTCCGACCACTTTATTCCGGCACGGTACACCCTCCATCACCCACACATTCCACCAGCCAGCGCGCCCCTCCGCCCCGACTCCTCTATTTCGGCACGGCACACCCCTCCGCCTCGACCCCTTTGTTTCGGCACGGCACACCCCCTCCACGCCCCCTCCGCACCCCCCCACCCACCAGCCAGCGTGCCCCTCCGCCCCGATTCCTTTATTTCGGCGCGGCACACCCCTCCGCCCCGACCCCTTCGTTTCAGCAAAGCACACCCTCCGCATCCCCCGCACCCACCAGCCAGCGCGCCCTCCGCCCCGACACCTTTTATTTCGGCACGGCACACCTCTCCGCCCTGACGCCTTTATTTCTGCACGGCACACCGCCTCCGCATCCCCCCACCCCACCAGCCAGCGCGCCCCTCCGCTCCGACCCTTTTATTTCTGCACGGCACACCCCATCCGCCCCGATCCCTTTATTTCGGCACGGCGCACCCCATCCGCATAACCCCCACCCGCCAGCCAGCGCGCCCCTCCGCCCCGACCCCTTTCTTTATTTCGGCACGGCACACCCCTCCGCCCTGACCCCTTTATTTCGGCAGGGCACACCGCCTCCGCATCCCCCACCCGCCAGCCAGCCCGCCCCTCCGCCCCGACACCTTTACTTCGGCACGGCACCCCCCCGCGCCCCCCCGTCCGCTCCGACCTATTTTATTTCGGCACGGCACACCTCTCCGCCCTGACCCCTGACCCCTTTATCTCGGCACGGCACACCCCCTTCCGCATCCCCCCCGCCCACCAGCCATCGCGCCCTCCGCCCCGACACCTTTATTTCTGCACGGCACACCTCTCTGCACAGTTGTTTTTTTATTTCGGCACGGCACACACCCTCCGCCCCCCCCCGCCCGCCAGCCAGCGCGCCCCTCCGCCTCGACCCTTTTATTTCGGCACGGCACACCCCTCCGCCCCGACCCCTTTATTTCGGCACGGCGCACCCCCTCCGCATCACCCCCACCCACCAGCCACCGCGCCCCCCCCGCCCAGACCCCTTTTATACTCTTGCACAGGGTGTCTAGAGCTCCGACTACTTTATTTCGGCACGGCACACCCCCGCATCACCTACACATTCCACCAGCCAGCGCGACCCTTCATCCCACCCCCGCATCCACCCACCACCAGCACCCACCAGCCAGTGCGCCCCTCCGCCCCGACCCCTTTATTTCGGCACGTCACACCCCTCCCCCGACCCCTTCATTTCGGCACGGCACACCCCCTCCGCCTCCCCCCACCTACCAGCCAGCGCGCCCCTCCGCCCCGACCCCTTTATTTCGGCACGGCACACCCCTCCGCCCTGACCCCTTTATTTCGGCACGGTGCACCGCCTACGCTCCCCCCCCCCCGCCCACCAGCCAATGCGTCCCTCCGCCCCGACCCCTTTATTTCGGCACGTCCCTTGGCGGGGCAGGCGGCGGGCCGCCATCGCATCTGATCCCAGGTGCGGCGTTAATTGAGGTCTACACTCGGTGCGGGCTCCGCTACTGGCTGCTGGACCTCGACCTGCATGCACGTCGCGTCGATCGCGGCGATCTCCCACTACAACTACAGCCCTGCGTCCCCAACCTCATCAATGCGAACACTCCTGGACTGCATCCTTCACCTGGGATGGCTGCTGCTGTCACCGCGGCGGCGCAGCTACCCGTGCTGCCGCCGGCGAGGCCAGCGCCGCGCCTCCGTGGCGCGCGGGCTCCTCGCCCCCCGCCGCGGCCCCCTGGCCAGTTCCCCCCCGAGGGCGGCCAGGGACCTCGGGGCAACGCTGACGGCTTGATTCTGGCACCCTTCCGAGGGGAACTGCAGGGCGCCACGTGGAACGCTCAGGCCCTATTCGCCCGTAAACGCAGCAGGCAGACAGCAAAGGAGATGTACGTACATCGGCTCCTTCGCTCACGAGATTTCTTAGCCTTGTCCGAGACGCACAACCTCGAGGGGAAGGGGATGGCGTGGGCCGGCCCTCACGGCTGCCGAGCTTGGTTCTCTCCTGGGACTTCTCGCCAGGCGGGGGTCGGCATCGTCGTAAAACACTCATTCCTTCAGAAGTTCGACCCCGCGCTCACCCGATGGGAAGAAATCGTTCCTGGCCGGGCTGGGGTGCTGCGACTGGCTGGCCCGCAGGGCTCCCTGGATTTATACGCCGTGTATTTTGTTACATCTAGCGCCTCTGGCCCCGTGCAGCCGCGGGGCGCACCGCAACAAGGGGATCCTGAGACACGCGCTCACCAGCAACGCATGGACATGCGTCAGCGGCTGTCTGCGGTCATGGCCCCGACTGCCTCTACCCTCTCAGTGATGATGGGCGACTTCAACTGGGTCGTGAACGAATGCGACCGGTTTTCGAAGACTACGGCAGAATATTCGGGGCAGCGCGACGCAGCAGACGAGCGCCACTTCCAGACCACGTTGGCGCGGCCACACGCTCTGCACGAACTACGGCAGCCAGCCATGACCCACGACAACGCCAGCGCGCGCTCGCGGCTAGACTGGGTGTATTGGAACCAGTCTGTGGCAGAGCAGCTCGATCGACAGATATATTGTGCGCCTTTGGAGTGGGTGCCGCACTTGTCCGCGCACCGCGCCGTTGCCTTCGGCCGCCGGCGCCTTGCCCGCGCGCCGTGCGGACCGCGCCCTATCCCAGCGAATATTCTTCGGGACGATACGTGGGTTGCCAGAGTTGCCGTCGACTTTCATCAACGAGCGGGCGCGGACCCAGGCAACGGGAATCCATTGCGGACGCTGGTGCTGCTCAAGCTGGCGATCCGTGCCGTGTCTGACCAGATGGTTGCCGAGGCTGCCCGGGCTCGCTGCGTCTCCCCGGTGCCAGACGACTTGGGGTTCACCATGAGGTTTGTTCGAGCGGCAGAAAACGGGCATGCCGGAACTATGAGGAGTTGCCTTCAGTCTTATCCACACCTACGAACGTTTGCCGCCGACCCAATGGGGCTCGTTCGTTTGCGCGGGGGAGGTCTTGAACCATTCCGCCAGCACGCCGCCGAGCTCGCGCGGGACGCAGCAGTCCGGCAGCTCCACGAGCAGCACGAGCACGGGCACGAAGCCACCGTCGGGGAGCAGGCGCATAAGCGGGACAGAATACTTCAGGCGCTCCGGCGGCTATCTCCGGGCAGGTGCGCGGCCGTGCCGGAAGTGCGGAACATTCGCGGCGAGGTGCTCACCGACCCTGACGAGATGGCAGCAGCGTTGCGCGAGCACTGGTCCTCTGTGTTTGCTTCGTGCCGCGTGGACAGGCGACGCCTCCAGGAGTGGCTTCGCGAGGACTTATCCTCGGACGGGCTCCCGCCACCGGACAGCTCGCTCTGGCAGCCGCAGCGGCAGGACGTTCAGAGCGCAGTTGAGGCCGCCCCAGACTCGGCGCCGGGACCAGACGGCATCCCTTCAGCGCGTGGCGGCGGTTGGGGCCACTAGCAACCGACGTGCTCTTTGATGCCCTGCAACACTTGGCCGCCGGCCCTGCCCCGGATGAGCTCGACGACTTCTTGCGGGGCCCTTCCGACGAGCTGGGCTTCAACCAGAGCTTGATGGTATTTTTGCCTAAAGCGCCGTCGGGCCACGAGGACGGGGTAGGCGACTTCTTCGACCCGGGCGACACGCGACCGCTGAACATTGTCAATTGCGACAACAGGATTTTAGCCAATGCTGTCCGGAAGCGCATAGAACCATTTCTGTCCGAATGGGTGTCGCACATGCAGCGCGGCTTTCTCCCTGGACGGTCAATGCTGGCGAACGTTGTTGACATCGACCACGCCGTGATGCAGTGCGCTTTATGCGAGGAGTCGGGCGTGGCGGTGTTCTTGGATTTCAGCGCGGCTTTCCCCAGCGTCTCCCATCAATTTCTGCAGGATGCACTTGGCGCTGTGGGACTACCTCAGTGGGTGTTGAATGTCGTGTCCATCCTGTACCAGCGGAACATCTGCTCGTTGGTGGTTGGGGGACGTCAGCATGGAGGCTTCGAGCTGCTCGCGGGCATTCGCCAGGGCTGCCCAGTTTCACCGTTTCTTGTCTCGGCAGCGGTCGACGTGCTCCTGCGCAGACTGGCGAGGCTCGTGCCGGGTGCCACGATAAGGGCATACGCCGACGACGTCGCCGTGGTGCTCCCGCGCGGCACCACTAGTTTTCCAGTCCTGGTCCAGCTCTATGAGGAGTTTGCTCGGCTTTCTGGGCTCAGGCCCAACGCCCCCCAAACAGTCATCGTGCCGCTCTTCTTGCAGGATGTTGCAGCCTTCGCGACGGCTGTGTCTCGAGACTTTCCTGCGTGGGCCGGCATCGGCGCCTGGCGGTGCTCGAAGTACTTGGGCTTCATGCTTGGCCCCGAACGAGGCGACCGCGCCTTCGACAAGCCTCTTCGCAAGTATCAAGAGCGGGCTTCCGCATGGGGGTCCGCCGGGGGCGGTCTGTTCCTGACGATCATTGCGTACAAGGTGTTTGTCTTTCCAGTGGTGTGCTTCCTCCTGCAGCTTGACGCACTGCCGGCGCAGTGGGCCCAAGAGGAGGGGGCGGCGCTCCGGGCGCTGGCGCCAGGCCCAGGCGCGTGGTTCTTGCCAGAGGACCTTCGCAACCTTCGAGCCATGGGCTTCTCGCAGGAATTCCCAGATGCGGCCGCCGCGTCGCTGGCGCGCCGGTTCCGCGTGGCTCACTTGGAGGCGCCGCCGGGCGGGCTCCGCGCGGAGTCCCGGGCGAGAGAGTTGCGGCGGTGGAGGGGCGATTCTCCGCACGTGGTGCGGCGCGGGACGTGGGCGTCCTGGTTCGACAAGGCTTTTGTGTTCCAGCTTGAACAGGCGGTCGAGCATTTCCGCCGGGCCGGCGCGCGCCCGCCCACGCTAGAGCGCCAGCTGGCTGGCCAAGTGGCGCGCCCCCTCCCCGAGACCACGGCTTTGCGGATCCGTCCGCAGTTTTAGCGCGCTGCACAGGCCGCGCTCCCTGGGACAGATCGCGGCTGGCTTGCTCAACGAGTTCGACACAAGCTGGCCCACTGGAGCGTCCCGCAATGTCCTGGCGCGCGGGCGGAGCGCTGCATTCTAGCGCTGAACGCCCTTGCCCCGCTGGTGCCTCCGCGGGTTTGGGCGGCCGTGTTCCGGACGTTGTGGAACGGCTGGGTGACGTGCAAACGTTTCCCGCTGGCCGGCGGCCTCGGCAACTGGTGTCCGTTCTGCAGAGGACACGGTCTGGACAGGATCGAACACTATGCTTCTTGTCCTGCGGTGTGGCAGCTCTCGCAGGCAAGTCTGGGCCTCCAGCGCCCGCGCACCACGGCAGCTTGTTTGGCGGACCCCTTGCTCCTTGACATTGCGCCTGGCGCGCTGCCGAGCAACTCGGAGTTGCTGGTGCGCAAAGCACTCCGCACCGCAGCCGCCTACAGAGTGCATTGCTTGGCGCGGCGTGGCCGGGTGACGACTGGCGCAGCGGCAGTGGAGGCACTCCGCCAACCTGTTCGGGAACTCGTCCGCGGCCATGCCGCCGCGAACCGGGCGCTTGGGCAATTCTGCTGAGTCGGGCTGATCGTCGACGTGGGGGGCTCCCGTCACAGATTGATTTCGCATCTCAGAGTGTACGGACGGCTGTTGCTTCATTTCTTCTCCTCCCCTCCCACATCACCACGCGCCCAATTTACGACGTCGCTGAGTGCAGCTACGACGCCAGCTCTGGCAACCAGGGGTGGAACATGCGCGCCAGGCAGCACTACTTCGCAGGCGTCACCGACGACATCTACGCGGGCACCAACGTCAGCGCCTTCGCCGCCGTCGACGTCAGCACCGACGACAGCACCAACGCCGGCGCCTACGCCGCCATGAACGCTAGCGTCTACAGCAGCACCAGCGCCAGCATCGACGCCAGCACTAACGCCTGCGCCTACGCCGGCACCATCGTCAGCGCCTACGCCGCCGTCGACGCCAGCGCCGACGACAGCGCCAACGCCGGCGCCTACGCCGGCATGAACGCCAGCGTCTACAGCAGCACCAACGCCAGCATCGACGCCAGCACTAACGCCTGCGCCTACGCTGGCAGCATCGTCAGCGCCTCCGCCGCCGTCGACGTCAGCACCGACGACAGTGCCAACGCCGGCGCCTACGCTGGCATGAACGCCAGCGTCTGCAGCAGCACCAGCGCCAGCATCGACGCCAGCACCAACGCCTGCGCCTACGCCGGCACCATCGTCAGCGCCTACGCCGCCGTCGACGCCAGCGTCGACGACATCACCAACGCCGGCGCCTACGCCATGACCGCACTCACCATCGCCGACGACAGCACCGCCGCCGGCGCCTACGCCAATCCTGACCAGCACTTCGCAATGGCCGCGTCCAGCATGTGCAAACCAAACAGCCATGACCAGCACCACCACGGTGACCACATCCAGTATGCGCAGCACCACAATCTTGACCAGCTCCTTCACCGTGACCACGCAGCACCTCAACGCAGACCAGCACATCCATCGTGACCAAGTCCAACGTGTGTAGCTTTGGGACAATGGCCAGCACCTCCACCGTGGCCACATCCAGCAAGCGCAGCACCACAACCCTGACCAGCGCCGCAACCGTGAGCACACCCAGCATGCGCAAACCCACAGCCATGGCCAGCACCACCACCGTAACCGCATCCAGCATGTGCCGCACCACAGCTTGGACAACCACCTCCTGACCAACACCTCCACCGTGACCGCATCCAGCAGGCGCAAACCCACAACCATGACCTGCACCACCACGGTGACCACATCCACCTTGGGCAGCACCACAACCCATGCCGACACCTCCTTCGCGGCCACGTCCAGCATGAGTAGCACCCCAGCCCTGACCAACACCTCCACCGCGACCACATCCAGTATGTGCAAGCCCACAACCATGACCAGCACCACGGTGACCACATCCAGCATGTGCAGCACCACAGTCTTGACCAGCTCCTGCACCGCGACCACGTCTAGGATGGGCAGCACCACAACCCAGACCAGCAGCTTCACCATGACCACGTCCAGCATGAGCAGCACCAGAACCGTCTCCAGCATCGACGCCAACAGTATCGTCGCTGACACCGACCCTGGCACCGATGCCGGCAGCACCGACGCCAGCATCGATTCCGGCGCCGACTCCGGGTACGACCCCAGCACCGACTTCAGCGTCAGTCCTATCACACCATCACAGCAACGAAATTCGTGACATTTTCGTTGCGTCTCGCATTGTGGTGCAGTTGGTTTTCTCCGGGCTGATGTCGTTGCCGACGTCTTGCAGTTCACTCGACGCCGGCGCCATCTCCAGCTCCAGCGCCAACAGCATCGATACCGGCACCGATTTCGACGACTCCGACGCCGACCAGCTCGCCTGCTTCCGCGCCGACCAGCTCAACGACTCCAGCACTGACCTGCTCATCGACTCCGCGCGCCGTCCTGCTTGCTGGCTACCGCGCCGACAAGCTCGCCGACTCGAGCATCGACCAGCTCGCCGATCAGCGCAGCCCCATCCCAGTATCTGCAGTCGCTGGCGCCCCTGCAGCCTCAGGTTCCCTTCAGGATCTGCTCTCAGGGCACGTCCTGGGGTCCATCAGCATGGAGATCTGCGACACCGCCTCCATCAACGACACCGCCTCCATCGGCGACTTCATGCTGCTGCTGAGGCCCCGGGTGAGGAGGCCCGGGTCGCTCCTGGTGAGGCCGCGCACTGGTTCCATGACATGCCAGGCCCAGGTGTTCACGTTCCCTCTCCTCCTCCGTCTCCCCTTCCTTTTCTCCATTTCATTCTGTGCACGGGCAGCGTTTTTTTGGGCTTAGCGCACGGCCGCGGTTGGCCGACCGCTCGGGCCGCTTTTGCCGCCTGGGTCTCGCCCTTTCGCCGCGTGGGCTCGGCCTTCGCTGCTGCGAGGCACTGCCGTGCCTCATCCATTTAGTGTTGTGCTGTACTGTATTGGTGAGTGCTTGCACCCATTCCAGCATGCGCCGCCCAGCCGGCAGTAATATTGCCCCTTCTTGCCCCGTTCATCCTTCCTTCTTGCTTCCGCCTCCCGCGCGATGGGAATATGGGCAGTTTTCCTATCATCCGCGTCGCCGTAGGGGCGTTGATTTCTTTTATTGTACTGTGCATTCTCCATTAGCTTGTCGTTGTGTGCTGTATATTTAATGGTCGGTTGGACCTCGTTGGGATGCACACGCACACACAGCGTCGTTGTCTGTCTCCGTCGCCTCGCTTTTGCTGTCTTCCTCCTCCTCGTCCTTCTCCCCTTCCTCCCTGAATGTGGTGACGTTTACCCGGCCGGCCAATTTGCAGCCCTGCCGCTATCGAGTCATATGTGAGCGCGGTTATAGCCCCCTTGAGGGGAAGCGGATTTGGCGTTCAGTCGAACTGGTCTTGCCCATGGACGGGCATCGTGTGTTTGTGTTCGCTGGGAAAAAATCGGCACGGCACGCCCCTCCGCCCCTTCGCCCCGACCCCTTTTATCTCGGCACGGCACGCCCCCTACGCCCCCCCCCCCCACCCCACCCCACCCCCACCCCCCCCGCCCCACCCACCAGCCAGTGCGCCCCTCCGCCCCGCCCTTTTTATTTCGGCACGGCACACCCCTCCGCCCCAACCCCTTTTATCTCGGCACGGCACACCCGCCCCCCCACCCCACCCGCCAGCCAGCGCGCCCCTCCGCCCCCACCCCTTCAGCCAATGCGCCCCTCCGCCCCGACCCTTTTATTTCGGCGCGGCACAACCCTCCGCCCCGACCCCTTTCTTTCGGCACGGCACACCCCCTCCGCCTCCACCCACCCACCAGCCAGCGCGCGCCCCTCCGCCCCGACCCCTGTGTTTCGGCACGGCGCACCCCTCCGCCCCGACCTTTTTATTTCGGCACGCCCCCCCCGCCACCCACCCACCCCCCGTGCGCCCCTCCGCCCCGACCCTTTTATTTCGGCACGGCACGCCCCCTCCGCCCCCCCACCCGCCAGCCAGCGCGCCCCTCCGCCCCGACCCCTTTTATTTCGGCACGGCACACCCCCACGGCAGCCAGCGCCCCTCCGCCCCGACCCTTTTATTGCGGCACGGCACACCCCTCCGCCCGGGACCCCTCGGCACGGCCACCCCCCGCCAAGCCAGTGTGTCCCTCCGCCCCGGCCCCTTTTTTTTTTTCGCACGGCGCACCCCTCCGCCCCGACCCTTTTTTTCCCTGGCGCAGAGTGTCTAGAGCCTCCGACCACTTCATTTCGGCACGGCACTCCCTCCATCACCCTCACATTCCACCAGCCAGCGCACCCATCCGCCTCGACCCCCTTTATTTCGGCACGGCATACCCCTCCGCCCCGACCCCTTTATCTCGGCACGGCACACCCCCTCCACACACCCTCTGCATCCCCCCCACCCAGCAGCCAGCGCGCCCCTTCCGCCCCGACCCCTGTGTTTCGGCACGGCACACCCGTCGGCCCCGACCCTTGTAGTTCGGCACGGCACCCCTCCTTTCGCATCCCCCCCGCCCACCAGCCAGCGCGCCCCTCCGCCCCGACCCCTTTATTACGCCCCCCCCCCCACACCCACTCACAAGCCAGCGCGCCCTCTGCCCCGACCCGTTGATTTTGGCACTGCGCACCCCTCCGACCCGACCACTTCATTTCGGCACGGCACTCCCTCCATCACCCTCACATTCCACCAGCCAGCGCACCCATCCGCCTCGACCCCCTTTATTTCGGCACGGCATACCCCTCCGCCCCGACCCCTTTATCTCGGCACGGCACACCCCCTCCACGCCCCCTCTGCATCCCCCACCCAGCAGCCAGCGCGCCCCTTACCGCGACCCCTCGTTTTTCGGCACGGCACACCCGTCGGCCCCGACCCTTGAGTTCGGCACGGCCACCCCTTCCTCGCGATCCCCCCGCCCACCAGCCAGCGCGCCCCTCCGCCCCCCCCCTTATTACGCCCCCCCCCACACACCCACTCACAAGCCAGCGCGCCCTCTGCCCCGACCCGTTGATTTTGGCACTGCGCACCCCTCCGACCCGACCCCTTTATTTCGGCACGGCGCCTCGACCCCTTTAGCTCGGCACGGCGCACCCACCCTTCGCATCCCCCCCACCCGGCAGCCAGCGCGCCCCTCCGCCCCGACCCCTTTATGTCGGCAAGGTACACCCTTCCGCCCCGACCCCTTTATTTCGGCACGGCACACCGCCTCCCCATCCCCCTACCCACCAGCCAGCGCGCCCCTCCGCCCCGACCCCTTTATTCCGGCACGGCACACCCCTCCGCCCCGACAATTTATTTCGGCACGGCGCACCACCTCCGCACCCCCCCACCCGCCAGCCAGCGCGCCCCAATGCCCCGACCCCTTTATTTCGGCACGGCACACTCCTCCGCCCCGACCCCTTTATTCAGAGCGTGAATTACCTCCCCCGCTTTCGCTTCCAGGCAACACCAAACCATGCCACGCGCCTCCTCGTCAAGCGGCCTAACCAGTACAGGCCGCAATTTGGCATTGTTTGGTATCTCTTGGAAGCGAGGGTGGTCAAAAGCAAGGTCGGTCTGTTTTCCCCGGCACACCGCCTCCCCCCCCCCACCCACCGGACAGCGCGCCCCTCCGCCCCGACCCCTTTATTTCGGCACGCCCCCCTCCCCCCCCGCACCCCCCCACCCACAAGACAGCGCGCCCCCTTCGCCCCGACCCCTTTAGTTCGGCACGGCACCGCCACCCCGCGCGCCCCCTCCGCCCCGAGCCCTTTATTTCGGCAGGGCACACCCCTCCGCCCCGACGCCTTCATTTCGGCACGGCACACCCCATCCGCATCCCCCCCCCCGGCCGCCGGCCAGCGCCCCTCCGCCTCGACCCCTTTATTTCGGCACGGCACACCCCTCCGCCCCGACCCCTTTATTCGGCACGGCGCACCCCCTCCGCATCCCCCACCCACCAGCCAGCGCGCCCCCCGCCGCGCCGACCCTTTCTTTCGGCACCCCCCCCCCCTCCCACATCCCCCCACTCACCAGCCAGCGCACCCTCCGCCCCGACCCTTATATTTCGGCAGCCCCCCCCCCCCCCCGCGCGCCCCATCTGCCCCGACACCTTTTATTTCGGCACGGTGCACCCCTCCGCCCCGACGCCTTCATTTCGGCACGGCACGCCCCTCCGCACCCCTCCTTCCCACCAGCCAGCGCGCCCTCCGCCCCGACCCCTTTGTTTCGGCACGGCGCACCCATCCGCCCCGACGCCCCCCCGCGTTCCCAGTGCCCCCGGGGGGGGCCCGCTCACTGCACCCCTCAGCCACGAACGTTTTATTCCGCGTCGCACACGACCCCCGCGTCCCCAGCGCCAGAGTGGGACCCCCGCGCCGCGGCTCTCTGCCCCGAGCCCCCCCGCGTCCCCAGCGCCACAGCGGGAACCCCGCCCACTGCCCCCTCCGCCACGAACGCTGTATTCCGCGTCGCGACGCACACCACCTCCCCCACCTCCCTCCCCGCGTCCCCAGCGCCCGGGCCCCGCTCACTGCACCCCTCCGCCACGAACGCTTTACTCCGCGTCGCGACGCACCACCTCCCCCCGGTCCCCAACGCCCCAGTTGGAACCCCGCCCCGTGGCCCTCTGCCCCAAGCCCCGCCCAGTGCCCCCTCCGCCCCGACCAGTGTATTCCGCGTCGCGACGCACACCACTTCCCCCCCTCCTCTCCGCGCCCCCAGCGCTCCAGTGAGACCTCCGCCCCGTGCCCCATCCGCTCCGAGCACTTTATTCCGCGTCGCGACGCACGCCACCTCCCCCCCTCCCCACCTGGGAGTTGGGCCCCGTTGCTGGGCCCCGAGGGGCGATGTCTTGCCCCCGGTTCCCCCCTTTTCCACCTCCACCTCCTCCTCCTCCTCCTCCTCCTCCTCCTCCTCCTCCTCCTCCCTTTCCTTTTTTTTCTGTGCAAGAGCCATGGCACACGTGCCACTTGTTTCGGCACGGCACCCCCCCTGCATCCCCCATCCACCAGCCAGCGCACCCCCTCCGCCCCGATCCTTTTATTTCGGCACGCCCCCCCCGCCCCCCGCGAGCCCCCTCCGCCCCGACCCCTTTTATTTCGGCGCGGCGCACCCCTCTGCCCCGATGCCTTTATTTCGGCACGGCACGCACTCCGCATCCCCCCACGCACACACCAGCCAGCGCGCCCTCCGCCCCGACACCTTTTATTCGGCACGGCGCACCTCTCCGCATCACCCCCACCCACCAGCCATCGCGCCCTCCGCCCCGACACCCTTATTTCGGCACGGCACACACCCCGCCCCGACCCCTTCATTTCGGTACGACACCCCCCCTCCGCAAACCCCAACCCACACAGCAAGCGTGCCCCTCCTCCCCGACCCCTTTATGTCGGCACGGCACACCCCTCCGCCCCGACCCCTTCGGTTCGGCACGGCGCACCCCTCCGCATCACCCCACCCACCAGCCAGCGCGCCCCTCCGCCCCGACCCCTTTATTTCGGCACGACCCCTCCCCCCCCCCCCCCCCCCCCAGCATCCCCCACTTACCAGCCAGCGCGCCCCCTCCGCCCCGCGACCCCTTTATTTCGGCACGGCCCCCACTCCCTCCCCGCGCGCCCCGCGCGCCCCCTCCGCATCCCCCCCTGCCCACCAGCCAGCGCGCCCCTCCGCCCCGATCCCTTTATTACGCCCCCCTCCCCACCCACTCACAAGCCAGCGCGCCCTCCGCCCCGACCCGTTGATTTTGGCACTGCGCACCCCTCCGACCCTCCCCCTTCCTTTTTGTACAGAAGCCATGGCACACGCGCCACTTGTTCTGCATGTGATTAATTATCGATCCTCTTTGTTGATTATTTTGCATGTTTCTTTCAACGAAATCCACTTGTCGGAGGAAATTCCCGACCTAGCCCTGGGGGTGAGCCCTGCGGCTTTCGCCGCGCCGGCCTTCTTGTGCCGTCGCTCCCGCATTTTCGTGGCACATTTTTATGTTTCTTCCTAAATCCGCCTGTAGCCCGCCCGACCTGAGCGTGGCCCTGAGTTCCTCGCGCCTCGATCTTTTCGAGCCGGGAGCGTGCGCCTCTCGTCGGGCCCCGGGGTCCTCCCAGCTCGATCCAGCTCGAGAGAGATGGCGCTGAAGGCTGGGGCCCGGGGCGCCTGTGGTGTGTCTTGTCGGGGCCATGGCGCCGTCTTTCATTGCCGCGTCGGAGCTCCGAGGGGGGCCTCTCCTCGCCATCCAGGCTGCGCCAGCCGCCTTCTGCTGCTGGCCGTTCGACGGGGCGGCCTCTGCGCGGGGCCCGCGGCGCGCGGCCTCGGCCAGTGGGGTTGGGGGGGGGGACGGCGAGGGCGACGGCGTGCGCAGCCAGTTTGGCTCCGGGGCCAGGCCACCACCGCGACACAGCCAGCTCAGCACAGCCAGATTCCTCGGGGAGGATGGATCAGGAGGAAAAGAGACACACAGACACAATTGATCCTCGATTCCCCAGAAAATATGGGAAAATATGGGAAGGGGGGGGGGAAGACAGAAACCCAGAAAATATAGGAAAATATGGGGAATCGTTTTATTTGTGTGTATTTATTTGTGTGTCTCGGGGCCCCTTCAATGGAGCGGTTCGCCGATGCTGCCCGTGCATCCTGGCCTCTTCGGCCCACCGTTGCCCGACTGCTGGCCGCGTGCGGCTCAAGCTGCTGCAGAAGGAGCGCTCCAAGGGCCTCGCGTCCGGGCCCTGCATCCCTGCAGCGGCTTGTGAGAGTAGGCCTCCCTCGCGGGCCCAGCCAGCCTCCCCGCTCCATTTGTCACCGAGCGCGTTCCGCTACCCGCAAAAGTGCTTACCCGCAGGCGTCCGAAGACGAAACCCTTCTTCCTCCTTGTAATGGATCGTGAACCCCCAAGTGCGCATCGAGGCCATTTGCGAGTAGTTACCTTGCGAGTAGCCGAGCGCGCCTTTCTAATCTGCAATGGCGCCGAAGTTCGATCCCAACGAGGTCAAGATCGTGAAGCTCCGGCAGTACGGTGGCGAGCAGGCGCCGTCCTCCGTGCTCGCGCCGAAGGTGGGGCCCCTGGGGATGTCTCCCAAGAAGATCGGGGACGACATCGTGAAGGGCACCTCGCAGTGGAAGGGCATCCGCGTGACGGCCACCATCGAGAATCACAGAGCCCCTAACCCTAACAACACAGTGAGGACGTGGCCTCACTGAGGTCCCTGCTTGTGTATGAGGGACAACAGATCGGGGCGGTTTGGTTCGATACATCTGCAGAGAAGAGCCCCGTATCCCTCATGTTTTTGGCCCTCCTAACTTAGGCTCCCTTTCAAAGGATTGGGGGTCCTTTCTTCGTTTATCAGGTCAGGCTGACGATCCAGAACCGCGCGGCAAAGGTCGACGTGGAGCCGAACGCCACGAGCCTCATCATCAAGAGCCTGAAGGAGCCTCTGCGCGACCGCAAGAAGACCAAGAACATCAAGCACTCAGGGAATCTGACCAAGCAGCAGGTGTTCGACATCGTGAGGCAGATGAGGGAAAAGAGCCAGGCCAAGGAGTTCTCCGGCACCCTCAAGGATCAGGAGGGGCAAATACGGGCAGAGACAGATCAACGTCGTTTTCCAGGAACATCTGGGGAACGGGGGGAAGACGAAAATGCAGGACATAGGCACAAACACGTGGAATCCTGGGACCTGTGCCGATTTGTTTGTGCCTCCCTGAGCCCCCTTTTCGCAAGGAGGTGCTCGGCAGTTGCAGGGCCGTGGGGTGCACCGTGGACGGCACGGCTCCCGCCACGCTGACGCAGATGGTCGACGACGGCGAGTTCGAGATGCCGGAGAAGTGAGCGCGGCATCGACGACGGAAAAACGGCATGTGAGGCGTTCCGGCATCGACGACGGAAAAACGGCCTTCGAGGATCGGAGGAGGTGTCATCTCTTCCTCGGCGGAAGGGCGGCGGAATGTCAGCGGAAGTAAAGCGAGGTCGCCTCAGCCGGCGGGCGGAAGCTCGGCGGAAGGCGGCGGAGGGATGTAAACGATGTGCCCCAAGAGAACACGTTTTTGGGTTCAGGGCTTCCGAAATTGCCCATATGCAAAAATGTTCGGCGCTCCGCGCAGATTTTTTGGATCGGCGCTTGGACCGCCTGGCGGCACCTCTGGCGCTGCCAGCTGGCGCGCTCCGCGCGTCAGGGAGGGGGGTCTAGCGCAGATTCAAGAAATCCGCGCGGGCCTCAAAAAGTTTATGTCAATGCCGTTTTGAATTATTGTAAGGAGGAGGCGTGCCGATTCGCAGCCAAAACTGTTCAAGAGTATTACGCCCTTCCGCCGACCCTAAGGTGAGGAAAGGAATCAACGCTCTGCCATCCGTGTGAGCCTGATTGAGGCTTTGTTGGCAGTCCAGTATTCTTTGGCCCATCCGCTTCTGGGTCAGAGGCCCCTTAGACGCCAGCAGGGGTCTCTCAAGCCTCTGGGGAGCTTCTCAGAGGCCGTTCGAGATGCTGGAGAAGTGAGCGCGGCAGGAGGAGGCGTGCCGATTCGCAACACAAGAAATTCTTTACGCTTCGCGTATCCCCACCAGCCCATCTCACAGCAGCAACTCTCGCGAAGCATGCCGACAGTCGTGTTCTTCAGGCGTGTGTCCGCTTGGCCCCGCATATCTCCCCTGTTCCTCCTTCCTCCCGCCTCCTTGTACATCCTCCTTGTGGGGGGAGCGGGAGAAGGACGAGGCGGAGGAGGAGGGAGAGAAAGCGCTCCTCGTGATTTGAGTCGTTTGGGGTTTCTCGTCCTGGTGTGAGTCGTTCGGGCCCTTCTTCCTGGTGTGAGTCGTTCGGGCTCTTCGTGGTGTGAGTCGTTCGGGCTCTTCGTCCTGGTGTGAGTCGTTCGGGCTTCTCGTGGTGTGAGTTGTTCGGGCCCCTCGTCCTGGTGTGAGTCGTTCGGGCCCCTCCTCCTGGTGTGACTCGTTCGGGCTCCTCGTGGTGTGAGTCGTTCGGGGCCCTCGTCGTGGTGTGAGTCGTTCGGGCTCCTCGTGGTGTGAGTCGTTCGGGCGCCTCGTCCTGGTGTGAGTCGTTCGGGCCCCTCCTTGTGGTGTGAGTCGTTCGGGCTCTTCGTGGTGTGAGTCGTTCGGGCCCCTCGTCCTGATGTGAGTCGTTCGGGCTCCTCGTGGGGCCTCTTGGGGGCCTCTTGGAGCCTCGTGGGGCCTCTTGGGGGCCTCTTGGGGGCCTCTTGGGGGCCTCTTGGGGCCTCGTGGGGCCTCTTGGGGGCCTCTTGGGGGCCTCTTGGGGGCCTCTTGGGGCCTCGTGGGGCCTCTTGGGGGCCTCTTGGGGGCCTCTTGGGGGCCTCTTGGGGCCGCTTGGGGGCCTCTGGAGGGCCTCTTGGAGGCCTCTTGGGAGCCTCCTGGGAGCCTCTTGGGGCCATCTTGGGGCCTCTTGCGACCTCCGCAGAAGCGCAAAGGAGAGCTGCCCCCCGAGAAGGACAAAACGAGCCCAAAACCTTCGTACAATCAATGATTTTGCTATGAGGGAAGGTGGGCGCGGCCCCCTCAGAAGGCCAAAATGGGGCCAAAACCCTCGTAAAATCAATGATTTCTGCTTCAAAGACGAGCTGAGGCGCCAAACTCCCCCCCCCCCCCGGGGCCAGAATCCTCGTGAGGGTCGTCGTTTTTTTGGCCCTCCGAGGAGTCGAAATGGACCCCCCCGACACCACCTGGGAATCCCTGTCCAGGTCCAGGGGGAGGGGGTAGGGGGAGGGGTAAACCCCTCCCCGAAGGGGAAGATAGGGGGTTGAGATCAGAGAGAGCCCCCTAAACCACTCACGCCCAAAGGGCTGGTGGGATTTCGAGTCCAGCGGCTCTTGATGGGGCGAGTGCGCGGATCTTCCTGGGCGAGAATATTTCCTGAACGGCGGGCTCGCGGGCCGGGCTCCTTGGCCGCGGGGGCTCCTGCGTCCTCCCTGCGCGTTGTAGGCCCTGCTCCTCCTCCTCCTCCTCCTCCTCCTCCTCCTCCTCCTCCTCCTCCTCCTCCTCCTCCTCCTCCTCCTCCTCCTCCTCCTCCTCCTCCTCTCCCTCCTCCTCCTCCTCGCTCCTCCTCGCTCCTCGCTCCTCCTCCTCCTCCTCCTCCTCCTCCTCCTCCTCCTTCTGAACGGGGCGTTCTTTCGCGGATGGCCCCCGCCCGCGGAGCGTGTCCGTGCGACCGCGTGTCCGCGGGATCGCGCCCTGGAGTCCAGAACGCGGGGGGGCGGATACGGATATCTCTTCGCCGCTCGTGATGTTTCTCTTTGCAGGGCTTGGAGGGTGACTCATGGTGCGGATCGTGCTGGCGGCAGTGGCAGTGATGACGAGGATGATGAGGATATGGGTTGGGAGGGGAAGGAGGAGGAGGAGGAGGGAGGGGAGGTTGAGGAGTAGTGTGAGGAGGAGGAGGAGGAGGAGGAGGAGGAGGAGGAGGAGACGGAAGAGGAGAAGGATGAGAAGGATGAGGATGAGGATGAGGATGAGGATGAGGATGATGATGATGAGTATGATGCTGATGAGGATGATGATGATGATGATGATGGTGGTGGCGGTGGTGGTGATGATGATGGTGATGGTGATGATGATGATGATGATGGTGGTGGTGGTGATGATGATGATGGTGGTGGTGGTGTGATGATGCTGCTGCTGCTGATGATGATGATGCTGATGATGACGATGATGATGATGATGATGATGATGATGGTGGTGGTGGTGCTGATGATGGTGGTGGTGGTGGTGATGATGATGATGATGATGGTGATGATGATGATGATGATGATGATGATGATGCGGAGGAGGAGGAGGAGGAGGAGGAGGAGGAGGAGGAGGAGGAGGAGGAGGAGGAGAAGGAGGAGGAGCACGCGGAGGAGCACGAGGAGGAGCACGAGGAGGAGCAGGAGGACAGGTTGCAGCAACAGCAGGATCGGCCGCAGCGACGGAGGGAGGGTAAGGAGGAGAATCCGGGGCGGGGAGATCCTGGGCGACTTCCTGTCCACCTCCCAGAGGGGGAGGGAACACCGCTGGCCCGTGCGCGGGCCCAGGACGGCTGCCTCCAGGACGAGAGGTGGGAGTGCTACTTCGGGTACCGGGCCGAGATGCAGGCTGGCCGAGGGGGTCACCGAAGCTCGTAAGGCTGGCTCTCGCAGATGCAGCCGTCCGTGGGGCCTGCCGCCCATGGGGCCTCCCACGAGGAAGAGGAGGAGGAGGAGGAGGAGGAGGAGGAGGAGGAGGAGGAGGAGGAGGAGGAGGAGGAGGAGGGGGAGGAGGAGGGGGGGGAGGAGGGGGAGGAGAAAGAGGAGTAGGAGGATGAGCAGGAGGAGGAGGAGGAGGAGGAGGAGGAGGAATAGGAGGAATAGTAGGAATCGGAGGAGGAGGAGGACCAGTATAAACCCAAGACTCCTCAACGATATTGTAATAAACCCTCCCTCCTAGATCCCTCTTCATAGGCCCTTACACGGACTCATTTCACGGAGGGAAGTGCCCCGTTGGGAAACAACCGTTTTAGAATCCAGACTTGTGGCAGAACGCCATTCTTGGGACATCAACACCGCGAATCACCAGAACTGTTGCATCTTGACGATCCTGAGTCGTGCCAGAACACCACTCCTGGGACTCCAACGGTTGCGAATCAACGTGATTGTTGCGCCCTGTCATTCCGACATCATGCAAAAACACGATTTCTGGGACTTTCACCATGAGAATCCTTCGAATTGGTGCAAACTCTTAAGACGAATGTGTGCGGCGCAAAGGAGAGAGGCACATGTTGGAAACGAAACATTTTGAAAACGGGTCGCTCTCCATCCGCGAAGCTCTTGCAAATTCTGAGCTTCAGGATCATACGTGGTGGGGAAGTCTCAGGCGAAACTGCCGGCCCCGCCCTTTCGACCGGCCTCGGGGTGCGACAGGGAGGAGTTACCTATAAGGAAATTGGATGGAAAAGAAGGAGGAGGAAAAGGATGGTGATGATGATGATGATGATGATGATGAGGAGGAGGAGGAGCAGGAGGAGGAGGAGAGGGATGAGGAGGAGGTGACGGAGCATGAGGAGGAGGAGGAGGAGGAGGAGGAGGAGAAGGAGGTGGAGGTGGAAAAGGGGGGAACCGGGGGCAAGAGGAAAAGCAGGAGGAGGATGATGTTGAGGATGAGACGTATTTGGGGAACAGACCTCCAAAGTGGCGAATCACACCGAGTGGTGGCGACGAAATCTTCCCCTGCCCCAGGCCGTCCTTGGCCTGGGCGATAAAATTGTCTGGCTTTAGTCAACATGGCCTTTCTGTGGTAGGGTGGCGACCTTCCCGCAGAGGGCCCAAACGCCCAGTCATCACTTGGGGGTTTCCCGCAAGACATCTCGACTACAAGCCAACCCATCTGTCCTGAGCGTACCTGGCAGATCGACGACAGAAGAGTATTCGGGGGAGGCGTACCAGATTATGCCCCAGGGTCCTGCCCCCGTCTCCCACCGACCCAACCCTCGCGGCCGCCTCGTCACGTCACCTCCACCAGGCTGGGGTTCGGGGGGGTTGGGCGGGTGCGAGTCCTGCTCGGGTGGACTCGAGCCCCCGGAGGTGTCAACGAGCCCCCTGCCTAACACTCCTGCGTAGGCTGCGAATTCTGACACATCGGACAAAAGCTTGAAACGCTGTATAAGGAGCTGCGCTGTGTCACTCAGGATGCTGCTGCTGCTGTTGCTGTGCATCTAGCTTTGCATACTAGTCGGCATCTGTATTTCCTTCACATCGCTCGAGGCCCGCTTCTGAGCTTTCACCTTGTCGAAACACGGACTGGCAGCCGGAGAAGATGACGACCGGCGGGCAGGCTACCTCCAGCACGCGGAGCACGGCCGTGAATTAGCCCAAGAACTCGATTGTTGCCACTGTGGCCCTTGCAGGGGCCCATAGCAAGTGTACTGGAGGGTCATATCGTATCCTCTGCCGGCTGCACGAACGACCAATCTCCACGTCGCAGGGCAGCGTACTTGTCGTAGAGCAGGCTGTAGCCTGTGCACACTCGGCCCGTGGCGAACGCCGCGAAGTCCCTGGCGACGAAGATGGTGTCGTCGGAAGGGGAGGTCCCACAAGCCCAGCTTGACCGCTGGCCAAGCCTCGGCCCCAGAGCTGCTCGGCCCCGGGCCACGGGTTGGCCCCTCTCTGCACGATGTGAGCTCCTCCCACGCGGAGCCGCTGCTCCTGCCGAGCCTCGCAGACGAAGGTGCGGCGTCTGTCTGTGCCCTCGCCCCTGCGGCACGCCTTGCAGATGGCGTTGGGTGCCCCACCTGTGGCATGCAGCCGCGCCTGCGGCCATGTGCCCTGGCACCAGAGCGTCCTCACTCGCGTCTGGTGCGCCTGCGTCCAGCGCCCGCGGCATGGTCGCCGCAGGAGCGAGCGCACAGGCTCCACGCAGATCGACTGCAGGTTGAACTCCGCGCCCCACTCGGCCAACCACGCGTCCTTCATGCCCTGCTCGGTGGCGGTGCGGACGTAGTGGCGGAGCTCGTGGAGGGGAATGGTCCTCGGGTCGATGATCGTGATCGGTGCCGATGATGATGGAGGTTGCAGCTTGGGTCATCCAGCCTAGCGCCGCGAAAGTCACTGCTGGGCCTGCACCTGCTGCCCCGGGACCTTGGCGAGGCCCAGCTTGAGGATCCACCGCTTCCACGCGGTCTGGAGCCTCGGCGCCAGACTCGGGCCTTCCTCAGTCTCCTGCCAGGTCTGCGCCCGCGCCAATATCGGACACGCGTTCGCCAGGATGCCTGGGTCCACGTCGTCCGCCAGCAGCGTCAGGTGCGTGGACCTCCCCTTCGCGCTGCCAGGCATGGCCGTCGCCGCGCTCTGCCACAGCTTGCCCAGTTTGGTGTCCGCCATGCCCATGACCTTGACGCCGTAGGGCAGTGACGGTGCCTTGGCGTGCCTGCCCACCCGTTGCGCCAGCCCACCGGCAAGTCGGACCCGCGCGATGCGATCTCGCTTGGCGGCAAATCTGGCGCCCCGCTCGCTGAAGGCCCCCGCTCGCCTGTGCCTGCCCGCGGCCGGCGTCACGCCGAGGTGCTCTTCCCGCTTCACCATCCTCGCGCCGTGCGCGCGGATGCGCTTGTCGATCGCCATGTCCAGGGCCGTGGTCGACGCCGCCCTCGCCTCTGGAGACCCCCATGTCCAAGACCGCCCTCGAACGTGTGGATCAACGTCTGCACGAGCTGGGGGGGCCAGTAGAGCACGAGCTCCCTCACGCCATGCGTCTCCATCGCCAGGTCGTCGAAGAAGAGGCCGGCGTCCGCCCACGGGAAGGCCTCGACGACCCCGTCCAGCTCCATGTGTGTAGGACCATCTTGAGGCAGAAGGGCGCAAACCTGCTCCCTGCCACGTTGCCTCTAGCCCAGCGCAGCCCCCTGGTTTAGCACCCGTCCAGGACGATGCACCTCACCATGGCGTAGATCCTGAGGACGACCTTCAGGATGAAGCGGTTGAAGCCCAACCGCTCGCCCGCCCTCCAGACCAGCTCGTGTGTCACGTATTCGAAGCACCTGACCAGGTCGAAGTACGTCACGGCGTATGCGAGCCCCTCCGCGACGGTCGCCTCGCAGAAGAGCGTCTGGATTCACGCCGCCCGCTCGCGGCCCTTGGCAGCCCAATCATACGCCCGCCTGTTTGCCTCCTCCCACCGCCTGGTGCAGGGGAAGCGGATGGTCTCCGATAGCCGCGCGAGTTTTGGGATCAAGCCGAGGTTCCTGTAGCCGCCTGCGGGCTTCGCGAGCAGGTAGAGCAGGATGGTGGATTGACGCCCAGGCCATGGCGACCCAGCCTCCACCGCGCTGAGCACGCTTGCCACGCGTGCTGCTCCTTAGACGTCACCTTGCTTCCAGAGCCACGGGTGCCAGTCCGACTCCTCGAGGCCCGTCTTGGCATAGAGCCAAGCACCTCCGTGAGCGTGATGGGCGGCATCCTGTACTCCTCCCTCTCGAGCTCCATGGGCGGCTGGCACCACGGCGCTGCCGGGTCGTACTCGTCTGTCCAGCTCGCCTCGCAGCCCTCGCAAGGTGGTCTGCGGCAGCCTGCGGGTGCACGAGCGCGTGCTCGGAGAAGAAGCCCCCACCCGCGTGCCTATTTCCCTTGCTCTGTTCGTCCTCTTTCGGTGGCGCCACCGGCTGCCATTGCACGCGCGGCCATGGTCCGCGTGTGGATGGCGCCCGCTCCTGCCGCGCCGTGGTCGCGTTGCCACTTCCTCCGGCCTGCTGCATGCGCTCGCTGCACCAGCCTCTGGCTCCTTCGGCTGGCCACGCCCAGGAGGGTCGCGACGCAGTCGATGTACATCATTTTCCTGGCCGACATTCAACCGTGGGCTCAAAACGAACAACAAACATCCAGTCCGGAATTTCAGAAAAGCAGCAAGCCGTGCGCCAGTGAGGGCAAGGAGAAGACCGAGATTCGTTCAAACGGCAGGCGCCTGCTCTACAGGTCCCGGCGTGATGGGGCCCGGTGTGTCCTGCCGTCCTGGCGGCCCGGCCAGCTGCGGCGTCGAGGGCATCCAGCTGCGCGACTCTCTCTATCGGCGATGGCAAACCCGTGGCTGCTAAAACGGAGCTCCGGGAAATGGTTTCTTTCTTCCTGGAAGCAGCCCGTTTATTATCTAGCGCGCTGAGCTTTATTCCCGGAATTTGTTCTGGTTCCTCCGGGAAGACCGTTTTAGGAGCCGCGGATTTGCCAGCCCTCGCCCGCAGTCGCGACGCAGCCGATGTGCGTCGGCTCCTGCTGCTGCTACGCAGCAGTCGGTGTACGCCCGCAGTCGCGACGCAGCCGCGACTGCGGTCGACGTTGCGCGGCCCTCGCCCGCAGTCGCGACGCAGCCGATGCCGGTGTGCGCCACGGACTTGCCGAGCCGCGGCGCCGGCGAGGCGCGCCGGCTCCTGCTCCGCCTGCCGGGCGGCGCCGAGGCTGCCCGCCGTGCTCCCAAAGTCAGGAGGAAAAGAAACACACAGACACAATTAATCGTCGATCCCCCAGAAAATATGGGAAAATATGGGAATTGGGTGGGAAGACAAAAACCCAGAAAATATGGGAAAATATGGGGAATCATTTTATTTGTGTGTATTTATTTGTGTGTCCCAGGGCCCCTTCACAGAGGGCTGGCCGCCGCGCCGTGACACCCCGGGCGAAGAGCCGCGCCGGCGGGGAGCTGCTGCGGCCGGCCCCCGCCGGGCGGCGCCCATACACCTTAGGAGATGCTTAAGAAAACCTAAGTTTTCGGCCAGGGTCTCGATTATTCTTAACGTTTCAATGCAAAGCTTAAGAGTTTGATTGGAATGTTGGGTTATTGCTCAAGTTCTGAGACTATGAATTTCTTAACCCATGATTTCTTAAGCATTTCGCGGGGTGTACAGTCGGGGCGCTGAAGAAGGAACCCTTTTCGTTGGGGAGGGGCTCGGTGTTCGCTCATTGTTCCACGCCTTGCCCAAGGTTTTCCTTACGTTTTCGACGGGAAGTGGAAGGTTGACTTATGAAAAAACAGGGGCCTCGTTCCTGGTCCAGGGTTCCTTAGGTCAACGCCTCGACTGCAGCCGCGAGGAGGCGACCCTCGGCCACTCTCGCGCCTCCTCGCCCGGGGGAGGCCAGGGATCGGAGGAGGAAAAGGTACCCATACAGTGAGAGCCCACAGCGAGGGCGGGTAAGCTTCCCAAGGCCACCCTTGCGTGTCCTCAGATTTGTTCGGCGGCGCGCCACTAGGAAAGCTTCAACTGGGGCGTCCAAGGGCCGTCCAAGGGACTTGCGTCGTTACAGCTCGTCCTTACTACAGATTTTGACTGTACCGCTACCCTTCGGCCGTTTTCCCCTGTTTGGGCCTCCTAGGAGGCCCTCGTTGCCACCGCGGGAAACTTGCCTCGAAGTTCTGGTCAGCACGTCCCCCAGGAGAGATCCGGAGAGCAGCGGTATCGGTACCTTGCGGTATCCCTAGGGAGGGGAATCGGCGCCCTCCGACACGAGCAGCTCCTCCTCGTCTTCCACAGGAGGAATACCCAAGAATAGTACAGACACAGTCAGGGGACGACTTTCCTATGATTTTTTTTTTATACATGTTTTGCTTATTTTTCACTTTTCCTTCAACATCCGACTGTAGGAGGACATGCCCGACCTGACTTAGGCGATCTTAAACATGGATCAAGGAGGCGTGGATTAGCGACGGGTCCCGTTTCCATGGGGAATCGCGAATTTCCGTCGCCGAACGAGGCGGCATCGGCCGCATTCTGGGGAGGGCACCTCCCCTTATCCATGGATTTGGCGATCGCGCGCAAAATCCATGGATCGCTAATCCATGTTTGTGCGCCCCCGACCTAACATTAAGCCGTCCCTGTACAGGACAGGAGGAATATTCAAAAATTGCCTAACCGTGGAACCGTGCTTGAGAATTTTTGACTGAAAAAAGTCGCCCACCATCCGCCTGTAGGGGGACACGCCCGATCTAAACCTAACACGAGCCGCTACTCCTCTTCCTTTTTGTGGCTGCTGGCGGCAGGCTTCACGATGCCTTGGCGCCCTCGGCCGGAGGCCGAGAAAGTAGTCCAGGGTGAGGAAGAAACGGGCCAAGAATCGCCCATGGCGAAGCCCGACCAGAGGCACCGTGCACGGGACAGCCCGAGCACACTATAAAAAGTCAGAAGCTGACGCGATGACAGATCGCAGCACCCCGCACGAAGCAGCAGGCGAACTGCCGCTAAAGACTGCTGCTCGCCGAGGCGTCCTCCTCGCCCTCCTCCTCCTCGCCCTCCTACGAGGCAACAGCGAGCTCCTCCTCGCCCTCCTCCTCCTCGCCAAGACTGCTGCTCGCCAAGGCATCCTCCTCGCCCTCCTACGAGGCAGCCGCACGCTCCTCCTCGCCCTCCGCCGGCGGGGCCGCGGCCTGCTCGGCGCGGCAGGCGGCGGGCGCCTCCGCCGCGCGCCCGTCGGCGGAGGGCGCGCGCCTGTCGTCGGCGGCGCGGCGCTCGCGGGGGGTCCCCCGCACGGCGTCGGCCACGCTAAAACGACGCGAAGATCGGGACAAAATCGGATCGGGATAACTCGAAATCTCTGAGAATCGGCGGGTTTGGAGGATGTATTGGGCGGCGCGGCCGCTCCAGAGCGTTCGGGAACGCTCTGAGAGCGCTCGGGAACGCTCTGGAGCGATTTATCCCGATCCTAGCCCTGTTTTGCACGCGGATCCCCTGCTCGCGCGCCCCGCAGGAGGGGGAAGGACACACACACACACACACACGCACGCACGCACGCACGCACGCACGCACGCACGCACGCACGCACGCACGCACGCACGCACGCACGCACGCACGCACGCACGCACGCACGCACGCACGCACGCACGCACGCACGCACGCACGCACGCACGCACGCACGCACGCACGCACGCACGCACGCACGCACGCACGCACGCACGCACGCACGCACGCACGCACGCACGCACGCACGCACGCACGCACGCACGCACGCACGCACGCACGCACGCACGCACGCACGCACGCACGCACGCACGCACGCACGCACGCACGCACGCACGCACGCACGCACGCACGCACGCACGCACGCACGCACGCACGCACGCACGCACGCACGCACGCACGCACGCACGCACGCACGCACGCACGCACGCACGCACGCACGCACGCACGCACGCACGCACGCACAGGCACACGCACACGCACACACACGCACTCGCACGCGCACACGCACGCGCACACACGCACACGCACACGCACACGCACACGCACACGCACACGCACACGCACACGCACACGCACACGCACACGAACACGCACACGCACGCGCACACGCACACGCACACGCACACGCACACGCACACGCACACGCACACGCACACGCACACGCACACGCACGCGCACGCGCACGCGCACGCGCACACCGCACACGCGCACGCACACGCACACGCACGCGCACGCGGACACGCACGCGCACACGCACACTCACACGCGCAGGCACGCGCACGCGCACGCGGCACACGCACACGCACGCGCAC